>CM050430.1:11039787-11300105 GCA_027564155.1 Gymnocypris eckloni scoliostomus | reverse complement strand
AAAATGATTAGAATAAAAGATTAGAGCAGATAGTGTTAGTTTTTTGCTGTTGTTTTCTTAAATGAATAGAGTGCAAATCTTTTTTTAATAGAATAGAATTAGAATAGAGATTGCTAGAGTTAGTGGCTCAAATAAATCAACATTTTCCATTTCAAAATTCCAGACTCAAGCTCTCAGTATATCTTCGGCCCATATTTAACATAAATGCTTCATAGAAAATATTTTGTATAAATCACAGTCATCTGAAAAAAAAAAATCAGTTTTGTTTTTAAGTGATAAAAACATACAGATACCTTAAAATAAATAATAATAATAAAATATAAACTTTTGCATGCATACAATAAAACAATTTTTTTGTGCCCTCGAGAAACTATTCTCTAACTAGACAATTTCTAGTTTGAAATAACCTATTTCCACTGTGTATCACTATGAATAAAGCGAGAGCATGGATGCACAGAGGTCTACTAATGTCTTCATGTGCAATGCATTATTAGGAAATGCTGAAATGCACTCATGTTAACTAACGGAAGCTCACTGTAAAGTGTTACTGCAAAGCATATCTGAAGATTGTTTTAAAAGTCTAGTTAATGAGTTCCAGGACCTGTTGATGACGCTGGGCAGGTAGAAGAGCAGCAGACTTTCCCCCAGAGGAACAAAGGGCAGCAGTCCAGTATAGAAGAGCAATAACAGCAGTACTCCACGCTTCAGGGTGAACATATACGGCATGGACGGGTTCTGCAGACACACATGACAAATATAAGACCAGACGAAGCTCTATCTGTGATTCTATGATTAATAGCCACTATAGAGACACGATACTGTACCTGCTTTTTACATTTGTCCATAACGCCTGACTCTTCAGAAGCCCAGACTGTGATGCTCTCTCTGTGATACTGCTTCACAAGATTACAGACCTAAATTACAGCATATATAGTTATTCATTTCATGAAGTAGATCACAATCATACAAAGATGAGCCATTTCTTTCTCTTTCTTTTTTAAGCATTGAGGCGAGACGCTGCGGGTGAATACGGTAAAATAATTAACTAGTAGTTATCTCCTTACTAACCCAGCTGATTGATTACAGCGATAACTGCAAAAGTTTTTTGTTTTACGAGTTTTCTAAAATGTTAGGTTTAGATATGCAAATGAGTGGTTATTGTGCTAATTTGCATAAATTTCTAGTACAAAAATCTCGGAAAATGTTTGTTACATTTTTTTTTTACCTATTAACATTTTTACAGAGGATCTCATTTGTCATAATTCAGAAAATGCTTGGAAACGAACAAAAAACACTATATTTTTTTCTGAAGGTGGGGGGGTTAAAATTGACATAATCAAGCAAATAATATATGAAGAAATCCCTCTGTAAAACCTTCAGGGTATAGAATATAGGAATAAAAATGTAAACTTTGGTGTAAAAGTGGAGATTTATGAGAAAAAAATGACGGTCTTGTAATATTAATCTGACACAAATAGATAAAGTGCTATAAAAGAAACACTTAACAGTGTCTTTAGCATGCTTTCTTTACACTAGTCTGAAAAACACAAACCAAAAAGTTAATTATGTCTGCATTTCTGCTTTTTTTTTCCACAATGGCAAGCTTGGACAGGGACGGATTAAAAAAATAGTGAAAGCACAGAAGATGATCGTGATCAAGAAACAAACTTTATCGGCAATATGAATTAAATGACACTTGTACCTTTCTGATTAGCAGGTCATTGTTTTCTTTGATCTCGAGTATCATTGGCAGGTTAGGAAAGTTCTTGAAGGCATCTTCCAGCAATACGAACTTTCTGTCCTTCCCTGTGCTGTAGTGTCCTAACACATGGAAAGAAACATTGCATATTTCAGCACAACATTATATGCAATAATTAGAGCTTCACTACAAAGTGTAGAAACCTATCGCAGTATTTACCGACATAAAACGTGACCTCGAGTCGCTCTTCATAGAGAGGTAAATCCTGAAACACACAAAACAGGATTCAAAATCCGTCACAAATCATATGGAGATGAAAAGAGCAGGTTTGTTAGTTAAAATAAATACCTGGAATCTGAGAGATGACACAGTTTTGTCGTATCCGGTTTGTCTCAGAAGGTTGTTATCGTGTGAAACCACCACACAGCCATCCGATGTCAGGTGACAGTCCATCTCCAGCATCTCAGTGCCCACAGATACAGCACTGGACACAGTGACCAACACGTGATGAGTGGACAGAAGAAGAGAAGACACACAGATACAGCACTGGACACAGTGACCAACACGTGATGAGTGGACAGAAGAAGAGAAGACACACAGATACAGCACTGGACACAGTGACCAACACGTGATGAGTGGACAGAAGAAGAGAAGACAGACAGATACAGCACTGGACACAGTGACCAACACGTGATGAGTGGACAGAAGAAGAGAAGACACAGATACAGCACTGGACACAGTGACCAACACGTGATGAGTGGACAGAAGAAGAAGACAGACAGACACGGCACTGGACACAGTGACCAACACGTGATGAGGGACAGAAGAAGAAGACAGACAGACAGCACTGGACACAGTGACCAACACGTGATGAGTGGACAGAAGAAGAAGACAGACAGATACAGCACTGGACACAGTGACCAACACGTGATGAGTGGACAGAAGAAGAGAAGACAGACAGACACAGCACTGGACACAGTGACCAACACGTGATGAGTGGACAGAAGAAGAGAAGACAGACAGACACGGCACTGGACACAGTGACCAACACGTGATGAGTGGACAGAAGAAGAGAAGACAGACAGATACAGCACTGGACACAGTGACCAACACGTGATGAGTGGACAGAAGAAGAGAAGACACAGATACAGCACTGGACACAGTGACCAACACGTGATGAGTGGACAGAAGAAGAGAAGACAGACAGACACGGCACTGGACACAGTGACCAACACGTGATGAGTGAACAGAAGAAGAGAAGACAGACAGATACAGCACTGGACACAGTGACCAACACGTGATGAGTGGACAGAAGAAGAAGACAGACAGATACAGCACTGGACACAGTGACCAACCGCGTGATGAGTGGAACAGAAGAAGAAGACACACAGATACAGCACTGGACACAGTGACCAACACGTGATGAGTGGACAGAAGAAGAGAAGACGGACAGATACAGCACTGGACACAGTGACCAACACGTGATGAGTGGACAGAAGAAGAGAAGACAGACAGATACAGCACTGGACACAGTGACCAACACGTGATGAGTGGACAGAAGAGAAGACAGACAGATACAGCACTGGACACAGTGACCAACACGTGATGAGTGGACAGAAGAAGAGAAGACAGACAGATACAGCACTGGACACAGTGACCAACACGTGATGAGTGGACAGAAGAAGAGAAGACAGACAGACACGGCACTGGACACAGTGACCAACACGTGATGAGTGGACAGAAGAAGAGAAGACAGACAGATACAGCACTGGACACAGTGACCAACACGTGATGAGTGGACAGAAGAAGAGAAGACACACAGATACAGCACTGGACACAGTGACCAACACGTGATGAGTGAACAGAAGAAGAGAAGACAGACAGATACAGCACTGGACACAGTGACCAACACGATGAGTGGACAGAAGAAGAGAAGACAGACAGACAGGCACTGGACACAGTGACCAACACGTGATGAGTGAACAGAAGAAGAGAAGACAGACAGATACAGCACTGGACACAGTGACCAACACGTGATGAGTGAACAGAAGAAGAGAAGACACACAGATACAGCACTGGACACAGTGACCAACACGTGATGAGTGGACAGAAGAAGAAGACACACAGATACAGCACTGGACACAGTGACCAACACGTGATGAGTGAACAGAAGAAGAGAAGACAGACAGATACGGCACTGGACACAGTGACCAACACGTGATGAGGGACAGAAGAAGAGAAGACAGACAGATACGGCACTGGACACAGGTGACCAACGTGATGAGTGGACAGAAGAAGAGAAGACGGACAGATACAGCACTGGACACAGTGACCAACACGCGATGAGCGGACAGAAGAAGAGAAGACAGACAGATACAGCACTGGACACAGTGACCAACACGTGATGAGTGAACAGAAGAAGAGAAGACACACAGATACAGCACTGGACACAGTGACCAACACGTGATGAGCGGACAGAAGAAGAGAAGACAGACAGACACGGCACTGGACACAGTGACCAACACGTGATGAGTGGACAGAAGAAGAGAAGACACACAGATACAGCACTGGACACAGTGACCAACACGCGATGAGTGAACAGAAGAAGAGAAGACACAGATACAGCACTGGACACAGTGACCAACACGCGATGAGCGGACAGAAGAAGAGAAGACAGACAGATACGGCACTGGACACAGTGACCAACACGTGATGAGTGGACAGAAGAAGAGAAGACAGACAGACACGGCACTGGACACAGTGACCAACACGCGATGAGCGGACAGAAGAAGAGAAGACAGACAGATACAGCACTGGACACAGTGACCAACACGCGATGAGTGGACAGAAGAAGAGAAGACAGACAGACACGGCACTGGACACAGTGACCAACACGCGATGAGCGGACAGAAGAAGAGAAGACAGACAGATACAGCACTGGACACAGTGACCAATACGTGATGAGTGGACAGAAGAAGAGAAGACAGACAGATACGGCACCGGACACAGTGACCAACACGTGACGAGTGGACAGAAGAAGAGAAGACAGACAGATACAGCACTGGACACAGTGACCAACACGTGATGAGTGGACAGAAGAAGAGAAGACAGACAGATACAGCACTGGACACAGTGACCAACACGTGATGAGCGGACAGAAGAAGAGAAGACACACAGATACAGCACTGGACACAGTGACCAACACGTGATGAGTGGACAGAAGAAGAGAAGACAGACAGATACAGCACTGGACACAGTGACCAACACGTGATGAGCGGACAGAAGAAGAGAAGACACAGATACAGCACTGGACACAGTGACCAACACGTGATGAGTGGACAGAAAAACGTATAATGTAATTACAGACCGATCTCAAAACTTTGAGATCCTGGATAAATTAGTTCTTACTCAACTGGAGTCATTTCTTGATGAAAATTATATTTGTGAAGTATTCCAAACAGTTTTTAAAAAGCACCATAGTACAGACGCAGTAATACTAAAGGTGTTTAATGACTATGCTTATGCGTATAGATCTCACAGCAGAATTCGATACAATTGACCATCTTATTCTTATTTCCCGCCTTGAAACATATGGAAATGGTCTCTGGAAATGCCTTAAAATGGATTAAGTCGTATCTTTTACATATAAGTTTTTCTGTTCATATGAGTG
Source organism: Gymnocypris eckloni scoliostomus (assembly GCA_027564155.1). Classification (NCBI taxonomy): domain Eukaryota; kingdom Metazoa; phylum Chordata; class Actinopteri; order Cypriniformes; family Cyprinidae; genus Gymnocypris; species Gymnocypris eckloni. The sequence continues at coordinate 11,294,736 of CM050430.1, read as the reverse complement.
AGTGTACATCAGCTCCAGCACCTTTATCATGTGGTATTCCACAAGGCTCTGTATTAGCCCCACTCCTCTTCTCTCTTTATATGCTTCTGTTAGGTCAGATTTTACCTAAACACATTGTGTCATTTCACTGATATGATGACACACAATTGTATGTACCATTCAAGTCAAATGATTCTACTGCCTTTGATAAATTTCTGGTCTGTTTAAATGAAGTTAAGGCATGGTTGTCGACATATCTTTTGAGCCTAAATGAATCAAAACCGGAATAGCTTCTTTTTGGTCCCTCTGAACCCGGTGATGTAGTTAAAATTAATCTGCTCTGAGCCCCTTTAGGAAATATCAGGTAAATAATCTGGGTGTGATTTGGTTTCTTATCCTAAAAGACTTAGAAAAGGTTATTCATGTGTTTATAATTTCGAGATTAGACTACTGCAACTCGCTCTATTATGGTACTCAAAATAAAATTGTAGATAGATTGCAGATGGTACAAAACACGGCTGCAAGAATGCTCACAGGCATCTGTACAATAGACCATATTACCCTGGTGCTAACATCATTGTTGTACAGCCTACCGCTATATATTAGGGACTTACCGACATTCGGTCAGTTTAAAAGCATAAACTGAAAACATATTTTTTTTATGATGCGTTTGATCAGGGATAAGTGCTAGTAAAGTAACGCATTAGTTTTTTAATTTACAAGAATATATCTGAGTTACTTTTTCCCATTTATTGATGACAGTGCGCTGTGTGAACATGTTACTGTAGATCTAATCTAGACTAAATGTGAATGTGCATTAATTAATCTCACTCGCATAAAACTGATTCAGTATTCATCAAAATGAATTAAAACAGTGAAACTCAGAATATGACGCAAACCTGCAATAATGAAATATGTTAAACAACACAAATATATCTAATCTCATTTTATTAACGACGTGTTTGCTGCTGACCTTTGATGATCCAGTTCAACATAAGCAAAAATAACTTTACATTAATAATTGTGTTTCGTTGTTTTGTTTTTATTGCTGAAGAGTGTTGAACTTCTCCTGTGTTCTTCTGTACAGACGTGATTTACTCGTCCTTCAGTCTGAGGTTTATTCATTACACTTTTTGGTGTGAAAGGTTTTATATTTGCTATAAATATAACTTCTTGTATTAAAAACAAAGAATCAAGCCCTGCTTATATTAAAAAAGTAACGCGAAAGTAACGCAAATGTAACATAACGCATTACTTTCCATAAAAAGTAACTAAGTAACGTAATTAATTACTTTTTTAGAGAGTAACGCAATATTGTAATGCATTACTTTCCATAAAGTGTAACTTTACACAGTCCCCAACACTGGATATGTGTATGTTTATGTGTTTTTAATTGCATTACTGTCTGTACAGCACTATGGTAAACATTGTTGTTTTATTGAGTGCTTTAGAAATAAACTTGATTGATTGATTGATTGATTGATTGATTGATTGATTGAAGACAAACAGAGAAACTCACTGTGTGAAAGCTTCCATCGTGTTTTCTAGCTTCTCTCCGGATCCTGTCAGCACATAAACCATCAGTTCATCTCTAAATCAACACACTTGTGAGTTCTAGTTTCGACACTGAGGATGAAATTTATATTATTATTATGATGTTAGTAGCTCAATTTGACCGGTTAAAGTCAGCTTCTGACCCAAAACAAAAGCATTTTATGTCATGTCGGTTTTTATTGTTACACATACTGATAAATAGTCTGAATATATATATATTTGGATAAACGCGTCTGCTAAATGTAGGAATGTAAATGTATTCAAAGAAATGTATGCGTTGAAGGCGTATATTATTATCAATTTTTATCAGTTCTGCAGAGAAGCGAGCCCATGATCGTGGCTATAGCTTCAGGAAAGCACACAAAAATATAAAAATAAACCAATTTAAAAACACAAGAAAACAATCAAAAATGTTACATTTAAAAAGCATTTTTTTTTTATACTATTTATTCACAATATTCACATTTTATGAAAAACAAATGTTTAAAAAATAGCCTAGTTGCAAATATGTTTTTTTATTATTCAAATAAATGTATTTTTTTTAAATATCCAAGTAGTAGTAATATTAAAATTTTTTAAATGTTTTAAGGATTATTATTATTATTTTAAGTATTTTTAGATATTAAATGGTTTAAGTATTATCCACATATCAAGTTAATAAAAGTTAGGGTCACACTTTACATTAGGTGGCCTTAAGTGCTATATACATCAAACAATAAGTATGTATATTATTATAAAAGGCTTCTGCTGCTGTTGAGGTGGATACGGGTAAGTTTAAGGACTGGTTTGGCACTATGGGTTGGTTTAAGGGTGGGTTAAGGTGTAATTATAAATGTCATTACAGAATTTAATTACAGATGCATGTACCAAATGATGAATTTAAATGTAACCCATCTAATATACAGATACTATTCAGCTCAAACACTTATAAGTTGATAAGAAAGGTGCACTTGCCTCCTCGGTGTGATATGTGTCTGCAGTGGAACTCCAGCCGTTTCTTCTGATGAAGAATCAAAGGATTGTGCAGCAAATACAGAGAACAAAGTACGTAAACTACAACAGCCGAGCCGAGGAGAAGAATCACGCTCAGGGCGTCCATCGTGAAGACAAGAACCGAGTATAATTCTGTATCAGTCTTTCTTCCACCTGCTCTGAAGCGTGTCTTTATATGTCTTATCTCATGCAGGGTTTATGGTGTAACCCAGCATGTGATTGAGAGCTGGGCTATCAGTTGAGACTGTGCAACTGTAATACTGAAACCCATCAAAAACACAGAACCGTTGGGTTTCTCCTTCATCTGAACTGTTGTGGTCTGTGGTTAAAGCTTGGGATGGCTTCACATGAATCGACCGAAGCCACACTTCTGCTTACTGATGATGACCGGCTCTTTCTAAGAGCTCCATCAGAAGATATGATGGCTGGAAAACTCCCCATGTTGTGTTAAATTATGACGTGGCTCCAAACTGAAAGAATGGGAGCTGCTTTGATCTGAAACCAGTGTTATTTCAAGTTAAAGATAAGTTTAAGACTACACCTTTGCCAAATACTCAGCTGATTATGAATCAGTTTGATTAACTCTCAGTCACATGATTTCGCCTTTTGGCATAAACCAGTGAAACCTGTTATGAAAAGTCCAAGACGTATCATGTGCACAATCGGTCATGATCAGAAGAAATGATTCCTGAAACCAATCTCTGGTTTAACCCGTTCATGGTGTTAACAGTGAAGAAGTTACCGGGTCAAGAGGTGCCCAGTCCGACGTTTCTAGTCCTACGTGTCTCGAAGGAAAAATTAATAAATTACTGACTTTTTAAGAAGCTTTTCATGCTACTGGCCCCAGGCCAAATTACTGATAAATATCAGGATGGATTTATGGTAAAAACTGGGCTTTATAAAAAACAATAATAATAATAAAAAGGTGGAATAACTATTAAAATAAACAGTAAATTAAATAAATGATGTCTGTAAATGTGCTTTAACTGTGAGCATAAATTGTACAGTACTTCATAAACTGAATATATATATATTCTGAAGTTGTAAATTATTAATTTTACAAGAAATATTATTTCAGTTTTTGAACTTCAAAATGTAACACAATCATGTTTCTATGTAAATGTAGCAGTTCCTAATTTTTTCAGTTTAATTTTTAAGAAAAATCATACATCTTAGATTATTTTACAGTAAAATCACATATAATGTAGAGTTAAACGAGTTCCAGTTTTTTACCGTAACCCATGAAGAGATTTTTACTGTAACATTTTTAAATACTTTTTTGTAAAGATTCTAAATTTTAAACAGCGTTTGTTTTCCAGCATAATTTACAGAAGTAACTGATTATGAATATAATCATAACACATTTGGTCATTGTATACAGTAGAAGAATCCAAAAATATGACCATAATCACACTTAATATCTTTTCAGAACATTCAAAGACAAAAATTTGTATTTTGTTCGTCAAAACACATTTAAATAAATATAAGCTGTTATTGACATTTATGGGTCCATGGAGAATATTATATCACTCTTTCCATCGCAGAAAAGCTTGTTTAGATACTGTTCGCCGAAGCCAAAATCCTCTTTCAAACCTATTTTAGGAGTGAAATATACTGGGTCGAGTGTAAAGGTACCGATGTAAAGTCCTGGACTAAACAGGCTTTTAATAGCACAGTATTACTGCCGTTCCTGATGCTCTGCTACTGTAGCACAGAAACACACACCTGGGCTCTCATAAACACATTAACTGAGTAATGACCCGGACCCCCGTCTGAGACGACACCTCCGCTTCCCCTCACAAACAACAACTACAACAACAAGACAGCTCAAGAGACTCTCATGCTTATTCTACAACAGAAAGCTCCACTTGTTTAAGGCCAGTGCATTACATGCATTGATTATAAACTGTTGTAACTTTGAAGTTGTTTTTAATACAGACTGGTTAAGACCAGCATTCGGTTTTATTTTTAGGAAGATCAAAACATGTACGAATCATGAACTTCTGCTTATTTTAAGCTGATGGAAAATCCTATTGGGTTTTTGTTAAAGGAGTTTAACTCACAAAAACAGGCAGTGCTTTATAAAAATGGAAGCATTTGTTAATCTGTCAGAAGACATCTGGATGGTGTCTGAAGCTTACTGACCAAACTGTGTGTTAAACACCCCCGGCTGAGCTCGGACACCTCGGATCACTTCAGGAGGACCGTGCTGCAGACAGCCCCGTTACATCAGCTCATTCATTCACAGCGTGTGGAGTTTTCTGTTCCTCTTTGGTCTCGCTGCGGGAGGAACATCAGCTCCGTCAGCTCTGCCGTCCGTGAGAATCATGCCTGCGCTCACAACACACCACAACACACAACACAATACACAACACACCACAACACACAACACAATACACAACACAATACACAACACACCACAACACAATACACAACACACCACAACACAACCAAACAATGACACACCATACATGTGATGTTATATACAAAACGCATGTCATGTGTAAGCTTTTGGGGTGATGTAATAATATAAAATAATATTATATAAATAATACAATATAATATAATGTAAAAATAAAATAAAATAAAATAAATAATATCATATAATAATATACAATTATCCATCCATCCTCTCTCTCTCTCCATCCATCCATCCATCCATCCTCTCTCTCTCTCTCCATCCATCCATCCATCCATCCCTCTCTCTCTCCATCCATCCATCCATCCATCCATCCATCCATCCATCCTCTCTCTCTCTCTCCATCCATCCATCCATCCATCCCTCTCTCTCTCTCTCTCTCCTCTCTCTCCATCCATTCATCCATCCATCCATCCATCCATCCATCCATCCATCCATCCATCCATCCATCCATCCTCTCTCTCTCTCTCCATCCATCCATCCATCCATCCATCCTCTCTCTCTCTCTCTCTCTCTCATCCCTCTCTCTCTCCATCCATCCATCCATCCATCCATCCATCCATCCATCCATCCATCCATCCATCCATCCATCCATCTCTCTCTCTCTCTCTCTCTCCATCCATCCATCCATCCATCCATCTCTCTCTCCTCTCTCTCTCTCCATCCATCCATCCATCCATCCCTCTCTCTCTCTCTCTCTCTCCATCCATCCATCCCTCTCTCTCTCTCTCTCTCTCTCCATCCATCCATCCATCCCTCTCCCTCTCTCTCCATCCATCCATCCATCCTCTCCTCTCTCCATCCATCTCTCTCTCTCTCTCTCTCTCTCTCTCTCTCTCTCCCTCCATGTTGTAGTTTTGGATGAAATCTCAATATTGGTGGAGATGCATGAGATTACTAGGGCCTTTTAAATCTAACTTATCATTTTTCTCTCTGTGGGTAGAGTGTGATGAGGATCAATAAGATGTGGAGAGAATCACAGAGACCTGTCGAGTCAGACACTCGCTAATATAACTCAAACTAAAAACTAATTTGAGCCATTTGAAAGGAACACAGTCAATGCTGAAGCAGACATGCCCTGATGTTTTAGGTTTGATGTGCTAAGCAATGTGAAACAGTGTTTATTTAGCCAATGAGCGCTGGGCCCAAAAGATGAAGCCTGAAGAAACAGATGAAGACGTGTGAAGACCTCACCATTTGGTAAACGTGTGAAGGAGTGCTCACCTATATAATGCACAAGGAGACAAATGCAGAGAAGCTACAGAAGAGAACAGTCATCAGAAGCAGGACAGAAGACTTGAGACAGTATTTCTCCATTATGGAAGCTCAGTGAGCGAGGTGCTGAGTTAAAACTGATAAAGCCACAAGCCAAGCGAGGACCAGAAACATGCTGAGTGTGGAAATGTACCCTAGTTTGTCCCTGGGCCCCCAGAGACGGAGCGACTGCTGCTACAGAGGTAAGAGACTTCCGATCTGTCACTTAATCAGCCAGAGAATCACAGAAGAGAGACGAAATATGCATGAACATAAGAGATTGCACTCTTCAAAATAAAAGCTCAAAAAAAAAACAATTGGGGTTCCCCAAAGTGATATTATTTCAGAATATTTTAATATTTTGAACAAGTTATATATTTTTAAATATTTAGTTTTTGCTGTTTGCTTTTTAATTTCAGCTAAAATTGTAGTTTTCTTAATATGTACAGTTTTAGGTTTACTTACATCAACTTTATGACAATGAGAAATGCTCAAGCAACTAGCTTAAAATTAAATATATTAATTCAATCTCCAATGTTTTTAGTTTAAAGAATGTTTCAGTGAACAGTTCTCAAAATAACCTTTTATTATTATTATTATGAAGAACATTTTACGCAACGAAAAGATTCCACGGATGTTAAATATTCTTCATGGAACCAAAAATGCAATTAAATAATAATGAGTGCTAACGAAGTCTCAAATACTTGGTGTTGTATAGAAATTAACAGACTTGATATAATGCTCACTAAACTATTGTTAAACACTTCGGAAACTTCACTCTTAAAAGCTCTTAAAAATTAAGGTTTCAAACGTTTATTTGTATTGAAGCAATGCAATAGAAGGGTCATCAGTGAACAGTTCTTTAACCATATTTCTTAATGTGAAGAACATTTAAGAACTGGAAGGTTGTTAAAGTTTCTCAATGCCAATAATAAAGCTTTATTTCCAAGAGTGTAATGCTAAGATGCAGATGTGGCCCATCTCTAGCAGATGAAGCTCCAGCTCATGTTCTCGCTCCTCGACTGCCGCCCGCCGCAGAGTCTGCTGGGACGCCTCAGAACCAGGTCAGAATGGAGCTGGAGAACGCGGCCCTGTGGAAGCAGTTCAGCACGGTGGGCACTGAGATGATCGTCACTAAGAAGGGCAGGTGAGCACACGTCTATATGCATCAGGACATGCCAGTCTGGAGACATTTGTGACCCTGGAGCATAAAAGCAGTCATACGTAGCACAGGTACACTATACTGCCAAAAGTATTGGCACCCCTTCTAATGAACAGGTTTGACTACTTTAGTCATTTCCATGAGTATAAAGCTTAAATGTTTGAGCATGTAATGATATTCTAGGGAATTGTGTGCTTCTACAGTTTGGACATTGCTTTAATCGTAATGTTAATATACTATAATGACAATTGTGTGCTTATAATTTCAGAAAAAGGCACTTCCAAAACTGTGGCAATAAAGATGGAAACATAATTCATGTATCTAAAAATTGTATTTCCATTTCTGTTGCCACAGTTTTTGAAGTGCCTTTTTCTCTTCTAAAGAAGAGAATACTTTTGCCAATACTTTTGTCCATATAGTGTATAGGCTACAAGTCACACAAGTGTTTGGTGATGAGGTTTTGGCTCTTAAAGTCACACCAGAGGTTTCTGTAGACGAGTCAAGTTCGTCCACACTGACTCAATCAATCATTTATTTTTATGAACCATTGCCTTATACACAGAGACACTGTCATCATGTTAGAATAGAAAAGGCTCCTGTCCAAACTGTTGCTATAAATGACAATTATCATTATAGTATATTAACATTAAGATTTGTACTCATGGAAATTACTAAAGTAGTAAAACCGGTTCATTAGAAGGGGTGCCAATACTTTTGGCAATATATATTAGATATATTAGTAGCAATAGCCAACATTACATTGCATGGGTCAAAATTATCAATTTTTCTTTTATGCCAAAAATCACTAGGATATTAAGTAAAGATGTTCCATGAAGATATTTAGTACATTTTCTGCCGTAAATATACCAAAAAATAAATTTGTGATTTGTAATATGCACTTTAAAGGTGATTCTCTCAGCATTTAGATTTTTTGCACCCTCAGATTCCAGATTTTCAAATATTTTCCAAACCATACATACATCAATGGAAAGATTATTTATTCAGCTTTCAGATGATGCATAAATCTAAATTTCAAAAAATGTACCCTTATGACTGGTTTTGTAGTCCATGGTCACACGTCATTGCTTTAACTTGTCTCTCTCTTCTCTGCTCCTCAGGAGAATGTTTCCTCAGCTGCGAGTCAAGCTCTCAGGGCTCAACCCGTCTCTGCGCTACATGCTTCTCTTAGACATCGTTCCTGTGGATTCCTCTCGCTATCGGTTTCAGGACAGCAGCTGGCAGGTAGTCGGCGGGGCGGAGGCTCGTTTACCGGACCGCGTCTTCATCCACCCGGACTCGCCCGCCACCGGAGAACACTGGCAGAACCGCACCATATCCTTCCACCGGGCCAAACTCACCAACAACACTCTGGACGCACAGGGATATGTGAGATATACACAAATTTGCTGTAAAAGTCTACTATACTACCATTTTAAACTACACTAACACTGTTTAACAGTGTTAATAGTGTAAATGATAATTACAATAAAACAGAAGTTACAATATTTTAGACACTTTTATAATATATTTTTAAATATTATAAAGTATTTAGACTCTTTAATGGATGACATTGCATGGATACAGTATCAAAACCATGATATCTAACCAAGTTTGCAAGTGCAATCAAATTATGACTTTTCTCAGATCTACCGTTAGTGTCCAGATACAGTATTTATTTATTTAGTCATTTAGCAGACGCTTTTATCCAAAGCGACTTACAAATGAGGACATTATAGAATCAAAACCAACAAAAGTGAAATAACATGCAAGTGCCATTACAAGTCCTGGTTAGCCTAACGCAGTACACGTAGGAAGGATTTTTTTTTTTTTGAAAACTAGTATGTAAAATATAGAAAAATTAAACTTAGTGTTAGTTTTACAAGAAAAGCTAGCAGTTAGAGAATAAATATGCAATTGATAGAGGGTCAAATGTTTGTGTTTTTTTAAATAAAAAGAAGACAGATTAGATAAAATAAAATTAGAATAGAGAGTGCTAGAGTTAGAGGGTCAAATAAAGATATATTCACATATGTGACCCTGGACCACAAAACCAGTCATAAGCTTTACATTGATGTATGGTTTGGACAATATTTGAAAATCTGGAATCTGAGGGTGCAAAAACATCTGAATATTGAGAAAATCATCTTTAAAGTTGTTCAAATGAAGGTCTAAGCAATGCATGTTACTAATCAATAATTAAGTTTTGATATATTTACGGTAGGAATATCTTCATGGAACATGATCTTAATATCCTAATGATTTTTGCATTAAATAAAAATTTATAATTTTGACCCATACAATGTATTGCTACAAATATAGCTGTGCTGCATGACTGCTTTTGTGCTCCAGGCTCACATTTGAGCTGTTAAGCATTGTAAAATGTTTATGGCATAATGAATGTAATTGAGGTTTTGAACTCTATGGATGATCCTCATCTCTCTTTCTCCTGAAGATCATCCTCCACTCTCTGCATCGATACCAGCCGCGGGTTCATGTGATCGAGGCCCGAGACGTGCTGATGTGGGGCAGAGCCCAGCACTCTTTCAGCTTCCCTGAAACACAGTTTATTACCGTCACTGCCTATCAGAACAGCAAGGTCTAATTAATATATGAAGAATTAATACTTAACAGTGAAAAAAATCTAAATAATTTTCTTCATTAGTCCAAAGAAAAATCTTGCTTAATGTTTTTTATGTATTATTATTGTTTTATCCTAGATCACCGAACTGAAGATAAACTCAAATCCTTTTGCGAAAGGCTTTCGGGATAATGGCATGAACTGCAAGAAGTAAGTTAAACACCAGTGTTACCTATTAATTAATTAAATAAACACAAAATGTGTTAGTCACCTGAGAGCACAATATAATTGTTCTGTTTTCCTCAGACAAAGAGTGGCAAGACTAAAGAGAAAAATTACGTCCAGTCAAGAGGAATCTTTGGATATTGGTGAGAATATTTATTACCTCAATGTTCAGAAGTATTTTTTACATTGATTATATTCTCGTCACAAAAGAATGCTTTAGTAAAAACATGCCTGGTTTCACTAATATTGCTGTTCTGCTTATAAAATGCTGTTTTCTCCTCTCAGAGTCATGTGACCCATGTGATTCTACGGAGCTCCTCCCACAGTCGGTAGAAATCCAAAGCTCCGCCTTCTCCATGATAAACACCGCCCTCCCAATGACAGACTCGGGTTTCCACACAGAAGTAGCATCGCTCCCAGATCAGACCATCTCGGACCAACCCCTCGCGCTTGGACAGGCATTCTTGAGCTCTGAGATTCCCTCCTCAATGGAAAATCAACAGCAGACAGTCTCTGAAAACAATGTAAACAACACACTGATGGATGGGTGAGTTCTATAACTTCACAGCTACACTATCAGTGGTTAATGGGTGTGTTTATTAAACATAGCCTTATGTTTTGTTACAGGTCTGGACAGATGATGGGCCTCTCCGGATACTCCTCAGCTTTCCCCACTCCTCAGCACAGCTCCTCTTTTCCTCAGTCTTCCATCTATTCTGTGGTTTCCTCCACACAGAGCTCTGACCTGGAGCTCCCGCTGTCCTCAACCACGTACTCCTCTATGCCTCCATCGGACTATCTTGGTCTGAATACCTCCACGACTACAACCTCTCCTCCAGGCTCTTTATACCCTCCGATCTCATCCTACCATGCTCTTCTTCCGACAGACCAATCCCAGGACAACCTAAGCCCTCATACGCCCACAAATCCACCTTTCCAATCCACCCCCCCCTCTTCTTGTCAAGGTTCTGGGTTAACGATTGACCCTGGTCGAAACCAAGTGGATGATGGAGGATTAGGCTCTTCCAATGCAACGACTCCTGCAGTCCAAAACCCAACCCAAACGGCCTTTCCCTTCCCTCCGGTGCAGTCCTCAAACGACCCTGATCCATCATCCCCTCCGAGTCTATCCTTCCCCCCAGTGCCACAGTGCAACCCAATTCCCACTCCTTCCGACCCAAACACTGCATTCCCTTTCCCTCCGGCAGCACAGTCCACTCTAAACTCTATAATGACAGCTTCAAACCCGAACCCGACGTTTTTCTCCTTCCCCCATGTTCAGCAGAACCCTAGCCTCAGCTTGAGTACCTCTGGACCAGCTCACACTCCAGTGACTGGTTCTTTCCCAGTTTCCCAATTCTCATCCATCCCAACAGTTCCAAACTCAGTTTATCCAACAACTGGATCTTTTTTCTTCCCTTCCACCAATGTTAGCTATCAAGGCCCCATGCAATCAGTTTCCAACGCCCTGCACACTACCGCAGCATACACCATCCCTTTATTCCCTACACCCAAACACAGCGCTCCTGCTCACAATTCTTACCCCCATCCGCACCAGAGCCTGACTCTGCCCTCAACTAGCTCCATCCACAGTGTCCCTGCCATCCCAAACACAACCCAACTTCAGTCTGCCTTTCCCCAGTCATTCCCTAATCCCTCCTTCCCTCATATCTCAGCCCAGACGGCAAACCCTGCTCAAATTTCCACCCGGTCCTTTCCCCCAATCCAAAACTCTCAGTTTCGGGCTCAGTTTAATCCAACCTCAACCCATCCACAGTGTCCTTCCTCTTCAAACGCTTACCCCGCCGTAACTCCCTCTGAGATAGGCAGCTTCTCGCAACTCAATTCTGCTGCCCCCTATCTGCCAGATGTGGTACTGCACCCTTCTTTACTCCCTTCCCTTGACTCCTCGGCTCCCCTGTCCCTTTATAACCCTTTTCCTTCCTACTCACTCGGCCTTTGCCAGGATCCTCGGTCCTCCTTACATTTACCCCTAAGGCATATTTACAGACAGCCACAGCATGCTCATGCTCAGGGGTCTTACTTTGATCTTGGTGCAAGAGCAGCATTCTGAGAAAAACTGAAAAACAGCACGTAAGACAAAGTTTTTGAGGAGGCGGTGATGTCTGCATCAATCAACGGAATCATGGAAGCACTGCGCATTATATGACTGCATTGGAGGGACAGACCAAAACACTGTAGTTTAAAATATAATACTTTTTAGTGTTTATGGCAGAAAACGAACATCTCTGCTGTTCGTGAGATGGTTTGAATGCTTGATGTAATAGCTGAATAATGATGTATATTTTACTTATTTCTATTTGTATGCTTAAATGACAAAATAAAGTTTTAATGAGTTTTAATTGTACTATTATTATTCTTTATTTGTGTGTGTGTGTGTGTGTGCATAATAAATCCATATAGTATAGTGGACCCAAATCTGGACACCATACTTTAAATGTCATTGCATTAGAAACCGAATTCAAAACCAAGTGGCATCTGCAAAATAACATTCTTTAACATTAATACCTTACACCACATTAGTGCTCTTTATTCCAGTCATGAAAGTCCAGACATTGTTAAATCTAATTTAGTTGGTCAATTAATTAATTGCTTTTCTCGATGCTCTATTCTTTAAACTGTGAGGTGCTCACTAAAGCTTAAAATCATGACAAAAAATGACAATATGGCCGATGCACACTAACAGTCATGATAACAAATGAGTGACTTGATAGGTAAGAAAGATTAAGAAATTAAAGAAATGTTATCCAGGTGGATGCTGCACACGGGACGTGGACGAGGAGATACCCCTCACAATGTAGAGCGCTTTGAGTGCTTGGGAAAAGCAGAAAAGCTCTATATAAATGTAATTAATTATTATATTGAGATAACTGAGCCACTTTCACCAGTCATCTCATTTACAAAAAGTGCCAATGTTTACCTGAATTCACTCCTTATATAAAGTATTACACATGCAGATTATGACAGAATATGAAAGTGAGAATTTAAAACATAAAACTGACATCTGCCTCTCTCATACAGTATTTATTACAGCTCTGTGTGGCATTTGCTCAGGTTTTGAGAGTGTGTGTGTGTGTGTGTGTGTGTATGTGTTAGAAACTGAGGAAAGGCCATTAAAGTCCAGGTGATAATTACCTCAAAGCCCTCCTTCGTTTTCCCACCTCCACTCGTTTCTCTTTCCTCCTTTTCCATTTGGTGTTGGACAGAGAGAGGGTTTAAAATAAGGTTAGGTAAACAGCGCTTCACTGAGACACGGTTGCTGAGAGACAAACCATGTAGAAGCACTACTTGTTTGGAATATTTTAATACATTTTCTTGGGTTGACAACCGAGGCAATGTTCACAGTGCTCAATAATAATTTCTGAAGATCATGTGACACTGAAGACTGGAGTAATAATGCTGAAAATACCGTTTTGTTCACAGAAATAAATTTCAGTTTAATAGATATTCACATCCACAGCTCCAACCCTAATCAAACACAGCTGATCCAATAATCAAGCTCTTCTGGATCACTAAAGGAATGGCCCTCCAGGAATTTAGTTTGAGAGCGTTGTATTAGAGTTTTCAGGTTGATTTCTCTTTATCTGGCACCTGTGATCTTCTCTCTGAGTCTGCGGCGCAGCTCCAGTCGGAGCAGATCTCGTTCCTTACGGATTCCCCGGAGCACGCTGCGGTTCTCCTGAGCCCGGCGCACCAGATACGGCAGCGTGTCCTCCACCGAGCCGTACGGCACAGACTTATACACCGAGAAACCGTGCTGCGCTGAGAGCAGAAGAGCACCTGAGGGTGACGGCCAAGAACATGAACACATTCACAATAAAGCTTCTTACCGAGAGTGAGAGACACGTGGTCACACATGCCCAGCAGCTGACCGAAACACACCGCGCCCGCGTCTCTGAGAAGCCCCAGGTGCTCCATGCTGAAACACAGACACAGCACACCAATCAACATCACCCAGCTCCACGCTGACAGCAAGGGTTCATCAGTAATGCAGGTGTACCGTGTCACGGCCTGTCGGACCGATTCTTCATTGTGAGTGGCCACAATTATCATGTAGCGGTCAGGTTTCTCTGAAATGAGCCTCAGCATGAGCTCTAGACATCCGTTATAACTGCAAATAAGAGAAGGCATGTAAAAACTCAGGATTTAACACACTAAAATGCAAGGAAACTTTAATAAATACATAATCCAAGCAGCAGTTATACACATGTCAATAGATGTTGCAACCACAATGAGTAGTGTATATCCAATTAAATATTTTAGAGCTGGAAAAAACATAGAAGGTTATAAATATAGAAATTTCCAGGTATTTAATTCCCATGGGAACCCTGTAATTAACCCAGCTACTTTTTATTTATTTAAAAAAAAATTAACCCTATAAAGTCATATAAAATAATGTTTTTTTGACATAAGAAATGTGAAATAAATCTGTTTAGAAATGTTCATTATTTATTGTTTGAATGGAGCAATTTAAAGTGCTTCACACAAAATGAAATAAAAAAGACTTTTGTTGTTCAGTATCATATTTTATATATCAGGGTTTTATGGCCCATGTTGTATTATATAATGAGAATGTGAAGAGCTCATACTCATACACACTTTAATTTTATTGTTTCAAACTGAGTAAAAAATATGTAATTTGGTGCAGATGTTATGTATATGGCCAAAATGTAAGATGAAATTCATTGAGATTTTTATAACAGCAAAACATACTTATATAACATATCTCAAAAATACTCATGTTTATATAAAACAAATTGTGGATAAAGTAAGCAAATGTTTCAGAGCAAAAAGTAACGTGGACCACAAGCTGAAGATGAATGTTTGCACAATTATACTAAAAGGCCTTTTACTTCATAAAAAGTATAAACTAATTTAGATTCCTTAGAAATCTGTGCATCAAATAAGACACAGCAGGCTTTGTAGTCAAAGCATCACCTGTCATTAGTTTGCTCCCAGGATTCATGTATTGGATCTGTTCGTCCTTCTTTTCTGGCTAGTTTTCTCTCTTTGTCCATGTAAGCGCCTCTGACGAGTTTAACGCCGAGACAGAAACCCTGATCGATGGACGTCTGAACGGCATCAAGCAGTAGATTCCTTGATTCCTGGGGAAGAAACAAGTAAAGTATATCTATAACACCATTAGGGATGTAAAATTTGCTTTTTATACAGTAAAGGGGTTATATTTTTAAATACTACTATTTCAATTGTTTTCTGTTGTTTTTGTTTGTCAAAATGTTGTATTGGCAGTGAAAGCTTGGCTGTGACCATAGTCATATGTGGGTGGATGGGTGGGTGAGACTTAGTGTTTTTGGTGGGTGTGACTTGGTCATATGGGTGGGACTTGGGTGGATGGGACTTAGTGTTTTGGGTGGGACTTAGTCATAGATGGGTGGGTGGTACTTAGTGTTTTTGGTTGGAAGAACTTGGGTGGGTGTGACTTGGTCATATGGGTGGGACTTGGGTGGGTGGTACTTAGTGTTTTTGGTTGGAAGAACTTGGGTGGGTGTGACTTGGTCATATGGGTGGGACTTGGGTGGGTGGGACTTAGTGTTTTGGTAGGACTTAGTCATATGTGGGTGGGTGGGACTAGTGTTTTGGGTGGGTGGGACTTAATGTTTTGGGCGGAACTTACTGTTTTGCAGAATGATCAGTGTATGACATCACAGTACCGCGAGAGTGATTCAAAAGCATAGGATCCGTCTGCTCTTATCGCTCTCGATGTACTGTGATGTCATACACTGATCATTCTGCTCGGCGTTGCTTCAAGTCGAACTGGGTGGGACTTAGAGTTTTGGGTGGGACTTAGTCATATGTGGGTGGGTGGGACTTAGTGTTTTGGGTGGGTGAGACTTAGTCTTATGGGTGGGACTTAGTGTTGGGTGGGTGTGACTTGGTCGTATGGGTGGGACTTGGGTGGGTGGGACTTAGTGTTTTGGGTGGGTGAGACTTAGTCTTATGGGTGGGACTTAGTGTTTTGGGTGGGAATTAGTCATATGTGGGTGGGTGGGACTAGTGTTCTGGGTAGGAGGGGCTTAGTGGTTTTGGTGGGAAGAACTTAGTGTTTTGGGCGGGACTTGGGTGGGTGTGACTTGGCCATATGGGCGGGAATTAGTGTTTGGAGTGGGACTTAGTCATAAGGGTGGGAGGGACTTTGCTGTGACCTTCAGGTAGCACTGATACGTGTTCCAGATCCAGGCGCTCTGTTGGTTGAATTTCTTCATCAAGGCCGTGGTGATGAGTGACAGGGCAGGATTAACTGACAAAACAGATGAGCACTGAACTTTGTGTTTTACCATAAACATGTCCACTTAACTTTACCTCCTATTCTGTTGAGTCTCTGGAGGCCCAGCAGTAAGTGTGTGTTCTCACTCTCGGTCAGACCAGGAAACATGACCTCCTACCGGTTAAAAACAACACCATCTAAAGAAATACATACTAAATAACAGCTGATTACAATAAGCTTGTGATGTTTTACAGATGAAGAACGGATCATATCTGTACCTCTCCCTCCATGGCTCTCACAAGCACGTTCAGATCAAACTGCTCTGTCTTTAACAGAGAAGTCAGCTTCGCCTGAACAGGAATTCATATAATCACTAATACTGCTAACGACATCTGTAGATATCAAACAAAGAAGCTGAATCTCGTATGAAGTGATGAAACACTCACACACAGTTCAGGGCTGATGAGAGCGGTGATCTTCAGCTGCATCATGGGATTGTTACTCCAGCCTTTGCTGTAAGACATGTGCACACACTCCAGCATGGACACCAGGTTGTCTTCATATCGACGTTCCCTGCGGGTATAAAGTGTGCCATGATCAAAGTCACAGTCAGTACTTGTCAATGAAATACATTGATCTACAACCTATACATGCAAAAAGAACAAAGGTAGCCAAATTGTACTTATGTTATTAATGCAATATCAAGTTTCATGCAGGTTTTAGAAAAACAAAGAAACAGCATTGCTACAAATTGGAAATAATTGTACAATGGGTTGTGAAATGAATGCAAAGTCAAGGCCCCCCCCAAAAAATGAGACATGTATAATGTGGAGCTACATGTCCAGGCTCACTGGGTCCCACGGTGCAGCTCAGCCCCTGGGCTTAGAGGGCCTTGTGGTGCAGCTCAGCTTCTGAGCTCAATAAAGCATTAAGTATGCTTAAGTTTTGACATGAATGCTTAATATATGCGTACTCCTGCCAAACAGAATCAACTCCCATTAAAAAAAATAAGTTTTTCTTATTCGAAAAGCCATTTTACTCGGATATATGTCAAAATAAAGAAGAAAATAATTGCAATTTAATCCTGTGGTGCTGCTCAGCTGTACCTCCACGCAGGGTTATGGCATGAGTTTATTTTTTCATGACTTTATTGGATTGAAGTGTTTGACATAAATCAATGACACAGTATGTTTTACATGTTTACAAAATAAGCCCTCAGACAAAAACGGGGTCTTACCCGGTGCTCTCCCCCAGGTCCTCTTCGATGGGGACGGCTAGCATGGGGTGGAGCCCCAGCAGGCTCATCTTCTGCATGGAGTCTGCGATCTCACCTTCTGTTTCGCCGGCCACAAACTGAGCGTACACAGACGGACGCACGACCATGCAGAAACATCGCTGGCCCAAAACCTTCCTTGTAATGGTCATCAGCTTCGTTAGACATGAGATAATCAGACACATTAGTGTAATTAAATGCTATCAAGGGAGCTCCTGTCAGATAACATCTTCAGGACGCTACACACCATGTGACTGTAGTATGTAAAATTTCAAGCATCAGTTATAGTTATGATAGCCTATGTTCTAACCACTTAAAGACACTACAGGATATGTAGTCCCCGGGGCCTCTACTGACCAAAATGGGGGCCCTAAGCAGAATTATGTTGCTGTGCCCCTTCCATCAAATATTATGGAAGTAAAAAACAAAAAACACCTACTATAGGGGACAAAATAGAACTTTAATAAAATATAAACGTAGGCTAAGTAAATTGTAATTAAATAATATTATTTACAAATTACAATTGTAGCTCCAGACAGTTACCTATGGCTCTGACTGTATTAATACAGTCTGGTTTTATAGTCTCAAGCAAGAAAATGAAGCAATTTTACTACCATAAAACCATTGTTCATTTTTGTTTGGATTGTGAAATTATAGAGGCTGGGTGGGTGTGACTTGGGTGGGTGTGACTTGGTCATATGGGTGGGACTTGGGTGGGTGTGACTTGGTCATATGGGTGGGACTTAGTGTTTTGGGTGGGTGTGACTTGGTCAAATGGGTGGGACTTGGTGTTTTGGGTGGGACTTGGGTGGGTGTAACTTGGTCATATGAGTGCGACTTAGTGTTTTGGGTGGGACTTGGGTGGGTGTGACTTGGTCATATGGGTGGGTGGGACTTAGTGTTTTGGGTGGGACTTGGGTGGGTGTGACTTGGTCATATGAGTGGGACTTGGGTGGGACTTCGTGTTTTGGGTGTGACTTGGTCATATGGGTGGGACTTAGTGTTTTGGGTGGGACTTGGGTGGGTGTGACTTGGTCATATGGGTGGGACTTAGTGTTTTGGGTGGGACTTGGTCATATGGGTGGGACTTGGGTAGGTGGGACTGAAGTCTACAAACAGGATTATAGAGGCTGTAGCATTTCTATCGCAAAAAGGTGGCCAAAAATGTAAGATTAAGTGCATATTAGAATTAGCCTAAAAATGTTTGTTCAATATTTAACAAGGATTTGATCATCCGCAGTAATTACCAGGCCTTTGGCGCCCAGGCATTTGTAATAATAGGCTATGTAGTGCACATAAATTATTTATTTTGTATTACATGATGTATTTTAACAGTGTTATTCATTATTTAACAGTGTTATTCCATATAATTATTAATTAACCAGTCATTATTCCCTCATTGTTTTTATATAATGCATTTTAAGTCATTTTAAAGGCTGTTGTTGGCTTAGGTCTGTTTTTATAATCACAAAAAAACATAATCCTAATACTTCTTTGTTAACTATTATTTGAAGTAACAAAACCATGGTTCATTTGTAGTTACCATAGCTGCTAGAACCATGATTTGTGGTTTTATTCGAAGTAAAACCTTGGCTAATTTCTATCATAAAATCATATTCACAAATATATTTGTCTCACAACCACAACTTTGCCTGGTATTTATTTGTGAATTGTGAAACATTTCTTGCATCAAGACGATTTCAAAGGGACGCAAAATTTAAATTTAAATTGCAATTTTAAACATATTTTACTGCACACATACCTTATGTTATCTAATTGAGCCAATGCAGATTGATTAAGTTATTTCAGGACGAGACCGCCCTGATTGTAAAGCAAAACGTGATTGGCTATAGCGAGAGCGTGCTACGATTGGTCAGCGTAATGTTTCTGTTATCTGATTGGCCCGTGTAGACGTGGGTGGAGTCCATGTATTTGTGGATTATCAGCACCTCTTGATGCAAGAAATGTTTCACAAATTCACAAATGCACAGAAGACAATATCTGATTGTGATTAAACCAGATAATTGTAAAATAGCAAACAAAAATAATTTTCAAACATCAGATCTCTTGCACCTAAGTTACTGTAAATTAAATAAGTTTTGATGCACTCAGCTACTGAATTCTAGCCTAAACAAAAGCATTGCATTGGTCTAAACGAGTCTATCAGGATACTGTTATAAGCATGTGTTGCAACAATATTCGTACAGTTACTTAGAGAACTTATGTTACGGGTATAGATATTATGAGATCACGGATCACTACATCATGTGCTCACTTCAGATAAGATTATCCATATCACATGTGTACTCACATGTGTACTCACTGGAAACTGCTCTCTATAGCCTATTCTCAATGTTCTATATGCCTCCTCATCTCTCGGTCACGTCTTGAGAATCTTCAATCTGTCAGATATTAAACCTCTCATTAATAATCCACAACTAGCTCCTAGTAAATTAGCAAACTACACTGACATTGATATGCAGGGACAGGCATTAAGATGGTTTAGATCCTGTCAGTCTGACTATTTATTTGTATTACCTTATATGTCAAAAAAAGATTTTTCACACTAAAATAAATACAAATAAAATCTTGTTGCAACATTGTACAAAAATTAAGATTTAATTTATTTGTTCAAAATCCCATGTTATAAAAGATGAAGTGCTATGTAGGTTAAGACAACGATGGCTGATTAGACGGCAACGCTGACCAAATACACCAAATGTTTGCCCTCCCTCTCTTCACCGTTTTCACATCTCAGACCTCAAATACTTAAAATACTACAATTTTTAGACAGTTTAGTAAAGAGTAAACAATACAAATAAGACCAGTCTACCTTTTCATAACTGAATATAAAAGGTCTACAACGGCCCCAGTTCTTTAATCACCCTTGAAAGATCACAAATACCCTCGTAAGACCCCCCCACCCCCTCATAAACAAATTCTCATTGAATGTAAGCAAATTTCATAGGTGACCTATTTTGATTTAAAAAGTGAGTTGTTACCTAAAGTTGAGAAGTTTGCACCTAAACTTACAGTGGTAAGAGTATGGAGTGCAGCAAGGCTCTGTATTAGGACCTCTCCTGTTTTTGTTTTACATGCTGCCTTTTGGAAATAATACTATTAGAAACCATGGAATTAGTTTCCACTGCTACAGAGATGAGACTTATATTTCTTCTAGACTGGATTAAACTTCTACATTTCCCAAGCTAACAGTGTGTCAAACTGTGGTGACTTTATAAGTCAGCGTGTGTCTAGCTGTTGCCTCACCTTCCCACAGTTGTTAACCAGCGCAGGGAACGAGCAAAGCCTGAAGACCCCGAGAGCTCGGACCAGCTCCCAGAAACTCTTCACCTTGAATGCTTGAGGATCCTCAAAGGTTAGAAAGTCAGGTGACGAGGGCTCACGGTCACGTTTGGCCGGCAGGGACTGAGAGGCAGCCACGCTCTTGAGCCGCACAGATATGGAGCGACTGAACGCCGGCGGCCGCAGAAGAGAACACATCTCCACTGCTCTGACACTTGATGAAGATGCTAAGAAAGGTGAACTATTGATCCCGGCACAGAGCTAATCTTAAGAGTCGCAGAAGTGAGCCACTGCATACAGCCACAGATCTCTACAGACCAGAAATCAGTGACACCAGTAAGCAGATAAACATAGAAAAGAAGCAGAAAAAGGGGGGTTCGTTTAGGCCTGTTGGTTAATGACTGACTGCCGCTTGAACTTTGGGACATTAAGAGTGAGGGGCAGACGTGCCTACACTTCTCTGTAAAACATGACAGAGCATCACTTTATAAATGCAAAAGTTTATGATGCATTAAACCAAAATGGAATACTTTGGATTTGGAAAACACTTAAAACTTAAACACTTAAAAACACTTTAAAGTCAAAGCATAGCGAATTCATATTGTGAAAAATTTTTTGGGATACATTAAAAAATAAATGGTAAAGCTTTGGCAGAAATGATAAGCAAGGGAACAGAGCAGATGTCAGGCTGACCTCGGATCTTGGGAAGAAGACAGATCCTGGTGTGTTCGACTAAAGACTGCACTAGACTTTGTCCTGAGTAGTCAATACTAACAAACCAGAGCCACTAATGAACTCCAACGGACCCCGTCTGCTTCTTAGTTTCCACCAGAATAAAGTCATTCTTGAGTTATTCTAAACCGATCAGGAAAACAGCGCTTGTGACGTCAGTCTGACCTTTAACTGTGATTCTTTCACTTTGGCTAGACTAGCACTATACTAATATGATTTTAATAAAGTTCCCTTAAAGTACATTTATTCCAGTTACATTACTTATGTTGTTTAGTGATCACTGTGTGTCCCTGGAGCATAAAAGCAGTTATATTTGTAGCAATAGCCAACAATATATTGTATGGCTCAAAATTATACATTTTTATTTTATGACAAAAATAATTAGGATATTAAGATCATGTTCCATGAAGATATTGTGTACATTTCCTATCATAATATATAAAAACGTAATTATTGATTAGTAATATGCATTGCTGAAAACTTCATTTGGACATCTTTAAAGATGATTTTGAGATACACTGGAATAAAACGGGTCATCGTATGGCTTTACAGCATTCAGTAAATGTGAAGGTATGAGGGTTTAGTGTGGGATAGTGTTATACACAGAAAACATGTTTTGTTTGAACACCTGTTATCAAACTGATTTCTCACTGCTAATTACTATAATTTAAAACCGTTTGGCATGAAGCTGCTCAAAGATACAATAAACACCACGATCACACTGACCTGGGACCAGATGTGTGTAACACCCAACATGTGTCTAACTAAAACGTCCAACAACCGAATATTTGAGAAAAGCATTTTTAAGCAGCGTTTCTAGTATTGCAACAGACCAGCGGCTCTACTCCGCAAACAGTTATATCTGGATTACCAAACTCAGTATTTAAGTTGATAAGGCATCAAATACTAGCGATATCGGGAGTGATCAATTCAAGATGTTATTTACACAAGACCTCACAGTGGATGTGAATTTACTTACAAGTAGTCACTCTCTCCAACACACTCACTCTCTCTCTCACACACACACACACACCCACTCACTTTCTCCCATACACACACACTCTCCCATACACACACACACTCTCTCACACTCACGCACACACACGCTCACTCTCTCCCACACACACACATGCTCATTCTCTCCCACACACACACACACGGTCACTCTCTCTCACACACGCTCGCTCACACACACACACACACTTGCGCTCTCCTTAAACACACACACACACACCACACTGTCTCTCTCACTCTCTCCCACACACACCCGCTCTCTCCCACACACACACTCTCTCTCACACACACATTCTCTCTCTCACACACACGTTCAATTGGTGTCAGTTGTAAGTTCATTATTCGAAGGGAGAAAAAAAACTTGCAATTTCAAGATATAATTATTTTTTTTACTCCACGGCAGAATGAATCTCTCACAGAAGTCACATTAGGCAGATGTTTGCAGGTGAAACATTCATTTGAGAATGAATTTGATCTATACCCCAGATTCCACACCTGCTGCCGTATCACCGACAGAAAGAGGATCCGTAGAGAGCAGACCGTAACGCTTCGGGAAAGGACCTCGAGATGGGATTGAACTCGGGTCGCTGTATTTCTGCACAATACCCACGAGACTTTCGGCACCGACTGGCTTTCACTGAAACCCCAAAATACTCTTGCAATAGACCGGTGCATGACGAGCAAACGTTTAACGAGTTTCAGACCTGGACACAAATGAGTGATGGAAACTCTTTCATTTGATCTGAATAATCTTTATTAATTCACCAGATTGTAACACAAAGAACTTGATATTTCATCCAAGCCCACTTTATCGTGTCCAAGACTGCGACTCCAGAACCGCAGAGTAGCTCAAGCTCTCAAACGACAGAGGAATACAACGGAGCCGGAGCGGTGATGATCTGGTGTTATGCATGGAGCAGATCTGGAGCCGGTGGAGCCTGCAGTCTGGATCTGGAACGAAGCCGCACCGGATCAGTACGAGCTCTGGTTCTGGTTCCGGTATCCTCCTCGCTGGTAGTTCTGTTTCTGCTGGTAACCTCCTCTCTGATCTACAGCAGCAGAAAGACAGACGTTCAGTTATCTACAGACTGCAGCTGCTGTGAGCTGGTCAAGGGAGGAGAAGGTCAAAGGGCATTTGGAGAGATAGTGAAGTGACAATGACCTGAGTGACCCGAATAACCACCGCGTTGGTAACCTCCCCTCTGCTGGTAACCTCCTCTCTGGTCTGGAGCTGCACAGTGAGAAGTGTTTAGAGACACAGGCGCACTTTCACAGCGAGAAGCGCACCAGAACACAATCTGGATCTGTGCGGATCGTCATGTGTTTAATCACGACTGTGTGTATGATGGTTACCTCTCTGGTAGCTCTTGTTCTGCTGGTAACCGCCTTTCTGATCTGTGCCAGAGAAAGAGAGGTTTGAGTGATCAGCTCCAGTGAGAACTATTATACACACACACACTCTCTTTCTCTCTCGCGCACACACACACACACACCATCTCTCACACTCGCGCACACACACACACACACACACACACACTCTCTCTCTCATACACACACTCTCTCTCTCTCTCTCACACATACACACTCCATCTCTCTCTCTCACACACACACACTCTCTCACTCACTCACACACACACACTCTCTCACACTCACTCACACTCACACACACACACACACACACACTCTCTCTCTCATATTCTCACTCACACACTCTCTCTCTCACACACACACAAAAAAAATTTATAATTAAATACCGAATTAATTAATAGAACTTATTCAAAGTGTGGAGAATGTGTATATAAATTATTCATCTAAACACATACATATATATAACAGGGCTGTCAGTTTAACACATTAAATTAATTAGTTATGAAAAATAACGCACTTAAAATATATTAACACAGATAAAGGGTTAGTTCACCCCAAAATGGAAAATGTATTATATATATATAAATGTATATATGCATACACACCATACCACACAATTTTATAAACATTATTAAGCTGTAAATATATACATTAACAAATAAGTTATGAAGTGTAATTACACCAGATTCGCATTAATATCTGTAATAAATGACTAAGGGCAGTATGAACTGATGTGATGTGAAACCCTCTCTTCTCTCTCTCACACTCTCTCTCTCTCTCTCTCACACACACATTCTCTCACACACACACTCTCTCTCTCTCTTCACACTCTCTCACACACACACACACACACACTCTCTCTCTCTCACACACACACACACACTCTCTCTCTCACACATACACACACACTCTCTCTCTCTCTCTCTCTCTCTCTCTCTCTCTCACACACACACACACACACGCTGATGATCTGATATGAACTGTGACGTGGAGCACCTCTGTTGAAGTATCCTCCGTAGACGCCTTGTTTGAGGTCGAAGACGCGCTCGTTGTTCTCCACCAAGCCGCCCAGCTTCTCCGCCAGCTGCAGGGTCATGTTCTGCAGAGACGTGGGTTCAGTTCTGTGCATCACCACCGTCTGCGTCGGCTGGTCCAGAGACGCCTGAGCGACACACACACACACATGAGGAACCGGCCGGGACGCACACATGACTATATGAGACACAAGCGCTCGTTACCATCAGCTCTTCGTTGATGATCATCTTGCTGATAATGCTGTGCACTGTGGGTAAATCCAGCTGGAACATCTCTGACAGAGTCTGCATGCTGAAGAGGAGATGGAAAGAACCACAGTCAGCCTGAGTCCTGCTGTCAAATCTGTGTTTTAGTTATTATCATATCTTTATATGATGGTCCCACAGACGGGGCTTAGACTGAGCCAGGATTAGGCCATAGATTAATTAGGACATTACGTAATTTGTATAATTATGTCTTAGGAAGATACATTCCTGTATATACACTACTCAACATGTGAAGTGGATCAAAACCTTTCAAAGCTGTAGTAAACCAAAATACGTTCATGTCTTTCTATGGGGGTGGAGGGGGTGTCTGATTAGTTATTTTTTTACTAATCTTTTTTTGTGGTGCTGCTCAATTATAATCGAAATTATTGTGATTTCATAAATACATTTTATATTTGAGGTATTGCACTGAACTCTTGATATATCTGGCAACCGCACATTTTAGCCGTCCGCAATAACATTGCCTCCTTTTTCCAACCAGAATAAAAATACATTTTGGTTTCTTTTATTGTCAACGATATCTGCATGTTGATATAGTCACGGTTATCATTTATTGGCCTTCTCGTTTCAGTCTAACGGGCTTTAATGACGCTGTGGAACCGGAATCTGTTCACCGCAGGCGCGATCATTCGTGGCTCCAATCAGATGAGCTTCGATCACATCTAAGGGTCGACCGATATGTGTTTTTCAGGGCCGATGCCGATACCGATTATTACAGATCAAGTAGACCGATAACCCTGTTTGAACCGATATACCTGTCTGGTGTAAAATGAAAATTAATGCCAAAATTAATAATAACAAGAGCTCTGACAAAAAAACGTTCTTTAAATGCTTTTAAACATGTCTTTAATTCTGAAAACTGTTAATAACAACAACATTAAATAAACAGTAATATTAATAATAACATAAGTACAGAGATCACCCAGAAGCATTCTGTAAACATTTTGTAAAACTTAAAGTAAGCGTATTTAGCGTATTGTGATTATTCTCAACAAAAGTTGTAATAATTGTTGTAGTTGTATTCGTATACAGTAATATATTCGGCTAAACCGAACTTATATTTTGACAGGTTGCCATGAGGACCTTTTAAGTTTCTGTAGCCTATGTATATATGATATGACGATCGTTTTACTCAAATGAAACGGTCAAATGCTCATGAAGTGACTCTGCGAGCAGTTCTGGGGATGTTGTTCGTATTTATGTCCTCATTTAGTGAGGCGGCAGCTGCTGAAAACAGAGCATCACACGCTTCAGTATGTATGTGTGCAGTAAATGAAACCGCTCGTCTGTGTCATTCATTAACATGCAGGATTCATATTTAAAGTGTTTTTGCAGCTTAATATTTATAGATTCTAGTCCATAGCGAGTCGATTTAAGTGAACTGAACTACTTTTGATTAATTCTTCCAAACTTGACACATTCCGCGACATTCCGCGTTATACGGTAAATTCCATTATATGACTGCATTCCGCGATTCCGCCCGCATTTTCCGCATCAGCGATCATAGGTTATATTGAGGTGTTTTGCAACTTCAACGCGTCTGCTGCTGCTTTACCTTTGAGAGACAACTGATGCGTGATCACTGAGGCAGCTCCAGTTAGCAAGTGCTCTCGGTGTGAGACTGCCTTCAGTTTTCCGCGTTGATTGGTCGGACTCGTGACTCTCTACATATCAGATGAGCGGTGGTGAGATTGCTCTCAGAGATTGAGAGATCGCCTCACTCTCACAGAGTGTTGAGCTCAGACAGGCTGCATCGAGCCAAATAGTGCATTTAAACATTAAATAATGTCACCTGTAAATAGTATGTTTGTTTGCATAAAAAAAAAAAAAAAAAAATTAGCAAATCTGTTTTTAAAATGGCCGATATAGATAATCGATAAAATGCTTAATATTGGCGCCGATAATCGGTCGACCCCTAATCACATCACCGGAGCGGCTGCACAAACACTAGAGCGGTGGCGCGGTCTCCTAAACCAGTGTAAATCTATCTTTGGTTTCGGAGAACTTATTTATTCTCATGTTCTTAATATCATTTATATTCTCCACTGAATTATGTGATGTTTGTGCGTGAATGTTATGAGAGAGCGCATTTAAGGCCATTGCACACCTCCCTATTCCTCATTCTTGCCATGCTAATGCAGAAAAACTAACCGGATCTAAACTTTTTTAGGCGCACAAAAATGTTGGACTCAGTGTGCAGAGACCTTAACTCTCTAAAGTTAGAAGTTAGATCTTCCGTATATATAAAAAAAAAAATATTCTACACATTAAATATGAACAAATAGACAGGATTATGACAATATATTTTCTGTATGCAGCTAATGGTATTTATAACAATAAAGGACGTTTATAAGCAGTGTGGTGTTATTAAACATGTAAAGAGTGCATTTCTGACTATTATAGAATCAAAATCAACTATAAATCACAATCGGACGTTATTACGATGATGGTTTGAGGCGGGGTAATAAGCAAAAACATTAATAATCACACATGCTAAGTGCACTTTCTTGTAAAGCATTATAGATAGTTTGCGTTTACATTAGTTTACAATGTTCGTTAGCAATTGCGCTCAGTGTGGAAAGGCCTTGAAGGTGATAAAGCTCGTCAACACTAGATTACAGATCACGCTGGGTCACACGCTGCAGAACATGTTGTGGAATGTAAAGGCGCACCTGATGGAGTCGTACACGCTGCTGTAGGTGAACAGGTACGTGCGCAGAGACTCCTCCTGGATCTTCCTGAGGAGCAGAACACAGCACAGGTTAACGGGAGTACAACACAAACGCTATGATCTTCTGTCAGACGCTGGAGTCTCCACCTGACGAGCATCTCCTGCACGCACAGGGCTTCTGGGAACAGATCCCACACTTTGCTGTTCATCTTCTCGTTGATGATGAAGGAGTGGCAGGTCTTCCAGTCTCCCATCTTCATGGCCTTGCTGGCGGCCACCACGTGCTCCCTCATGCTCTCCGGAGGACCTGAAGAGCACACGTCACAGATTAATCCAGAGAACACGCACGCGAGGCTATTAACCCTTCAAGAGAAGCATTCAGATTTCTGACAGTCATTCATATTATCACAGAAATACTGGAGCAGTTTAAATTTCCGATATTAGCGCTCAAAATACAGCATGTCATGTTTTGAAAGGACCTGTTTGTGTTGACGGCATTTCTTCACCACTAGGTGATTAATAAGTGTATTTCATTTTAAATGCATAATAAAATGTTTAATAATTGTAACCCTGGATCTGAAAGCTGAATAAATAATATTTCCATTGATGTATGGTTTGGACAATATTTGTAAATCTGGAATCTGAGGGTGAAACAAAATCTGAATATTGAGAAAAATCATCTTTAAAGTTGTTCAAATTAAGTTCTTAGCAATGCATATTACTAATCAATAATTAAGTTTTGATATATTTACGGTAGGAATATCTTCATGGAACATGATCTTAATATCTAATGATTTTTGTCAAAAGAAAAATGTATAATTTTGAGCCATACAATGTATTGTTGGCTATTGCTACAAATATAGCTGTGCTGCTTATGACTGCGTCTGTGCTCCAGGGACACACATCATTCAAATTAATGAAACACTTTTAAACAGACTGCAGCAATAATATTTAGTCACATTATTTAGTTTAGTTCAGAATGGTGGGAGAATGATCTCTGTGATTCACGGATCGATTAGAAGCCGACTCTCTCTCTCTCTCTCTCTCACCCAGCAGCGGCTGTCTCTCGCCCACTCTCAGCTGATGGTGGAACTGTTTGCTGATCATGCGGCGGCGAGCGTCGAACTCGTGAGCTGCCATGTACGGGATCTCCAGCAGCATCGCCGACACCAGATACACACACTCCAGCAGCTCCAGGTTAATGTGCATGTGGAACGGCACCTGAACACAACACACACATCACTTACTCCATTACTGCACCACACACACATCACTTACTCCTTTACTGCACACACACACACACACACACACTCCTTTACTGCACACACACACATCACTTACTCCTTTACTGCATCACACACATCACTTACTCCTTTACTGCACCACACATCACTTACTCCTTTACTGCACCACACACACATCACCTACTCCTTTACTGCACCACACACACATAATTTACTCCTTTACTGCACCACACACACATCACTTACTCCTTTACTGCACCACACACACATCACTTACTCCTTTACTGCACCACACACACACATCACCTACTCCTTTACTGCACCACACACACACACACACATCACTTACTCCTTTACTGCACAACACACACATCACTTACTCCTTTACTACATCACCTACTCCTTTACTGCACCACACACACACACACATCATTTACTCCTTTACTGCACCACACACATCACTTACTCCTTTACTGCACCACACACATCTTACTCCTTTACTGCACCACACACATCACTTACTCCTTTACTGCACCACACACACACACACACACCACTTACTCCTTTACTGCACACACACACATCACTTATTTATTACTGCACCACACACATCTCTTACTCCTTTACTACACATCACTTACTCCTTTACTACACATTTTTACACACACACATCACTTACTCCTTTACTACACATCACTTGCTCCTTTACACATCACTTACTTTACTCCTTTACTACACACACACACACACACATACACAAAACTTACTCCTTTACTACACATCACTTACTCCTTTACTACACAACACACACATCACTTACTCCTTTACTACACATCACTTACTCCTTTACTACACAACACACACACACACACACACACAAAACTTACTCCTTTACTACACATCACTTACTCCTTTACTACATAACACACACACATCACTTACTCCTTTACTGCACAACACACACATCACTTACTCCTTTACTACACATCACTTACTCCTTTACTACACTTCACTTACTCCTTTACTACACATCACTTACTCCTCTGATCAACTCTGATTAAACTCAACTATAAACCATCAACAAAATGCATGCCTTCTTGGACTCCAGGCATCAGAGTTAACAAAAGACATTATATTTAGGACATAAGCTCCGTCGCTGATGGACTTTAAGAGAGAGAGGGTTGCGCCGCACCTGCCGCCTCTTCTCGATCTTCTCCTGCTCGGCGTTCCTCTCCTGCATGTTCCTCATCAGCAGCCCCTGCCCCAGCAGCTCCTTGGCTCTGCCGCTGGACTGGATGTCCAGGAGTGCGTTGTGGGCATCTTTGATCATGCCCTGCCGGAAGGCGCAGATGCCCAGCTGCACCATGGTCCTGTTGTACAGGATCTAAGAGAGAAGAGAGGTGAGGCAGGTGTTCTGAGCGGCCGGCTGTGCTTCAGAAGGACAGGTGCGCTCACCTGGACGGGGGGGTCAGCGTGCTGGATGTTGTCCTGCAGGTGGCTCATCAGCATCAGGTCTCGGGCCTGGAACCAGCGGCTGTGCAGGGCATGATGGTAGATGTGGCAGAGGATGGCGCAGGTGCGGATGCGGTCGGTGCGGTCTTTAGAGTAGATGAACTTACACAAGCGGTCCATGATGACGGCGCTGTCCTCGCCCTCGCTCTCCTCCTGATCCTGCTCCGACTGAGGGACACACAGGTCAAAGGTCAGAACCAGGGTTTTAACAGAAGCCAAAATCTCAACCATTATTGAAATAAATGTGAAATACCGAAAACTTATTTCCGTTTTTTGCTTCTAAATTTAATTTATAATAATAAAATTTGTTACATTATGTAGCACTTTTCTGGGAACTCAAATCCCTTTTACATTGTTTATTGTTAATTTAGTGTCAGTTACACAGTTACACTGAAAATAAATTGAAATACAAACTTAAAAGCTTAAGATATAATACATAAAACAAGAAAAAAAACTTTCTTTCAAACGTATTCTCAAACTTATTTTAAATGACAAAAACAGATAAAACGGCTAAAGAATGTAAGGTTAAAACAAAACATAAAAACAAAAGCTAATTCAAAGTCTTAATAACAACTATAATAGTTATACTAAAAAATTAAATGGTCTATTTAAACTAAAACTGAATTAATCTCAATTAAAAACCAGTCAAAAAATGACAAGTCACATAAAATTACTAAATGCAAGTATGCAAACAAAAGCCAATAAAAAAATGCATATATAAAATGTTTAGTAGGGCTGTGACGGTATTGGATTTTTTCTCACCGCGGTGAAGCATCAACAAATATCACGGTTTGGCGGTTAATCGCACGACCCCCCCACTTTTTTTTCCCAAGTAAAAAAAAAAAGTGGTCGACATGCAAATGCATGGTCTGCTGCTCCAAAGTTTCTGCTTCATATGCGCGCGCTGCAGAGCCACGGCACATTGTAGCAGGAGTCAGATTTCACTGATCACATGAAGAGATGCACATTCAGCGAGGCTTCGTGGGTAGAGCCTACACTCACTCACTGCATCAGCACAGCGAAGGTGCACAGCCGACTAAGCAACGGAGGATTTGGTTTTCAAACTAAAGTAAAAGACTTCTTAAACCAGAGAAGGTGACACAAATAACACTGATGAAAAAGAACGGGTTGAATGTTGAACACTTTCGTTCCCATATAGCTATAAACTAGATTAATCAATGCATGCTGATTAACTTTTATCATAATGTTGTTTAAAAAAAGTGTGACCAGTGGGAAGAATGAGCAGAGCCCTGAATGACTTGATCAAGAACGCATGCAGCTTGTAAATTAATAATAATAAAGTCGTCGTCTTTATTCTTAAAACAGCTAATTAAATTAACAATAATAACAAAATAATATTATTCTCTATAACTTTTTTTATATATATATCTTCTGAGTTTAATAGGAATTATGGAACATTCTTTGTCATCGTTTGTAACCCATTCTTTGTACAACAAATTATTAAAAGAATAACAACCTGAGCAAGCTGCAGAAACAACCAGCCGAGCTCAACATGCCCCGTGCTTAGTTCTGGTGATTTGTGCTAAACTTCGATTCCTATCTATTTAGACATTGTTTTTCGGGTAAGACTCCGTGGATATAAACGCACTTGTCCAAACGCAACTTGTTGCAAAATGTGTTTGTTGAAACGGATAGGTTATAACAGCAAATTAGGATGTAATTAATATTATTTGACTATTCGTTAGGCTACATTTATAATAACAAACTTTTAAAGTGCAAAATAAAAGAGGCTTTTCTTCTTCCGACCGTTCCTTGAGAAATATATCTTGTTTCCAGAATCTCACAATTACATTTCCTCTACTGAGAGAGATAACAAATACAAATGTAGTCTGCACAAAATGCATTTTATTATAGGCTATTTATTTTATTCGTCTTGTCCAGAATCAAATTAGTTTTACATTTTGTTGTCAACATAATGTGTCGCAGAGAAAAAAATTATAATAATAATGTAGGCAAGTTTGTAAAAAAATTTAAAAATTGCATATTTGTTATTTTTATTCTTCTTGTCAAAATACAAAATTTGTTTAACCTTTTGATGTCAACACGGAAAAGTGTCGCAGAGAGAAAAAAAGACATCTGTCATTTAAATTTATATGTTGCAAAATTAAATCTTTTTCATGAAACCAAACAATTTAACTTCCCTGAGAAGAATGTCCCGAGTCAGACTTGCCTGACGTGGGTTTCTTCAGTAAACTGACCATTGTGCAGTCGCAGTTGAAGAATCCACACTGTGCTTCATCCTTATTCTGCTCTGTCACTCATGGAAAGGCTTTAGGCAAAACCCTGCCGTGCCACTTCACTCAAATACGATTTTAAAGATGCAAGTGAAAGATTGGATAATTTGTTTATTGACACAAGTACATTAAAATAAAAGCAAGCACGGGCATGTTTTGATTATTATTTTTTCCCCTACTGCAATGTAAAATAAATAATAAATAACAACTAAAGCGGCAAAAACAGTGTGCACAGATATTAGCAGTCAGGGCTTAATCTGAACAAACCCGGTCCGGATCAGCACCTCGAACTCCGATCATCTCATCTGACGGATCCTCTTCCTCCAGTGAAATACGTTTGTGTCAGGATTATTGTAGTTTTGCATTTTTAAATTCGTTTTGTTTATTTTTTATATTGCTTTCAATTTTCAAAGTCAGTGGCACAGGGAACTGCTCTCACCATAAGAGAAGGCAAAATATCTGCGTGCACTCAATGCAAATGCAAACTCTGGGTTGCTGCGACTGTCCTATGATCGGGGTACACAAAAACTACCCAAACATTAAAAAAAAATGTTTAATAAAATAACCGTGATTTTTAGAGTATATGTGCACACTATAAAATGAACTGGAGCAAGCTGGTGATCACTTAAGTGCGTCAACCGAGTGATTGCGCGAATGATCGTTACCTCTCCATCATCTGATGTGAATCCATCACCCCGCTTTAATACACAATTTAAACACTGTATATGATAAAATAATACATACATTAGGCTATATACAAAGGAATTCATGTCTGGATAGTTTTCGTTTTGATTACATTTATGCATGTATATTAGTATGTTTGTATTAGCGTTATTACTAGCAAATTTTATTTAGATGTAGAATAACTAAGCGGTGATAACGAATGCCCAAAAGATAAAGTACAAATATCTGTCCCCTGACTGTGTTGCCGCCCCTTGGCGACTGCCTTGTTCGCCTAAATGCACGCGCCGGCCCTGCTCATCGACAGCCCGCCTGATCTGTCAGAGGGCCGTTATGCACATGCTGCGCACTGTGCGCAATAAAACACATGACACAGAAGCACTGGTGCGTGCGTGCAGCGCGTGAGCGACAAGAGGGAGTAAAAACACACAGATATGCTGTTCTGAAAGGATGTTGGGAACGGGATATTGTTAGACCGCCCGCTCCCGTTCAAATCACACCAGAGTTACCGACCGTTACTGTGTTTTATTCCCGTTGCAATAAATCTGCTCGGGTCTCCCGAAAAAAAGTGCGGTGATGACGGTGATGACCTCAACACCGCGGTTGGCATCTCATTACCGCGGTGAAGCGGTAATGCGGTTATCGTCACAGCCCTAATGTTTAGTAAATATATATAATATGGTCCGGTCACCTTGGTCTCTCCCTGAAGGCCCAGGCTGCGGCGGTGGGCTTTGTAGTCAAACTTGTAGTAGGTGTGCATGATTCTGCGCAGATAGACACGACACACCTCCTCCGTGCTGCCTTTAGACTCCAGATACTGCAGCAGCCGGTCGATGACGCCACACACACGACCCTCGTCCTTCAGGTTATCCACGTACTCTGCAGCGAGAGAGAGAGAGAAGCGTCACAAACACGCACACACAGACACGCACGTACACACACACGCAGAGACACGCACGCACACACACGCGCACGCAGAGACACGCACACACAGAGACACACACACAGAGACACACACGCACACACACACGCATGCACACACAAACACGCACACACAGACACGCACGTACACACGCGCAGAGACACGCAAACACGCGCAGAGACACGCACACACAGAGACACACACACACACAGAGACACACACACACACACGCACGCGCACACCCACAGTCAGAGACATGACATGCGCACACACAGAGACACGCGCACACAGAGACACGCGCACACAGACACTTTCTCTCTCTCTCTCTCACACACACAGAGACCCACACACTCACAGTCACACTCTCTCTCTCTCACACACACACACACACACACACAGAGACACACACACACAGAGACACACACTCTTTCTCTCACACACACA
Organism: Gymnocypris eckloni scoliostomus; assembly: GCA_027564155.1. Lineage (NCBI taxonomy): Eukaryota > Metazoa > Chordata > Actinopteri > Cypriniformes > Cyprinidae > Gymnocypris > Gymnocypris eckloni. Next base: position 11,259,605 of record CM050430.1, on the reverse strand, counting down.
GAGACACACACTCTCTCTCTCACACACACACACAGACACGAACGCACATAGAGACGCGCACACATAGAGACGCGCACACATAGAGACTAGGGATGGGCATTTTAAGCAAATGTAATATTCGATAATCGCTGGGTATTATTCGATTACTATTCGCAATCCCCCTCGCGCATGTACCCGCCCACTGCAGCACACACACACGCGCCGCACACACACACACACTCACACACAGAGGAGAGAGAGACCATCCAGGCTTTCAATCTGTATGATAACAAACTGTTTAGTTAATTAGAGAATAGTCTATCTTAACCCAAGAAAATTAATGGTTGTAAAGTATGATTGCTGAAACAGATTAATATAACATAACCGAATGACGGCATTTATTAACAGAACAGTCCGTCGATTATCAACTGCTCATAACGCTAGGACATTTCTATTTTAAAAATGAACATGAACATTCATATTATTAAAAAGAAAATCTTAAATCTGATTAATGCATCAATGAATATTAGGCGTAAAACATATTGCGCGCTAAACAGAATATCATTCTTAAAACATATTACGCGCTAAAACATATTGTGAGCCGCCTGAATGACGGCACTTATTATGGGAACATTAATTTTAACGTCTGTCTTCATAACAATAACCTATTTCATAGATACAAATATATTAAATGAACATGTTCACATGCTCGGGAAGACAGGAGTGTTGTTCACAATTAGTTCGGTGAACTTTGAATTGAAACAAGGGAACGAATATAGAGCAGAATATATTCTCAGAATTCATATTCTCTGATCCTCTCTCTCTCTCTCTCTCTCTCTCTCTCTCTCTCTCTCTCTCTCTCTCTCTCTCTCTCTCTCTCTCTCTCTCTCTCTCTCTCTCTCTCTCTCTCTCTCTCTCTCTCTCTCTCTCTCTCTCTCTCTCTCTCTCTCTCTCTCTCTCTCTCTCTCTCTCTCTCTCTCTCTCTCTCTCTCTCTCTCTCTCTCTCTCTCTCTGAGCCATTTAAATAGTTCAGTTTTGGTTTTTAATAGCAAATTGGTCATTATTTTGTTTCCTTTCTTTATTAATTTAATTTAGAAATATGATTGGAACATCCTTTGTTTGTTAAATTCAAGTTTGATTTTTTTTTTAATACCAAGCGGCCAGCGCAAGTTTGATCAGTTTATCTTTCTCAAATAAATAACTAAATAATTAACGTCATAATATTTTAAGAATAAAGTCAAAATTACGATCATAAAATCATGTTACATTGCCTGAAGTTAAAGTTAAAATTACACCTGTATACTCTGCCAAAAAAATAATAATAATAATAAGTGTGGCATCCAACCTGTAATTCTTCACATTTAACACGAAAAACAACACAAATATTTTGCATATAAATATAATATATCAACCAGTGGAATATTATTATTTCAGCAAAAAACGAATAATTTGAATGCAGGGAGCTCGCAGCTTCATTAATGGGAAACAGGACGTGAAGGCGGAGAAGTGCTCGTGCATCGTTCTGTTAACTTTGGTTTATTATTTTGAGTTGTTTGGGACGCTGTAGCAAACGGCCCTCTCACAATATATTGTTTAACAGGTCTATTGTTCACGCAATCAGGCTGAACATATCGGAAGTTCTGTTCTCCGGCGTGGTTAGCGGTCACACATAGTGTGTGTGTGTGTGTGTGTGTGTATGTATGTGTGCGCGCGCCCGAGTGCCGACAGTGCAGTTCGCATGTACTGAAAGGAGTTGTCTTTCGCGCCAAATGCTTTTTAATCGCTTACATTTTTAAACAAACAAGGCTTAAAACGCATGCAAATGATACAATTTAGTGACCACCTGCAGTGGCCCGATCTGGCAAGTGACAAATCCGGCGTCCTTCACGCCATCGGACAGTCTTTATTGTCAAGCCCTGGTACACCTTTAGAAAATAATCGCACAACCTAATCGATATTCTATAATTAAATAGAATATTCGAATATTCGATAATCGTGACCCATCCCTAATAGAGACGCGCACATACAGAAACACACGCACAGTCACACTCTCTCTCACACACACACAGAGACATGCACACACAGACACTTTCTCTCTCTCTCACACACACATACACAAGCACACACATAACACACACGCACACACACACACACACACACACACAGACACTCTCTCTCTCACACACACACACACACACACACACACTCACTCTCTCACACACACACACACACACACACACGGAATCTGTCTGTACTCACCCTGAGAGTGCGGGTCTGTGTTCTGCATGATCTTAGTGAACTCCTCGTCCATTCTCTCCACCAGCGTCAGGATGCATCCGCGCACACGGAGCGGCTGCAGAACAATCAAACATCAGCCAAACCTCACGAGTAACACACTCTACAGTCAACACGCGATGTGATGCATAAATGCATCAGCTACACATGAGTGAGATCTACTCCGGCACGGTGCATTATCAGTTAAACCAAAATCACAATATGGTTTAATGCGATTATCAAAGAATAGAATTCAAATATTGATAATATTTTAAAGTAATTTTTTCAGCCATTCTGACAGCCCTAATGTATTCCCCTCACAAGGACTGGATTTCATGCTAAACGTGAAGCATGGTAACTGGTCCGAAGTAGACTCACCTGGTCAGAGATGGCCAGGTTCTCGCTGTCCTCAGCGATGTTTTCTCCGATAAAGATGTTGTTGTTGTTAAATAGGATATCCAGCAGCTCGTCGATGCACTCCAGACACTTCATCCACATCTCCGGCTGAAACGAGAATAACGAGCGTTAACTAAAGCATCTGATGACTCGAGAGCCTCGGCACGTCTCGGGAGATCCTCACCTTCATGAAGGCGGCCAGGTTGGGGTTGTAGTCGTACAGCGAGGAGATGATGTTGAACTTGATCTTGACGAGGATGCCTTCGCCCAGGTTATGCTCGTTAGAGATGCCGGCCAGAGCGTGCAGGAGCTCGATCTGAGCCGCTCTGAACAAACACACGTCTCTCGTTAACCCCAAAATAACTTATTTTCAGTTGCAAGCACAACATTTAAGTACTAAAACGGAAAAGTCAAAACTAAAAACTTTAAAATTATAAAATATAAGCATTCAAAACATTAATAAATACTAAAGCAGCATATTAAAAATAATAAAATGATTTTTGTTTGCCATGTAGCAAATATGTAACGACTATTAACAAGTTTGGGGCAGATCCCCAAAAAATAATATTTATGTATATCTGCCCCCAAACTTGTTAATAGTCGTTACATATTTGCTCTCCCTAAAGCATTTACAGCATTACAAAACCAAAAGATTTCTATTTAAAGAATCCTGAAAACGTTTTCAACATTTTATTGTTTAATATTAACATGAATAAAAGTTTCTTGAGCAGAAAAATCTGCATATTATTATGATTTCATTAGATCATGTGACACTGGAGTAATGATGCTGAAAATACAGCTTTTATCACAGAAATAAATTACAGTTTAACACATATTAAGATAGAAAATATCTGTTTTATACAATATCAGTATTTTTGCAACTATGAACTAAAAGCTCTGATGGACGCTGTTCAGTGATTCTTGCACGGACTGCCTGCCGGAGTTTATTACTTTTTTACTACATCTCAATACAAAATAACTTTGTACTGTATCTGCTTTAATGCACTCTTAAAGTTTGGATCATATTAAAAGCGTAGTTTGTACATTAGTGAATTATTTTCTTGTAAGATCCAGCCCTTCACCGTCACTCAGCCGCTCGCACCCCAAAATCAAACTGCTTAATCGACCATCAATAGCTTTTATCGATTATATCTCTTATCGACAATTAATCGATCGTCGATTAATCGCTGACATCCCTAGCATGTCAGAGTGTGTGTGTGAGAGAGAGAGTGTGTGTGTGTGTTGGTATGGATGTCAAGAGTGCGTGCGTTGGTATGGATGTCAGTGTGTGTGTGTGTATGCGCGTGTGTGTTGGTATGGATGTCAGAGCGTGTGTGTGTGTGTGTGCGTGTGTTGGTATGGATGTCAGAGCGTGTGTGTGTGTTGGTATGGATGTCAGAGCGTGTGTGTGTGTGTTGGTATGGATGTCAGAGCGTGTGTGTGTGTGTTGGTATGGATGTCAGAGTGTGAGAGTGCATTTTTTTACGCACATTTTTGTCTACTATGGACCTATGTGTAACTTTTTAACTGATGCACAAGAGTTAAATGTAAAAAGACTATGGTTTCTTTGAATATAAGTCAGTGTCACAGGAGACGATACCTGTCCGTTCCCTTCTTTCCTCTGGCCTGCAGGATCTCGTGCAGTTTCTTGATCACCACAGCGCTGTTGATCTCCGTGCCTTTAGCGAACATCTTGGGCTTCTCCTTCACCAGCGGCACGCCGCCCTTCACCTTCTCCCACCCTTCTTCATCCGGATCTCGGTCCTCACCTGCCTCCTCCTCCAGACGGTCCTTGGGCTTGTGCTTCTTCCTCCGGTCGTCCTTCTTGCGGTCGTCCTTCTTGTCTCCATCCTGAGTTCTGTGAGGGACCGAACACACATCAACTCAACAGCTGGAGGCCCATGTGACCCAACATTCAAATCTTCAAAATGATTTGCGATACATCTTGGTATTAATTGGATAATAAAAAAAATTACATTTTTTTTTTTGTAAATTTCAGATCCTGCCCAACAAAATGCACATTAAAGGCTATGAGAACAAAAAGTAAATGTAAGCATCAGTGTTGGGGAAAGTTACTTTTAAAAGTAATGCGTTACAATATTGCGTTACTCTATAAAAAAGTAACTAATTACGTTACTTTTTATGGAAAGTAATGCGTTATATTACTTTTGCGTTACTTTCCTGTTACTTTTTTAATATGAGCAGGGCTTGATTGTTTGTTTTTAATACAAGAAGTTATATTTATAGCAAATATAAAAGCCTTTCACACCAAAAAGTGTAATGAATAAACCTCAGACTGAAGGACGAGTAAATCACGTCTGTACAGAAGAGCACAGGAGAAGATCAACACTCTTCAGCAATAAAACAAAACAATCAAGCACAATTGTTAGTTTATCTAATGTAATTTTTATTATTAATATGGTTGAACTGGATCATCAAAGGTCAGCAGCAAACACATCGGTTAATAAAATGAGATTAGATATATTTGTATTGTTTAACATTTAATTATTGCAGGATTGCATCATATTCTGAGTTTGCATTTCATTGTTTTAATTCAATTTGATGAATACTGAATCTGTTTTTTGCGAATGGGATGAATTAATACACATTCACATTTAGTCTATATTAGATCTACAGTAAGATCATGTTCACACAGCGCTAGTGATGCGCGGATGGCGGTTATATCCGCGGGTCGGGCGGGTAATAAAAAAGAGCATTCTGATTATTTGCGGGTGGGTCACGGGTGAATAAGAAATCATTAATGATGCAAATATTAACTAAATTTACTAAATAGGCTAAAGAAATCGAATAAAGTGTAAATTAACATATTCAAGTTATTCAACAAAACATTAGTATGTTAACAGTCTGCCCGTTTAATAGCTTGCAGTCACAGATGTCGTCTATTTTTTGAAAACGGATGAGATCCTGCAGGAATCCTGAAAAACTTGACTCCAGAACTGGTGCGATTTTCACAGTCCACGACGCAACAAGTAGGCATTTTGTCTTGACGAGAAATTCTCTGGTTAACATACAATTCAATGGGATGGAATGAACTTTCTGACCCCGACATGCGCACTGCGAACTTCGAATTTTCCTGTGACGTATACCGTGAAGGGGTCTATACGTTACCTGATTTTTATTATGGTATTTTTCACTGGTTATTGCTTATAAAGAGGTATCTGGTTTAAGGATAATACCACTATGAGCCACTTGAGGGCGTAGTGGTTACCGGATATAAGCCTGGTTACCCACGAGCAAGAGGTTCGTTTGGTAGAGGGAAACCTCATGGTTGACCATGCTACTTGCCTACACATTGTAAGTCCTGTTTTGAGAACTCGTAGAGTTTACGCTCAAACAAAGGACTTGTCATATCTTGTATCGGCCCACGTTTATCACTGTTCAACTATACTTTGCCTGTTGTTCACTTCACCGTGTTCATTGGGAGCATCGTTTGGATTATATCATTGCATCGCTCTCAAATAACCTTGTGGATTTATACTCATCTCTAGTGATCGACCGATATTGATTTTTATAACCGATGATTATTTATCGTTTATGTACCGATAACCGATATTCAGAACCGATATTTATTTACTGTTATAAAGTAAATAAATAACAGAGTGAAGTAGGCTTGCTGCGAACGGTTATACTGGTGTTAAACACTGTTGCATCACTTGCTCACCGTGGCACCGTCCCCCACCGTCCTTTAGATTGTTTTATAGTAATACAAATAAATTAGCAGATAGAGGACACTAAAATTAAAACTGACTGCTAAATGCAGAGAGTCTTGCATCACAGCAGTCTAGGTCTGCATTACCTGCTGTCCCGACCAGATTTATTACTCCGCTGTCCTTGAAGGACATGCAATTCTCTTTCCTTTTTTGTATTATGCTTATCCTATCATTTTAAATGACAGACTGTGAATTTATTTATTTTTCTCTGCTGCACTTTTCACTGTGTTAACAGCAAGATGTTAAATGAATTTAGTGTTTTGACAAGACTAATAATAGCTATTAGGCTAAACCTACATTTTTTTCCTATTGTGTTGTAGGCTGAATGTTAGCATAAACGAATTATATCCTGACAAAACAAATTATAATAGGGATTACAATTTTTGTATAACTTTTTCCTCTCTGTGAAACTTTATTCCGTGTTGGCAGCAAAATGTTATTGACATTTATCAGTCAATAAATTCAAGACTCTTGACAAGACGAATAAAATAAATACACTTTTGTGCAGACTAAACTTTTATTTGTTAGCCTATCTATCTTTCTTTCAGCAGAAATGTGAACAAACAGAATATATTGCGGGAGCGGGTGTGTGCGGAATAAAACCTAAAATAGTCCCAAGCAGACCACTGCATCACAGATCAGATTTCATTTATCACGTGAAGAGAGATGACTGACAAGAAGAGTGAGGTGACACAGACAAGAAGAGTGAGGTGACAGACAAGAAGAGTGAGGTGACAGACAAGAAGAGTGAGGTGACACAGACAAGAAGAGTGAGGTGACACAGACAAGAAGAGTGAGGTGACACAGACAAGAAGAGTGAGGTGACACAGACAAGAAGAGTGAGGTGACAGACAAGAAGAGTGAGGTGACACAAGAGAGAGTGAGGTGACACAGACAGAAGGTGAGTGAGGGAGACACAGGCAAGAAGAGTGAGGTGACACTGGACAAGAAGAGTGAGGTGACACAGACAAGAAGAGTGAGGTGACACAGGCGAGAAGAGTGAGGTGACACAGAGAAGAGTGAGGTGACACAGACAAGAAGAGTGAGGCGACACAGACGAGAAGAGTGAGGCGACACAGACAAGAAGAGTGAGGTGACACAGACAAGAGTGAGGTGACACAGGCGAGAAGAGTGAGGTGACACAGACAAGAAGAGTGAGGTGACACAGACAAGAGTGGTGAGGTGACACAGACAAGAAGAGTGATGACAGACAAGAAGAGTGAGGTGACACAGACAAGAAGAGTGAGGTGACACAGACAAGAAGAGTGAGGTGACACAGACAAGAAGAGTGAGGTGACACAGACAAGAAGAGTGAGGTGACACAGACAAGAAGAGTGAGGTGACACAGACAAGAGTGAGGTGACACAGACAAGAAGAGTGAGGTGACACAGACAAGAAGAGTGAGGTGACACAGACAAGAGTGAGGTGACACAGACAAGAAGAGTGAGGTGACAGACAAGAAGAGTGAGGTGACAGACAAGAAGAGTGAGGTGACAGACAAGAAGAGTGAGGTGACAGACAAGAAGAGTGAGGTGACACAGACAAGAAGAGTGAGGTGACACAGACAAGAAGAGTGAGGTGACACAGACAGAAGAGTGAGGAGACACAGACAGAAGAGTGAGGTGACAGACAAGAAGAGTGAGGTGACACAGACAAGAAGAGTGAGGTGACACAGACAAGAAGAGTGAGGTGACAGACAAGAAGAGTGAGGAGACACAGACAAGAAGAGTGAGGAGACACAGACAAGAAGAGTGAGGTGACAGACAAGAAGAGTGAGGTGACACAGACAAGAAGAGTGAGGTGACACAGACAAGAAGAGTGAGGTGACAGACAAGAAGAGTTAGGTGACAGACAAGAAGAGTGAGGTGACAGACAAGAAGAGTGAGGTGACACAGACAAGAAGAGTGAGGTGACACAGACAAGAAGAGTGAGGTGACACAGACAAGAAGAGTGAGGTGACACAGACAAGAAGAGTGAGGTGACACAGACAAGAAGAGTGAGGTGACACAGACAAGAAGAGTGAGGTGACACAGACAAGAAGAGTGAGGTGACACAGACAAGAAGAGTGAGGTGACACAGACAAGAAGAGTGAGGTGACACAGACAAGAAGAGTGAGGTGACACAGACAAGAAGAGTGAGGTGACACAGACAAGAAGAGTGAGGTGACAGACAAGAAGAGTGAGGTGACAGACAAGAAGAGTGAGGAGACACAGACGAGAAGAGTGAGGCGAGACAGACAAGACGATGTGGAAGAGTTTCGAAACCAAATGTATAAAAGCGCCCGTTTTAATGTTGACTTCTGAGTCTGACATTAATCTAGGTCAAGGAGAAAACTCACCGAGATCTACCAAGTCAAAAGTAAATAAATGATAAAATACACATTAAATAAATAATTAAAAAGGCTTGTTGTGATGTATCTTTATGTTGCATTAATTTAATAATAATAAATAAAATAGTGTTTTATTATTATTCACTATTCACGTCGCTGTATTCAACTATATACTGAGCTGTATTCAAGCAGAAATATGATGTTATCGAGAGCGCACATACACGGTTCGTTTGCGCATCATTTATAACGGACATAACGCGCGCCTAATGCACGATCATGTCACTGTAATCAGCTTTAAACTTGTGTGTACTAGTGTGACACTGGCTTCTTTTATCCAGCGAGCTGTAGTTTGTGTATCATGTTCTCATACAGCGGCTTTGAGCCGCCGTTCAGTCTGTATTCACAGCGCGCCACGAGAACCGTATTTCTCCTCCTAAACACAGAATACGAGAGGTGAATACGATCTATTACCCCTGATCTAAGTGATAATGTTTAAAAAACATTTGTTTCTCATTTATTTGGTTCCACAGTATTTGCTGTTTTTATTTTAAACACTGCTTGGCCAATTGCTGCTGATATTAGAGTCAAAGTAAAACGCGCACGGCACTTACAGGCTTATTTAAAACCTAAGGAAAGCAAGGAAAACAAACAAAATATCAACTTTTTTTAAACTACAGTTTTAGGTTTATACGCTGTTTAATAGGCTAAAGAGTGAATAATAATAATGCACTGGATAATGTTAATTCACTGTATAATATTCTCTGGAATATTGAAATAAGCTATAACAAACAAAACATCGTATTTTATTGCATTTCTCAACTGGCATGTTTTATCAGAATTATTCAAATGTTTTGTCTAGATTATGATAACTGCTGTTTATCTATTTACACAGAACTATACTCAAACTGCGATCGCTTGCAGAGATAATAAATAATTAATTTCGATAGAGATGTATTTATTTAGATGTTTATTGGTGAAATAATGGTTCTGTAGTAAATGTTAATATAATTTAGCGTGTTTCAAACGAGTGAATCTTGTATAAAGTTACATGCGGTGGTCGTGCTGGAGCTTCTCCTGTGTGTGTGTGTGTGTACTTGGATGGGTCAAATGCAGAGAACAAATTTTCACTGCTGGTTATACTCTGTATAATTATGTATGTAAAAAAAAAAAACATTCAAAACCGATATTTTAATTTTTTACAAAACCGATAACTGATTATGGTAAAATGCTTAAATATCGGGAAAAATATCGGTCAACCGATATATCGGTCGATCTCTACTCATCTCATCACTTCAGTTCATCTAAAGGCTGGACATTGCTGATAAGTTCCAATTATTATATTGTCTCAGTACACAGAGACAAAGACTGCTTGTTTATTCATATTCTTTCTTTATTTATTTTTTGAGGATAATTATATAATCGTGCACTTGGGGGAATAAAATAAGAACAAAAGGAATTTTTGTTTGATGAAGTGAGTATCTTTCAGTACCGATCAAATTTCTGTTGAACCCCCTCAGAGTAACATTTTAAAGAGAAAGGAGGTGTTACACTTTTTTCAGTGACTGATTTGATCTGATGGTTTGAGTGAATTTATTTACGTATCTAATATATATACGCTATATTGAATATGTTTTTGCAGTAATTTCCCTCATTTTAAAGTTGAAAGCTGCAGGATTGAGTAGCCTAATGCGATATTTGTGCAATACCCCACTGAAATTCAGGACATAATTAAATATAATTTTTATTATACAGAGGATTGTGAAATAGATTTCCATGACTTTTCCAAAACTTTCTGGATTTATTTATTTTTCAATTGATACAGGCTTGGAAATTGCTGTTTTAAAATTACATGATTTTTCCGGGTTTTTATGTCCAAACGAATGTTTTATCTCATCCGCACATCACTAGCGCACTGTCAGTCAATAAATGGAAAAAAGTAACTGGCGTTACTTTATTGAAAAAGTAACTCAGATATTTTCTAGTAAATTAAAAAGTAATGCGTTACTTTACTAGTTACTTGAAAAAAGTAATATTATTACGTAACTCGCGTTACTTGTAATGCGTTACCCCCAACACTGGTAAGCATATTGTGCAAAAAATTGTTAAAATCAAATTATCTTCTAACATCATAACAAAAATAATGCTTTTAAAGCAAAAGTTAAATTCACTAAACTAAAAATGAAAATAATAAAACAGCAGACTAATTGAGTATAAAGGCTATTTTGATTTCCTTATTACAGTCATATATACTTGTGCGTTTAAAATTCTACATATTATAATCCAACTACAAATATCGGATTTGGATCGGTCTCATCTGACCGGTATTGGAGGGATACCGATACTGAATATCGGATCACCGCTAGAAAACATCACGTCTCAAACAGCGCGAGTAGATTCGTTCTGTCCGAGCCGCTTTAAGCTATAAACTATACGATATCTTACCAGTTTTTAAAGCCCTTCATATAAAGCTTGTCACATGTATAGATTAAATTGTATTATGCACTTTCTCCACAGCAGCTCAGTCTGTGTCCTCCGCTGGATGTTTTTAATCTAACTACTGTATATCGACATAAACGGTATCGCTTATAGAAATATATCCTACGAACTCAGCCCTAGACTGAACACATACTTTTTGAGGAAGACCACAGCCAGCGATGCTGCCGCTCCTTCGTTGTCCTCACTCGCTGCCGCTGTGCACAGAGTCTGAGCCCCATTCCCGCCTCCTCATCATCATCACTCTCCGACTCTTCATCCTGACACAAAGACAAAGCACAGCATCGTCAACACTCTTAAGAACACCTCAAACAGTCTTGGAAGAGGTGTCTGGACCTACAGCGGCGCCCTTGAGGAACTTGCTGGCCTCTGGTGCCTTCTCTTCTTGAGGCTTCTTCTTCAGTAAGCTCTTGGCAGTGATGCCTTCATCATCATCATCATCATCGCTCTCCGACGACGACGCTGCACATCACACAAGCACAGAAAGAGCAGATGAAGACTCAAGACAGCATCACAACCTTCATTAGACAGCTTGAAGGCAGACTGACCGCTGCCAACGTCATCCTTCTCCTCTTCCTCCGCCGACTGCTCCGGGTTCTGCAGGACAACACAAACACCCATAAAGACAATCTAACACACTAGCAGATGAAATGCATTTGATTAAATCATCTAAAACACATTCAACTGCAAAACAGGGGAACGGAATACATGTTCTGTTCAATATATGCACTTAAATCGGTTGTTTTAAATCTTTTGTGCCTGTGACAGAGCAGCCAAGAGAAAAGCCAGGACCAAAATATCAATAATATCCAGGAATAAAAAATGCATACTTAATGCAGGGTTTTTAATTATAAACAAGTCCGGTATACACTATAAAGAAAAGCAATCGCTGGACATAATTTTTATTATTAAATACTTGTTAAATAATCACAGTTGGGCATGTCACATCTCCTGTTTTTCCGTCCCCAAATGTAATCCCTTTACAATCCTAAATAAGGCTTTAACCATTTAAGAAATTAAACCTTTTTTATGGCTTAAGCTGAATTTAAGACTTAAGGAGCGGTGGAAACCTGTAAAATTATATAAATATGCTTGTATCTCCTCTACGAATAGCATCCGGGCTACAGTACCTCTTTATAGCTGGCGATCTCCGTCTCAAAATCTTTGTTGTATTTGCGGATCTTCTGCCGAAGTGTGCTCAAGGCTTTGGCATTGTTTTTGTTCATCTTCTTCTTCCCCTCCTTGTCCTCCCACAGCTGTCATGGAAGCAAAAGGTGTTTATACGGCTGACAATCGAGCATTAATCAGTGACCGTGTGTCCTGCCGATCTACAGACCTGGTTGAGATAGTCCTCCAGATCAGCGAGCAGGCGGATGTAGAACGGCGGCACTCCTTCTTTGTCCATGATGGTTTTGCTCTTGAGGAAGGCTCGACACAGCTGCTCGAACTCCTCCAGACACTTGGACATGTCTCGAATCTTCATGGCATTGCGGATCGTCTTGATGGTGTTGGTGAGCTCCTCAAACCTGGAGCGCAGTGGACACCAGACAGACGTTTATGAAGTGTGAGCGCCTGTGACGTGACAGCGGAGGGCGTTCTGGAGTCGTGGCGGCGGTGGGAGTGTGTTCTGGGGTCGTGGCGGCGGTGGGAGTGCGTTCTGGAGTCGTGGCGGCGGTGGGAGTGCGTTCTGGAGTCGTGTCGGCGGTGGGAGTGCGTTCTGGAGTCGTGGCGGGAGTGCATTCTGGAGTCGTGGCGGCGGTGGGAGTGGGTTCTGAGTCGTGGCGGTGGGAGTGCGTTATTGAGTCGTGGCTGCTGTGGGAGTGTGTTCTGGAGTTGTGGCGGCGGTGGGAGTGTGTTCTGGAGTCGTGGCGGCGGTGGGAGTGTGTTCTGGAGTCGTGGCGGGTTCTGGGGTCGTGGCGGGTTCGGGGTCGTGGCGGTGGTGGGAGTGCGTTATTGAGTCGTGGCTGCGGTGGGAGTGGGTTCTGAGTCGTGGCGGTGGTGGGAGTGTGTTCTGGAGTCATGGCGGCGGTGTGCGTGTGTTCTGGAGTCGTGGCGGCAGTGAGAGTGTGTTCTGGAGTCGTGTCGGCGGTGGGAGTGTGTTCTGGAGTCGTGGCTTCTGAGTCGTGGCGGCGGTGGGAGTGCGTTCTGGAGTCGTGGCGGCGGTGGGAGTGCGTTCTGGAGTCGTGGCGGCGGTGGGAGTGCGTTCTGGAGTCGTGGCGGCGGTGGGAGTGCGTTCTGGAGTCGTGGCGGGAGTGCGTTCTGGAGTCGTGGGCGGCGGTGGAAGTCGTGGCGTTCTGGAGTCACATTCTGGAGTCGTGGCGGTGGTGGGAGTGTGTCCTGGAGTCGCGGCGGCGTGCGTTCTGGAGTCGTGGTGGCGGTGGGAGTGCGTTCTGGAGTCGTGACGGAGGTGGGAGTGTGTTCTGGAGTCGTGGGCGGTGGGAGTGCGTTCTGGAGTCGTGGAGGCGGTGGGACTGCGTTCTGGAGTCGTGGCGGCGGTGGGAGTGCGTTCTGGAGTCGTGGCACGGCGGTGGGAGTGCGTTCTGGAGTGCGTTCTGGAGTCGTGGCGGCGGTGGGAGTGCGTTCTGGAGTCGTGGCGGCGGTGGGAGTGCGTTCTGGAGTCGTGGCGGCGGTGGGAGTGCGTTCTGGAGTCATGGCGGCGGTGGGAGTGCGTTCTGGAGTCGCGTCGGCGGTGGGAGTGCGTTCTGCAGTCGTGGCGGGAGTGCGTTCTGGAGTCGTGGCGGCGGTGGGAGTGCGTTCTGGAGTCGTGGCGGGAGTGCGTTCTGGAGTCGTGGCGGCGGTGGAAGTCGTGGCGTTCTGGAGTCACATTCTGGAGTCGTGGCGGTGGTGGGAGTGTGTCCTGGAGTGGCGGCGGTGGAAGTCGTGGCGTTCTGGAGTCACATTCTGGAGTCGTGGCGGTGGTGGGAGTGTGTTCTGGAGTTGTCGGCGTGTGTTCTGGAGTCGTGGCGGCGGTGGGAGTGCGTTCGGAGTCGTGACGGCGGTGGGAGTGCGTTCTGGAGTCGTGGCGGCGGTGGGAGTGTGTTCTGGAGTCGTGGCGGTGGGAGTGCGTTCTGGAGTCGTGGCGGTGGTGGGAGTGCGTTCTGGAGTCGTGGCGGCGGTGGGAGTGCGTTCTGGAGTCGTGGCGCGTGTGTTCTGGAGTCGTGGCGGCGGTGGGAGTGCGTTATTGAGTCGTGGCTGCAGTGGGAGTGGGTTCTGAGTCGTGGCGGCGGTGGGAGTGCGTTCTGGAGTCGTGGCGGCGGTGGGAGTGCGTTCTGGAGTCGTGGCGGCGGTGGGAGTGTGTTCTGGAGTCGTGGCGGCGGTGGGAGTGTGTTCTGGAGTCGTGGCGGCGGTGGGAGTGTGTTCTGGAGTCGTGGAGGCGGTGGGAGTGCGTTCTGGAGTCGTGACGGCGGTGGCAGTGTGTTCTGGAGTCGTGGTGGGAGTGTGTTTGTACTCACCTCTTGTCTTTGGCGCTGCGCACCACTCTCTTGGTGTCCTCCTCATCATCGCTCAGCAGCATAGACCTGCACAGACGACCGCAGCACAGCTCAATACAGTAACACAGAACCACCCTCTCACAAACTGGGTTACAATTAACTAAAACTAAAAGAAAAGGTGACACTTAGTACTAATAAACATAAAATGCTTTGTGGAACTACATGTTATTGGGAAAAATCAGCATTTGTTATTTTTTATAAAACAACAATTTATTTGATTATGTGCTGAACGAGAGAATACGCCAGTCATGATCATTAATTTATTTGTACTATTAATAATCAATAAAAATAGACCACCTTGTGATTCTTGTTTTTCTGTCCTCAAATTTAAGACCTCTTAAAATATAACTTTTAGTCTGTCTCTTTCTTATAATAAACACAGCTGTTCAATAATCAGTAAGATTTTTAATATAATCTCTTATGCATGATGATTTATATCATCTGCAATATAATGTTTGACAATATAGAGTATAACAACAATAAATACTTTATAATAAAACAATTTATTACAGCATCATTAACTCCAGTCTTCGGTGTCACATGATCTTCAGAAATCATAATAATATGCTGATTATTTTTTATCAGTGTTTCTTCATAATTTTTAGAACCTGTGCTACTTTTCTCTTTGATGAATAAAGTTAAGAACAGCAAAATATATATTTTCCATCACATTCTTGCTGAATAAATTTATTAATTCATTAAATAAAAAAGAAAGAAATCAGCTGACTGCAAATATTGTAAAACAAAGTTTCCCATCATCGATTCCAAAACAGAAAACTTATTTTAAATTGCAATAATATTTCACAAAATTATTTTTCTTCTGTATTTTTGATCAGAAGATGAATGTGCCAGTAGCCTTCCTTTCAATGTTATTTAATTCATATAAATATGTAGATCAGAAGAGAGCAGGGAGTTGTTGTCCCTGCCAAGACAATATTACACAAAGTATTGCGTCAGAATGTCCATTGATATAAAACACTCACGGCTTGTAAGTAGTCCCGGTCGCTTTGGGGGTGATCTCATCGGCGGAGGATGATTCCTCCGACTCGCTGTCGGATCCGGTGGCGAAGAAACGCGACATCACAGACGCTGCTAACACTGAAGCAGAACAACACAACAGTGAGAGAGTGACGTCACGAGAATAAACCACACAGATATCAAGCA
Organism: Gymnocypris eckloni scoliostomus; assembly: GCA_027564155.1. Lineage (NCBI taxonomy): Eukaryota > Metazoa > Chordata > Actinopteri > Cypriniformes > Cyprinidae > Gymnocypris > Gymnocypris eckloni. The sequence goes on along the minus strand of CM050430.1, from coordinate 11,243,748 downwards.
CACCATATAATCATATATGAACAACCGATCACCTCAGCACTGATTAAACACCAATGATCGGGGCACTAATAATAATAACTCATCACTAAGCTGTGTATGGAAACACATGTGTGAGATAATGTTGCATCGGCGCAAACCACGGCTTCAGGCCGAACGGAACAAAACTGCCGTTAACCGACGACTGCCGCGCGCGACACATCCGGGACCTACCTGTTCTCCGATGGAAACGGAATATCTCTCGTTTGTGAATTCCCTTTGTGCAGATTTTAGATCCAGATTTGCGATTTTGTGAGCACAAGTGACGGCGTGCGTCGAAGCGTTGTGGGTTCTTTCCGAAAGAGAGCGGAAGCGATAGAGGCGCGCGAAACCTGCAGCGACCGCGCTCTTCCGCCACCCGCCGGCCTGGAGCGGGACTACAGGCGACTCCACCGGAAGAAGATTATATAAAGAGGTGCTGGTCATATAATTAGAATATCATCAAAAAGTTGATTTATTTCACTAATTCCATTCAAAAAGTGAAACTTGTATAATGTATACATTCATTCCACACAGACTGATATATTTCAAGTGTTTATTTCTTTTAATTTTGATGATTATAACTGACAACTAATGAAAACCCCAAATTCAGTATCTCAGAAAATTAGAATATTACTTAAGACCAATACAAAGGATTTTTAGAAATCCGTTTTGTATGTTCAAGCAATAATAATAATAAAAAAAAACTATTTAGAAAGAAGCATTTCTCATTCTCAGTGTAGAAAACAATTGTGCTGCTTCGAGTTTTTGAGAAAAATATGCTTTTGTAATTTAAATAGTGCATTTTGATCAATAGAACGTAAATAAAAACCAGCATTTAACTGAAATATAAATAATTTGCCGTCACCTTTAGGGGTCGACCGATATGTGTTTTTCAGGGCCGATGCCGATACCGATTATTACAGATCAAGTAGACCGATAACCGATATTTTGAACCGATATACGTGTCTGGTGTAAAAATGAAAATGAATGCCAAAATTAATAATAACAAGAGCTCTGACAAAAAACGTTCTTTAAATGCTTTTAAACATGTCTTTAATTCTGAAAACTGTTAATAACAACAACATTAAATAAACAGTAATATTAATAATAACATAAGTGCAGGGATCACCCAGAAGCATTCTGTAAACATTTTGAAACGGTCAAATGCTCGTGAAGTGACTCTGCGAGCAGTTCTGGGGATGATGTTCATGTATTTATGTCCTCATTTAGTGAGACGGCAGACGCTGAAAACACCGCGAGCAGCACACGCTTCAGTATGTATGTGTGCAGTAAATGAAACCGCACGTCTGTGTCATTCATTAACAGAGATGCAGAATATGCAGGATTCATATTTAAAGTGTTTTTGCAGCTTAATATTTATAGATTCTAGTCCATAGCGCGAGTCGATTTAAGGGTACTGACCTACTTTTGATTAATTCATCCAAACTTCGACACATTCCGTGACATTCCGCGTTATACGGTAAATTCCATTATATGACTGCATTCCGCGATTCCGCCCGCATTTTCCGCATCGCGGACATCATGGGTTATATTGAGGTGTTTTGCAACTTCAGTGTAGTGGATTGTGATTTATTGCAACTTCTGCTGCTGCTTTACCTTTGAGAGACAACTGATGCGTGATCACTGACGCAGCTCCAGTTAGCAAGTGCTCTCGGTGTGAGACTGCCTTCAGTTTTCCGCGTTGATTGGTCGGACTCGTGACTCTCTACATATCAGATGAGCGGTGGGCGGAGATTGCTGTCAGAGATTGAGAGATCGCCTAACTCTCACAGTGTTGAGCTCAGACAGGCTGCATCGAGCCAAATCGCGCATTTAAACATTAAATAATTTCACCTGTATTATTTATTCACCAATAAATAATGTCACCTGTAAATAGTATGTTTGTTTTCATAAAAAAAAAAATAATAATAATAAAATAAAAAATTATCGGCAAATCTGTTTTTAAAATGGCCGATATCGATAATCGTAAAAATGCTTAATATCGGCGCCGATAATCGGTCGACCCCTAATCACCTTAGATCCTCTCAATGCATCCTAGCTGAATAACAGCATTAATTTCTTAAATATACACATTTTAAATAGTTTATTATATATTTACACGGTCACTTTTTATTTGAATACATAGGAGTTGCATTTTATGTTTGCCCAAAAGTATGATATGTAGCCTTGCATATATATATATATATATATATAGGTTAATCTATAAACTGAAGTGTCATCTATATAGAAGCACTTTAAGCTGTGATATTATGGGATGTTTGCTGAAGTCGTGTCCCAGCGATCTGTTTATTAAACATCTTTCAGTGGATTTAACCAGCACACAAGAAAACCAGAAATTCATACAAAAGTACATTTTATTTTCACAAATTAACAATAAAAATCAAAGCAGGTGTGTGTTCTCGTGTCCGATGATGAACAACTCTAATCGAAGCACATACATTCTCTCACGCACTAACGACTACAGCTAACGAGTCTGAGAGCATCGTGTGTGTCTGGGGAGAAGGTGAGAGTCCTTGGAAAATAGAAATATACAGAGAAAGAAAGCACAATTCAGACAGACACAGAAGAACACAGGGAAGCACTTCCTGTTGCTCACAGGAAGTAGTCAGCGACTGGCTTCTTGCAGGGAATGCCTCTGGTTTCTTGTGGAGCAGCTTCGAATATGATGAACTCTTTCTGCAGGTGCTCGTCGAGCTCCAAGATCGCCGCCACGTTACCACACCTGAGACGAAGAAAACCAGACCATTAGTGCTTAGTTCTCTCCACAACAATCTTCCATTACATGCAGCGAGTCCGTGTGAACGAGACACGACCGAAAACTGAGTCTGTGTGAACGAGACACGACCGAAAACAGGGTCCGTGTGAACGAGACGCGACCGAAAACTGAGTCTGTGTGAACGAGACACGACCGAAAACAGAGTCTGTGTGAACGAGACGCGACCGAAAACAGAGTCCGTGTGAACGAGACACGACCGAAAACAGAGTCAGTGTGAACGAGACACGACCGAAAACTGAGTCTGTGTGAGCGAGACACGACGAAAACAGAGTCCGTGTGAGCGAGACACGACCGAAAACAGGGTCCGTGTGAGCGAGACACGACCGAAAACAGAGTCCGTGTGAGCGAGACACGACCCGAAAACTGAGTCTGTGTGAGCGAGACACGACCGAAAACAGAGTCCGTGTGAACGAGACACGACCGAAAACAGAGTCCGTGTGAACGAGACACGACCGAAAACTGAGTCTGTGTGAGCGAGACGACGAAAACAGAGTCCGTGTGAGCGAGACACGACCGGAAACTGAGTCCGTGTGAACGAGACACGACCGAAAACTGAGTCTGTGTGAACGAGACACGACCGAAAACAGGGTCCGTGTGAACGAGACACGACCGAAAACAGAGTCAGTGTGAACGAGACACGACCGAAAACAGAGTCCGTGTGAACGAGACACGACCGGAAACTGAGTCTGTCTGAACGAGACACGACCGAAAACAGAGTCCGTGTGAACGAGACACGACCGGAAACTGAGTCTGTGTGAACGAGACACGACCGAAAACAGAGTCCGTGTGAACGAGACACGACCGAAAACAGGGTCCGTGTGAACGAGACACGACCGAAAACTGAGTCTGTCTGAACGAGACACGACCGAAAACAGTCCGTGTGAACGAGACACGACCGGAAACTGAGTCTGTCTGAACGAGACACGACCGAAAACAGAGTCTGTCTGAACGAGACACGACCGAAAACAGGGTCCGTGCGAACGAGACACGACCCAAAACAGAGTTGTTTCCAGTCAGATTCGCTCAGAAGTCTGACTCGCTTCATTTGTTGCTCGCTGTATAAAGATGCAACTGTGTTTTCTATCTTTTATACTATATGTGTCCCTGGAGCACAAAAGCAGTCATAAGCAGCACAGTAATATTTGTAGCAAGACAACAATACATTGTATGGCTCAAAATTATACATTTTTATTTAATGTCAAAAATCATTAGGATATTAAGATCATGTTCCATGAAGATATATAGTAAATTCCCTATCATAAATATATCAAAACTGAATTATTGATTAGTAATATGCATTGCTAAGAACTTCATTTGAACAACTTTAAAAGGTGATTTTCTCAATATTTAGATTTTTTTGCACCCTCAGATTCCAGATTTTCAAATATTGTCCAAACCATACATCAATGGAAATATCATTAATTCAGCTTTCATAACTATGGACCCTTTTGACTGGTTTTGTGCTCCAGGGTCAGATATTAGTCTCAGTCTGCAGAGTAAAACCATAAAACAGTCTGAATACTTTAATTGTATACAGAAAAATACAACGAATATAATGGGTTTCAATTCACTAAAATAATTATTAGCTGAAAAATAATTATGATTTTGTATTGATTTAAGATTAATTTCAGCTAGTTTCCGAAACACATCTCATTTGTATTTAGTTCACTTAATGTTCGTTAATAAGTAAAAAGACTAAGAATAAATGACCGAACAATGAGCAAACTCGTTCTAAAGCAAGAACTACATCAACATTCAAAATCTAATGAAGATTATAATAATTATAACATAACATAAAAAAGCAAGACAAAACAGTAAAAAGCACATTTTGGTTATTTAATTACATTTTGTTCAGATATGTTCCAGATTCATACACATAATTATTATTTAAATGTTTCTGTCAGAACAAAGCGCACCTGTAGCAGTAGTTGGGAGCGGACCACACCGTGAGAACCGTCTCGTTGAAGTGCCACTTGTAGCCCTCCATAACGAGCTGGTGCGCTCTGCAGATCATGTCGATGTCGTTAGCGGCGTTGAACTGGGCCACCACGTCACTTCCGAACAGATACCCGGCTCCCCGCGGACTCACGCCCCATCCCGTGGTGTCTGCAGCGGAGGAGAGTGTTCAATCTGAACGTGTGTGTGTACAAAGACATCGTCTCTCGAACGAACGAGTCGACTCGGAATCATTGAAACGAGTCGTTTTTAAAACCAGACATTAGCAACAAAAAAACACTGTTTCCACTGTAACGCTGTAACAAAGTAGCACTGCGCTCTAAATGACATCGACCAATCAGAGCAGATGTCACACAGGGGAGGAGTTTAGAAAAATGACTCATTGAGCGAATAAAGTAAAAATAAATGCATATAATAACACAAGTGTTTTTAACCTTGCATGCATGACTCCCAACATTCACGAGTTCATAACTCATAATAGAGGCACTTTAAATTAACCACAAATCGTTATACTGTAAAAAAGCATCTATTGCACTCATCAGAATTAGTCTAAATAAAGACTGTATAACGAATAGATGTGATTATGAATGCTTTCATGGCACTTGTATTTTACACAATCAACATTATTAGCATTTTAATTACAATGAGCTGTGAGAAGCTGCTCACGTGAAACATCGTTTTAATGCGAGGCTTGTTTATAAGATAAATAATGTGTGAGCATGTGTTCACATTCATGCTGTTTAATACAGTTAATATGAATGATTTATCTTCCCAATCACGTCTCACTCTCTAATTTCACAGGTTTATTGATCCTCGTTCAGAGCCCGATATCAAACAACTATAATTAAACATGACTTAGTTACTATATTCCAATTAAAACAACTTTGTGTTAATGCTGTACTTTTAAAGAGTGACTAAAATCACCACGTTTAGTTTTATATTTAAAAATCAATAAATAAAACGACTTTGTTTTGCATAATCTGGACGACGAACAGTTTAATGTTCAAATAAAGCATTGAATAAGTTTCATTAAAAGGTCAACCTTACATTTCAGCCTGTAAATAGATAAAAGGGTTCATAGTAATAAATTATATGTATTTAATCTGCTGAATACACGTCTCTGCCAGCAGGGGGCGCTGATGGAGCAGCAGAAATACAGCTGTTTACCGTAAACATTAGTTTATAATTACACGGAGTGGAGATGAAAACAAAATGCATGCAATCGATTCCTCATGTAATTAATATATTTCCCTCTTCCCCGGGGATATTAACATGTATAGCTTAATATAACGTAAATTATGTCTATTTAAATATGTCGTAGAAAACCCAAAAATATAAAAAAATCAACCATTGTTTTTGGACTATAGGGCGTCATTATTTTTGGCACAGTGTATTCTGCATCGATGACGTCCAATGGTTGCACTCGGCGAGCTACTGCCGCTTTTACTGACAATAAAATACTGATACGATACCACATCGTGTGGCAACAACAGAAGCGATGCAAGACTTTCCAAGCGATAAGAAGATGCCAGAGGATGAATAAAACAACTTTATTCTCTCCACTTTAGCTTGGAGTCTTTTAGAAGACCACAGCGCTTACAACCGGCTGAGATGAGAAACGCTAATCATGCCGCGCGGCCGCTAATGCGTTTAGACTCCATCGATGCTACAGCGTTCGGTTTAAACTGCTGTGGCGGGTTTATTTTCCCAGTAGTGTTGTGGTAAAATAGCAACAGCTAACGCTAGTAGCTCACCGAATTAAACTATTTTATGTTATCAGAATAATAACGCCCCTACAGTCCAAAATATGATATATTTAAATAACAAATGATGGGTTTCTATGACGTATTTCAGTAAGAGACATCATTTATGTTATATTAAGCCATACTAGTCTTAAAGCTGTACCGTATATTTATCGTGAGCTATCAGATCGCGTAATCGCACACGGTTTTAATGATAACATCGCTAGCATCCCTCGATCCGTACCTTCAGGATCTGACCACAGCAGGTCACACATGGGCCCATCGTGAGGCACTTCCTGTTTCCTGTCGATGGTGCGGATCTGGTCAGGGTCTGGATGGAGGCGACAGGCCGCCGTGAACACAGAAGATCTGCGGGTCAAACAAACACACCCTCGTCAGCGGTTCAGGCGCAGCACAGCTCGTTAGCACACAGACGGAGAGCTCACTTTGCCGTCGATGATGGCGGACAGCGACAGATAGTCGAAGATCTCGGTACAGTACCGCCACACCGTGACCGAGCCGTGCTTCCTCAGACACTCATCAGAGAATCCGTACACCCGCGTGATCTGTCTGGACTCGTGATTGCCCCGGATCAGCGTGATCCGGTCTGGATAACGCACCTGCAGCATTCAGGAGAGTCTCGTCACGAATCACTATAATCATCAAAACTAACCTTTCTACATTAGATTCAGTAGTATTGCTTCTATTCATCAAAGACTGCTGAAACATTTAAATAGCATTTTCCACAAACATATTAAGTGGTAAAAACGGTTTAAACATGATAATAACAACAGCCATTATTAATTATGATTGTCACGTGACACTGAAGGCTGGAGTAATGATGCTAAATTATCACTGAAATAAATTGCAGTTTAATGTAAAAGTTATTTTAAAGGAAAACGAAATAGGCTCATTTTGCGACTCTCAAACGTTTTTGAATCCATTCAGACGATCTCCGCGTCTGGCGCTAGCACTGTTAACGTAGCCTAGCATAGATCATCGTTAGCATCTCGCTCAAAAATTACCAAAGAGTTTCCTATTTATAGCTTGACTCTTCTGTAGCTACATCTAAGCCTGAAAGTAGTCTCCAGCTTGGTAACTAATAATGATATAGAAAAAAATGTAATTAAAAGTTGTGATTTTATAGGAACTCGTTCCGGTGTAATAATCAAGAAGCCGTACCGCAACGATTTTACGCAGCACCTGAAAGTAGTCCCTATAGCTATAACTAGTTACCAAACTGGGACTACTTTCAGTCTTACAGAAGAGTCCCGTTTTTAAATAGAACAAATATTAAAGAGATGCTAAAGGTGATCTAGCTAACGCCAGACCGTCTGAATGGATTCAAAAACGGTAAACTCTTTAACTTGTAAAATGAGCCTATTTCCAGTATTAGAGAGAATTTGACTGGTAGTGTGTGCACGATAACATCTCGTTCTAAACTGAACAACAATTACAGCACCTTCAGGGCAAGCAGCAACAGAAAGGTCTCGACGCTGTAGAAGCCGCGGTCCACAAAATCTCCCATGAAGAGGTAGTTTGTTTCTGGAACGTCTCCTCCCACCTGAACACCATCATTAATTAGCCAGTATATTACGCATGTGATTCGATTACACTAGCATGTGGACATTTCAGCATTAAAGGCCATATTCATAGCAAAAGTAACACTCTAAAAAATGTAACAATATTTCAAATATCTGATTAATATTTTAAACTTTATAGTAAATCCAGCTTTATCAACACACATACTTTGATAAAGCAATGCATGTTACCACACAATGCCATCTATGTTATTGCACAGCTCTCTAAATAAAGTGTGATAAGTATATACAGCATGAAGGTATTTCTATTTTATAAAGATTATAATCATGATTCTCGGTAAAGAGTGCATGCATATTGTGAAATAAGCAATATTAATATATTTGATGTGTAAAGTAATGCTCATTGGATAAGAAAATGCATTATTATTGTTTTATTCTTAAGGATCCAGTTCAGATTGTTCCTGCCAAAATTTAACAATAACATATCTGCTGTTATCATATGTTTCTGACCCGTTTTTATCTTAAGCTTATCTGACACCAGCATTGCTACTAGCCTAAGAAATATAAAGGTCCAAGATTATTAAAGAGAAGTGAACCGAACACATTACAAGCAATCGCACAATTGAATATATAGAACGAAGATACAAATGAAATGATGCAATGTTTGATTCAACGCCTGGCTTCAGATCGCTTTCATGTTTAAATGATCAAGGATTAAACACACGTGATAATTAATGACAACGTGACTCACCCTAAATAATTCCTTCAGGTCATAAAACTGGCCGTGAATGTCTCCACACACCTGAAGAAAACACACGCTATTAACATACCACACATAATCAGAGAAACAGTCTCAGACCCTGGAGAACAAAACATGTCCATTTTATGAAACTGAGATGTATGCATCATCGGAAAGTTGAATAAATAATCTTTCCATTGATGTATGGTTTGGACAATATTTGAAAATCTAAATATTGAGAAAATCATCTTTAAAGTTGTTCAAATTAAGTTCTTAGCAATGCATATTTATAATCAATAATTAAGTTTTGATATATTTACGGTAAAAATATCTTCATGGAACATGATCTTAATATCCTTAATAAGAAAAATGCATAATTTTGTTGGCTATTGCTGCAAATATAGTTGTGCTGCTTATGACTGCTTTTGTGCTCCAGGGACACTTATGATAATTTTTGAGAAAAACAGTTTTGTTTCCAGCACTGTCTCTTCTGTCTTCGGCTCTATACTCACGGTCACCGGAGAGTCCACCCTCTGAACATTACTCTCTTCTACCAGAATCTCTCTGGAACACACACACAAGAGTCGTATGAGCAGATGTTTAACACACACACACACGTATGAGCAGATGTTTAACACACACACACACACACAGACACACTCTCTCTCTCTCACACACACACACACACACACACTCTCTCACACTCACACACTCTCTCACACTCTCTCTCTCTCACACACACACTCTCTCTCTCTCACACACACACACACACACACACACACACTCTCTCACTCTCTCTCTCTCACACACACACCTCTCTCTCTCTCTCTCACACACACACACACACACACACACACTCTCTCTCACACACACTCTCTCTCACACACACACACACACACACACACACACACACACGCTGACACACACAAACTCTCTCACACACACACACACACACACACACACTCTCTCACTCTCACACACACTCTCTCACACACCTCTCTCACACACACACACTCTCTCACACTCTCTTTCACACACACACTCTCTCTCTCTCTCTCACACACACACACACACACACACACACACACACACACACACAAACTCTCTCACACACACACACACACACACACACACACACACACACACACACACACACACACAGACACACTCTCTCTCTCTCACACACACACTCTCACACACTCTCTCTCACACACACACACACACACACACACACACACACACACACACACACACACACTCTCTCAGAGCTGGTTTCTGTGATCACCTGGCTTTAGCACACAGGGCTTTGACCTCGTTCTCCTTGATGAGCTCACACCTCCTCAGCTGATCGATTTGTCTGTCCAGATCACTCATGTCCCCCATGACGGAACACACACACACGCACACACGCAGATCACGAGACGCCGTGGGGGGGATCTGTGTGAGGCAAAGACAGAGACACTTTCAAATAGTCAACATTTACTTTAATATGCAGAGATGACTATAGAGTGCTATAACAGTAGCTGCACCTGACCAGCTTCAGTGAATCACAAGATTATCAACTTTTACTAATTTCATTTGAAGCAACAAAGTATTTCAAAATCATACAAAGTTACAAGACACGCACAAACTAAAAGTAAAAAGTATAAAATTGACATATATATATATATATATATTAATTGCCTTATCGATTTACTACTTGGCGAAGAATCCTCTGCAGAATCATGGGTAATGTAGTTTTTACCCACAATTCACACGATTATTAAACAAATCAGCTGAAATAATACATACTGACCGCTTCATCAAAATCATAAGCCATCAGTTTATTAACCTTGTAGCTCAAAGCAGGCTAGGTATTAAAGGTTTATAAATTATTGTTAAATCAACACACTTGTGGAGGAAATAAATAGGAATCTTACTTTGAAAAACCACTGATCACAACAGAAAGTGTGGCTTATATATTTACATAAATATGATTTATAAAGATCAATGTTGTGTTCTGTTGCTTCAACCAACCGCGTGCACTGAGGGCGGGACTAACGTGTTTGCTCGACCAATGGCAGAAGGGGGAGTGTTTGACGTGTGACGGCAGGGGGTTAGGACCCGTTATGACGTCATGACGCAGGCAGTTTGTGTACATATTTTAGACATTAGTCGTTTTAATTAAACCCTATGTGCGCAAATTAAACAGGAGCGGATGAGATAGTGAAGTTCAATAACTCCTGATTTAACAGCCAAACTGCGAATTTAATAAATATTCATAAGTTTAAAACGAACCCCGGACATAATTAAATCAAGTTCGGATGACAGTTCACTCTTGTGTCTACACTACGATAGCTTTTATTACAATAACATATAAAAAAACATCCTTTTAAAAGTCTCCCTGATTCAAAACGTTGTCAAACGGATAATTTAACAAGGATCAAACTTACATTAAATGTAAAAACTAACTCGTTTTGCTTACCCAACGTGACGGTGAATAAACTAAGACTAGCACAACTTTACTCTCTGATGAAGTAAATAAACAAACAACACGAACAAACTCGCTAATTAATCGCCGCGATGTCGAGAGTCCTGATGTATTTCAGACTCAGGATTAGCAGCGCTAACGTTAGCCTTAGCAGCTAAAGGCCTTAAAGAACGAGCTCATCTGCTCAAAAACACGGACACTTGTAGCTGAAAACACATCACAGATCCAGAAATAACTGAGCGAAACGTACCTTTAATCACCCCAGACAGTAGTGTGGAAAACAGAGAAATCTAAAGAGTGTAACGTCAGCTCGTTTTCCACCCGGTTCGTCGCTCCTTTCTCCCACAGCCTCTACCGGCGTCAAGCGCCTCCACCTCAGCCAGCCAGCGCACCACTACTGCCCTCTAGCGGAGGAGTGATATAACAGCCAGCGCACCACTACTGCCCTCCAGCGGAGGAGTGATATAACAGCCAGCGCACCACTACTGCCCTCCAGCGGAGGAGTGATATAACAGCCAGCGCACCACTACTGCTCTCTAGCGGAGGAGTGATATAACAGCCAGCGCACCACTACTGCCCTCTAGCGGAGTGATATAACAGCCAGCGCACCACTACTGCCCTCTAGCGGCGGAGTGATATAACAGCCAGCGCACCACTACTGCCCTCTAGCGGAGGAGTGATATAACAGCCAGCGCACCACTACTGCCCTCTAGCGGAGGAGTGATATAACAGCCAGCGCACCACTACTGCCCTCCAGCGGAGGAGTGATATATAACAGCCAGCGCACCACTACTGCCCTCTAGCGGCGGAGTGATATAACAGCGAGGGGACTACTACTGCCCTCTAGCGGAGGAGTGATATATAACAGCCAGCGCACCACTACTGCCCTCTAGCGGAGGAGTGATATAACAGCCAGCGCACCACTACTGCCCTCTAGCGGCGGAGTGATATATATAACAGCCGGCGCACTACTGCTGCCCTCTAGCGGCAGAGTGATATATAACAACCAGCTACTCTGTCAAGCCCTCTAGTGCAGGGGTTTTCAACCTTTTAGCACATGCGCCCCCCAAGTTTGTCTAATTTCACTCACGCCCCCCAACACAACCCCCCCACCCCTTATTATTATATTCACACATTCACACCGAATAACGTTATTAACATGAACATAAACACAAATATCCATTAAAGCTATTAAAACAGCGAATTATTTTTCTTTTGCTCTTTTTGATTAACATAATTTACATAAGAAATGCATGGATCCGTTATATTGATGTACATTTTATATTTATTTTACTGTTTACGTTCATGTACAATAACCGACTGTGCTTACGAGGATACTCCTCTCAGCGGTTCTCAACCCGTCACGAATCCGAATGCGGCCCACCATGCTGAATGTTACAGTCTTATGTGTTGAACATAATTTAAAAAAATAACATTCAGTTTCACAATTAGTTTTAGTTTATACATTCACTCTATAAAAATGTACTAAACAAATATAAGCTAATGTTTTTGTTACGTAAAATAATTTAGTTTTTCATATATTATTTTCAGACATGAGCAAACCTATGTACACACGTAATTAATGTTACGCATTTAACGAACACTTACAAGCGCACACTTTGGCAGAATTAAATTCAAATAGTCATCAGCAGCCATTAGTTCTGTAAAATTGAGCATCAGAATGGACAAAATTGTTAAGGGGGAAAACGAATTTTGGAAAATGCCAAATTGTAAACAAGAATAGTCTTGCATCAGCGGTGAAGAGAGGGCTGGACTTACTTTCGGTTTGCCCCCCCACTCACTTGAAGATGTTCAGGTAAAAAGAAACGCACATAAGCTACTACGCAGCAATCATCCTTATTACAGAAATGTGGCAAAACATCTCTGGAGAGAAACTCAGATTATTACATTTGAAAATTCTTTCCATATTTGGATCAACATCGGCTACGTTTGTGAACGCACACTTTCTACAATGTCGCGAGTCACGCTTCCACGCTGCGTCTTACAGACTGCAATTTACAATCACAACTTCATTGTACTGTTACTCCTTTCGAGCAGAATTTCACAAAATTGGTTCCCGACAGCATCAGGTGTTTTATTATTGGTGAGTAGAATTGTTTATTTAAATAAATGTAATCGTTTAGCTATCATAAGATTTAGGCTATAAATAATATTATAAATCTGGTTGGTTTGTATTGATGACGTAATATGTAAATGACATGCGTGCGGCCCGTGAGACTTGAGAACCGAAGAAGGTTGAGAACCACTTCGCTCAAGTCATTGGTATATATTCACCTGCTGTCTGTTCGGGCGCTTCAGGTGTACGCGCAAAAGCATAGAAACACTCTATCACAGCGCGTGAGTACCGCACTGAGATGTCTTGGGCTTAAAATGACTTTTACGTTTAACTGACAAGACAAAACACGTGAGGATGAAACACTTTCTTGAGGAAGCAGCGCTGGCCTGATCGTTAATATAGTTTTGGGGGCTGAAACCCAGCTAAAAATGGTTTAGAACCGCCCCTGCTGGTATAGCGTGCGTAATTATACTGAAACATACAAATATAACCAGTTTTCCTGATTCAATGTGATGTGTGTCTGAAATAACAACTCGCCAATCAGTGTTTGGATTTCTGACACGACTAACCGTAAATCATATTACTGATACTCCAGCCGACTCTAACTCTCGACTAACAGCGCGAGTCAGATTGCCCCCTAGCGGATGACTAAAGGTTTGCTAGCTCGTATTCATAAATCCACAAGGGAATGTCTCTGAATTAATTAATGCTCGCCTGCTCTAGTGATATATTTAATTCAAAGTATTTATTGCCATGATTGTTTACATACAAAATTGCCAAATAATTATACACACAGCAAGTAATGACAAGAAAAAGATATGTACAATATAACAATAACAAATAGCAATAAAATATGATTAAATATGATACATATGCGAGCCAGCGACTCTCCTCTGCCCTTTAGAGGTAAAACGACCCCTAGTGATAAATAATAGCTATGACAGTTTAAACTACAGTCACAGAAAGTTTAAGTACTGCAAAAAAGTTTACTAATATTTAGTTTGTAATAATTTTCCTTCAAATATAAGTAAATACAGACACTGTATAGATGTTGATAAGCTCAGTTAAACTGTTAAGAGAAATGTCCGTTCACAGCTTAGATTCTCACTTTATTTTTCTAAGCAAAAACATAGTAAGTAAAATGATATGCTGTGCTGCAGTAAAATAACTTATTAACCAGGCTGCATAGTGCTTGATTAAGACAATAAAGGGTGAAGAATGCATCTGAAAATCACGATGTAATGAAATATTACTCCTGGACCGGCTTCTTGAGTTTGTTTTTGAGTTCTGCCATCATGAAGGGACTCCCCATGCTGCACAAATCAACATAAGAAATAAACATTCGTTTTTTGTGAAACAACTGAAAATAAAATTAACGATTCATATTGATATTAAAGGCTGTACCCAGGATATCTTGGCGGTGTCCATTTGGGTTTAGCTGGCACTTGCTCTTGCTTGACAGAATCCTCTGTTACTGCATCTGACTCCTGCTGAGAAAACACACTTATATAAAATAACTGACATATTCTTTGATATTTAAAATAAAACGTATTAATACAGTTTTAACATAAATTAACTTATTGTGATGCATAATTGTTGAATTGTATTATTCATACATGAATGAAGCAGGCAAGGTTTCTGTCTGAATGTGTTTAAAATACACATATTTATCATCAATAAATCCAAATTCTTTCAAATCTAATTCATTTTAACTTGCATTGACTTTAATTTGAATATGGCTTGTTCCACAACTAACAATATTCATTAATCTAATAAAAGTATTTTTGCACTTAACAAATTTGTTAATTCTAAGCAATTTGAATAAATGCATTTTAATATAAATTAAATATTAAATAAATATTATTTAAATTGAATAAAAAATATACATGAATGGATCATCACAATCTATGCCATGATTTTGTGGAGTGCCTTTAATCTTTTATATGCAATTAAAGGTGGGGTGTGTAATTTTTCAAAAACGCTTTAGAAAACCGAGTCGGAGGGGAGTACCAAAACAAACTTGTAGCCAATCAGGAGTAAGGGGCGTGTCTACTCATGATGTGGTGGAGAGAGCGGACGGCAGAAAGATAGAGATGGTGGATAAACAACAAGACGAAAATGTCTGTGGAGCGATAAGGCAAGAAGTAGGATCCGTGTAAATATCGGATCAGCTGGAACGCCTGCGATCGGACGCCGAGGTTGCTTTGTTTCTCCTCGATAGGCGAGTAACGTCTACACCAGATCGCCCGCTCCTGCCTGGACGCGATAAAGCGAATGTTGAAATTTGTCTCAGCACGTCATAAACCGAACATGGCAGCAGTTTTCTTGTCGCGCAGCATCACTGATAAAATATTCCGTTACTCCCTAAAAAAGTAACTAATTACGTTAGTTAGTTTTTATGGAAAGCAATGCGTTAAGTTACTTTTGCGTTACGGTTTAAATATGAGCAGGGCTTGATTGATTGTTTTACTATAAGAAGTTATATTTATAGCAAATATAAAAGCCTTTCACACCAAAAAGTATAATGAATAAAACTTCAGACTGAAGGACGAGTAAATCACGTCTGTACAGAAGAACACAGGAGAAGTTCAACACTCATCAGCAATTAAAAACAATATTAGTTTATCTAAAGTCATTTTTGCCTTTTAGTATGGTTGAACTGGATCATCAAAGGTCAGTCGCAAACACATCGGTTAATAAAATGAGATTAGATATATTTGTGTTGTTTAACATAAATAATTATTGCAGGTTGTGTCATATTCTGAGATAGCATTTCACTGTTTAATTCATTTTGATGAATACTGAATCTGTTTTTTGCGAGTGGGATGAATTAATACACATTCACATTTAGTCTAGATTAGATCTACAGTAAGATCATGTTCACACAGCGCACTGTGAGTTAATACATTTATTTATTTATTTACTTTATAAAGTAACGCCAGTAAAATTTCCCCATTTATTGACCAACAGTGCACTGTGTGAACTGTACTGTAGTTCTGGACTAAATGTGAACGTGTATTAATTCATCTCAATCGCAGAAAACAGATTCAGTATTCATCAAAATTAAAATAGTGAAACGCAAACTCAGAATATGACGCAAACCTGCAATAATTAAATACATTAAACAACACAAATCTATCTAACCCGTTTATTAACGATGTTTTGCTGCTGAATCTTTGATGATCCAGTTCAACCATACTAATAAGCAAAAATGACTTTAGATGAACTAACACTTGTGCTTCATTGTTTAATTATTGCTGAAGAGTGTTGAACCTCTTCTGTACAGACGTGATGTAGAGGTTTATTCAGGACACCTTTTGGTGTGAAAGGCTTCTACATTTGCTATAAATATAACTTTTTATATTAAAAACAAATCAATCAAGCCCTGCTCATACTGTATTTAAAAAGTAACGCAAAAGTAACGCAACGCATTACTTTCCACAAAAAGTAACGTAATTAGTTACTTTTTTAGGGAGAAACGCAATATTGTAATGCATTACTTTTAAAAGTAACTTTCCCCAACACTGCTGATTATAATGACTTCTATAGTATTTTATCGCACCGCTCGCGTACGATGTAACATTGGTTTTGCTTTGTTTCACAGAACTAATCTGGGTTCAAATTTTTACATTGGCTTCCAGAAATCGCTTACCACATCTTTAAAACAAACACATCTTAAATGAGTGTAATACAGCACCTGTGGCTGTAGTGTTCTCTCTGCTTTCTGAACAAACTCCGTTCTTCTCAGCCCTGCGCCCAGCCCTGAAAACCATCCAGCAGACACAATGAATAAATAATGGACGGAGTTAAAGTCTAATCAAATTAGATTATACGTTTCATGAAGGTGTTATTTTGGTACATACCTGGAAGTTTAAATCCAATCATGGCTTTGCTTGGAGCGGAGAGCTGGAGCATCTGACTGCGATCTGAAGACTGTGGAAGAGGTTCAGCCGAGGCTCTGAAGAGCAGCTTTCGGGGGTCTTTGGGAGGCCGGACGAGTGGATTCTTCACAGCTATTCTAGACTTCTGAATGCTGAAGTCTAGAGAGGAGTCCTCGAAGGCCTACAGATAAACAGACATTAGCTTCAGCCTGTTAGTAGGACCACATTTGGATATTGGCAGTGGCTATTTCGAAGCTATGGATTCTATTTACACTATTAAAATAGCAGTATTTACACTACTTATTGCAAAGTGGTAATTATCTGCACCTCAGTACTGTAATACATTATAAACAATTCAAGTTAATTTGTACAGCGCTGTTCACGATGCAAATCATTGCAAAGCAGCTTTGCATAAAATTCAAAACTCTACAATATATTATCAGTGGTGACTATGTCAAGTTGATGTATATACGGCAGAAATGTACGGTAAAAATCTGATGAACACTTAAATATGTTGCAATTAGCCAAATTTGGTAGTTCTGTGTTGTTTCAGGATTAGCATCATCTGTATGCAAATAAGAACTAATAATAAAAGAGTATGCAATATACTAATAAAATAGTATGCAATAACTTATTAAGTGTAAATTTTAATTAAATGGATGCACCTCCCAGTATTGGGACAAAACCCCTCCCAATACCTTATTTTCAACTTAACTGATTATTTCGTTAATTTTTATTAAAAATACATGCTTTTCTGATGTGATTTGAATTTGAAAAGAGTTCCACTGAAGCTGACGACTAACCAATCATTTTTTGTAATCTCGTCTCGCCCAATCAGACGATAGTGGGCGGAGTTAATGTAGATCGCCTCTGCCAACAAGCAGGCTTTTTGTACTTGGTGTACATAGACACTCTGTTTAATTAATATTTCAATTTCTGCATTATTGGACTTTGCAAAATATTCTACATTACCTGTAGGATCAGCTCAAATTGTCCTCCTGTCTTTACCTCTGGAAGGCCTTCGCTCATTTGATCAAATCCTCTTTTCATCCCAGGTCTGCTGACGTCCATCAAGTCCTCAAGACTTTCTCCAGCGATGGGCTTCTGCATCTGCTTATGACGTCCATCAGTGCTTTCACACTCCGCTGAACTAATATGTTCCTCACTACTGTCCATCATCCACCGCTCTTCTTCCAGGACAGAAGCTGGGGCTTGATGTTCTGGATCACCGGGTGCTTCTACCAAAGGCTCTGTTTTTTGCACTAAGTTGCATTCTGCTTCTATTATGTCCTTCAAGACTTGATTTGTTATTTCTTCTACATACTCTAAAGCGGTCTTCGCCACATCTGCCTGCAGATCTACAGGTTCCTCCAGAAGCTCAGCTAGGCTCGAAGACCTCGTAGATATGGGTTTGACATCGGTTTGGTCCTCTGCAGATCCAGTGGTTTCAGACGTTGCACTGAAAGCGTCCAGTGATGATATGCATCGTCCTTCTGTGAACTCAAGAAGCTGGTGTGGCTGTGAAGAGACCGGTGATGCTTCCTCGTCTTCTGAGCTGATCTTGGTTTCAACAATCAGTTCAGTTCTGGATTCAACATGTTCTTTGAGCGAGAGCTCGGTTTGGATTCGAGCTTCGGTGTCGTGTTTGGTCTCCGAGTCTCGTTCTGCTGGATCGTGTAGCTTAGTTTGGATCTCCTCAAAACCTCCCCAATCAGTCGATTCTCCAGGGACCTCGCTAACAATCAGATTTGAGCCAGTTCCTGATTCTGGAGTATTTTCTGAAGAGTGCGGTTCTGGATCCGACAGCAGGGTGTCTTCTAACATTTCATCCGCTACAGTGGTCGCTTTCAGTTCTGTTTCATCATTTGGTGCATGTTTTTCTGATTCAGATTCTGCAGACCCATATTTAGTCTTATCTTCATTCTGCTCAGTTCCACGCATCATCTCCTCAACCACACTTTTAGAGAACTCATCGATTTCATCAGAATATGTGTCATGCTTTGAGATCCCGTTTGCTTCATCTGTTAAATCCTGCACTTGTGACTCAGTTCCCTGCTCTTCATCGTTCTCAGTTTTCTCCTGATTCTTCTGGACATTGATGTGTTTCTCGGGTTCATCAGTAAGATGTTCCTCTGCATGTTCTCCAGAGTCTTCTGTCTCTCCACGGCCCGTCATGTTTATTGGTTTGTCCTGATCGGTATCTTGCTCAGTTTTTCTCATCATATAACATGTTTCGACTTCACGATCCTGATCACGTTCTTCACCGTCACCATCTTTTTGTTCAAACCTCCCAATTTCATCCAAGTCTTGTGCAGGTTGGCTCTCCTCGTCCTGCTCGGTTGCACTTTGGGCTCCAGGCATCATCTCCTCAATCTGGGTTTTAGAGACGTCAGGAACTTCTTCAGAATATTGGTCATGCTTTGAGATCCCGTTTGATTCATCGGCCCAATCCTGCACTTGTGATTCAGGTCCCTGATCTTCATCGTTCGTTCAGTTTTTCCAGAGGTTTCTCTCTCCTCACTCTCTTCTTCAGCCGTAAACTCGTTCTCATCCGTGCGTCCTCCGCTGTCTGTTTCTGTCCCGGTGTAAGTTTGTTTTTGTGTGGTATGAATATGGAGTTTATCATTATTTTCCCACTGTACAGAAGCAGCCGCTCTGACTTCAGACGAGGAACACTTGACCTCTGCTCTGACATGTTCTTCCTCGCTGTTATTTGTCTTTACTTCTCTGTCAGGCGTGTTTACTACACTTTTCAAGTCAATTTCATCTGTTCTAACACTTTGGTTTCCTTCAGCGGTGATTTCCGGTCTGAGATATCTCGCAACAGCCCCTGAGAGATAACCCTATACGAGCAAAACATTGAACACGAGTCAGTGAAGGAATCATATCTGTGTCCCTGGAGCACAGAAGCAGCACAGCTATATTTGTAGAAATAGACAACAATACACTGTATGGCTCAAAATTATACATTTTTCTTTAATGCCAAAAATCATTAGGATATTAAGATTATGTTCCATGAAGATATTTAGTACATTTCCTACCATAAACTTAATTTTTGATTAGTAATATGCATTAACTTAATTTGAACAACTTTAAAGATGATTTTCTCAATATTCAGATGTTTTTGCACCCTCAGATTCCAGATTTACAAATATTGTCTAATCATAACAAACCATACATCAGTGGAAATATGATTTAAATTAACCTTTATGACTAGTTTTGTGGTCCAGGGGACTAGTCAAGCAATGCAGAATGACTGGCATTACACAAACACACTAATTAGTATCATAACTTCATCAGGAAAACTGTAAAAGAGCAGTATTTACTCACCCAAACGGTCCAAATAGTTCGACTATTGCGGTTCACCGAGTTTTCAGGTGGATCCATAACCGATTAAATTAAAAGTGTTGAACTGCTGACAGATTAATTAATGAGTTTCAATAAGTTTGGTGGCGACGGGTTTCTTCATCAGAGCATTACAAGCTCGACTGCTTCTTTCTGGTTTAGTCCTTAAGCGAGGTTATAGTGAGTGCTGGAGCTCGCTGTGCTCGTGCGTGTGTGTGTGTGTGCACGCGTGTGCTAATGAGGAAGACGCGCTGTGTGTGCGTGTGTGTGTGCGCGTGTGCTAATGAGGAAGACGCGCTGTGTGTGTGTGTGTGTTATACTACTTATTGCAAATAGTGGAAATTATCTGCACCTCAGTACTGTAATACATTATAAACAATTCAAGTTTATTTGCACGCTGCTGTTCACGATGCAAATCATTGCAAAGCAGCTTTGAATAAAATTAAAGACTCTACAATATATTATCAGTGGTGACTATGTCAAGTTGATGTACATACGGCAGAAATGTACGGTAAAAATCTGATGAACACTTAAATGTGTTGCAATTAGCCAAATTTGGTAGTTCTGTGTTGTTTCAGGATTGGCATCATCTGTATGCAAATAATAACTAATAATAAAAGAGTATGCAATATACTAATAAAATACTTAAGTGTAAATTTGAATTAAATGGATGCACCTCCCAGTATTGGGACAAAACCCCTCCCCATACCTTATTTTCACCTTAACTGATTATTTCCTTAATTTTTATAAAAAATACATGCTTTTCTGATGTGATTTGGAATTTGAAAAGAGTTCCACTGAAGCTGACGACTAACCAATCATCTTTTGTAATCTTGACTCGCCCAATCAGACGATAGTGGGCGGAGTTAGTGTAGATAGCCTCTGCCAACAAGCCAGGCTTTTTGCACTTAGTGTACATAGACACTCTGTTTAATTTATATTTTAATTTCTGCATTATTGGATTCAGCAAAATATTCTACATTACCTGTAGGATCAGCTCAAATTGTCCTCCTGTCTTCACCTCTGGAAGGCCTTCGCTCATTTGATCAAATCCTCTTTTCATCCCAGGTCTGCTGACGTCCATCAAGTCCTCAAGACTTTCTCCAGCGATGGGCTTCTGCATCTGCTCATGACGTCCATCAGTGCTTTCACACTCCGCTGAACTAATATGTTCCTCACTACTGTCCATCGTCCACCGCTCTTCTTCCAGGACAGAAGCTGGGGCTTGATGTTCTGCAGGTGCTTCTACCAAAGGCTCTGTTTTTTGCACTAAGTTGCATTCTGCTTCTATCATGTCCTTCAAGACTTGATTTGTTATTTCTTCTACATACTCTAAAGCGGTCTTTGCCACATCTGCCTGCAGATCTACAGGTTCCTCCAGAAGCTCAGCTAGGCTCGAAGACCTCGTAGATACGGGTTTGACATCGGGTCGGTCCTCTGCAGATCCAGTGATTTCAGACGTTGCACTGAAAGCGTCCAGTGTTGATCGTCTTTCTGTGAACTCAAGAAGCTGGTGTGGCTGTGAAGAGACCAGTGATGCTTCCTCGTCTTCTGAGCTGATCTTGGTTTCAACAATCAGTTCAGTTCTGGATTCAACATGTTCTTTGAGCGAGAGCTCGGTTTGGATTCGAGCTTCGGTGTCGTGTTTGGTCTCCGAGTCTCGTTCTGCTGGATCGTGTAGCTTAGTTTGGATCTCCTCAAAACCTCCCCAATCAGTCGATTCTCCAGGGACCTCGCTAACAATCAGATCTGAGCCAGTTCCTGATTCTGGAGTATTTTCTGAAGTGTGCGGTTCTGGATCCGACAGCAGGGTGTCTTCTAACGTTTCATCCGCTACGGTGGTCGCTTTCAGTTCTGTTTTATTATTTGGTGCATGTTTTTCTGATTCAGATTCTGCAGATTCATATTTAGTCTTATCTTCATTTTGCTCAGTTCCACGCATCATCTCCTCAACCACACTTTTAGAGAACTCATCGACTTCATCAGAATATGTGTCATGCTTTGAGATCCCGTTTGCTTCATCTGTTATATCCTGCACTTGTGACTCAGGTCCCTGATCTTCATCGTTCTCGTCACGTTCTTCTTCTTCATCAGAGGAGGTTTCTCTTATCTCACGCTCACAGTCTGCATGTTTTTCTTCAGCCGTATGGAGTTTATCATTTTCCCACTGTACAGAAGCAGCCGCTCGGACCTCAGATGAGGAACACTTGACCTCTGCTCTGTCGTTTTCTTCTGAGCTGTTATTTGTCTTTACTTCGGGCTTGTTTACTGCACTTTTCAAGTCAATTTCATCTGTTCTGACACTTTGGTTTCCTTCAGCGGTGACTTCCGGTCTGAGATATCTCGCAACAGCCCCTGAGAGATAACCCTATACGAGCAAAACATCAGAGAAGGAATCATATCTGTGTCCCTGGAGCACAGAAGCAGCACAGCTATATTTGTAGCAATAGACAACAATACATTGTATGGCTCAAAATTATACATTTTTATTTTATGCCAAAACTCATTAGGATATTAAGAACATGTTCCATGAAGATATTTAGTAAATATATCAACACTTAATTATTGATTAGTAATATGCATTGCTAAGAACTTCATTTGAACAACTTTAAAGATGATTTTCTCAATATTTAGATTTTGCACCCTCAGATTCCAGATTTTCAAATATTGTCCAAACCATACATCAATGGAAAATTATTTAAATTGACCTTTATGACTAGTTTGTGGTCCAGGGGACTAGTCAAGCAATGCAATATGACTGGCATTACACAAACACACTAATTAGTATCATAACTTCATCAGGAAAACTGTAAAAGAGCAGTATTTACTCACCCAAACGGTCCAAATAGTTCGACCAATGCGGTTCACCGAGTTTTCAGGTGGATCCATAACCGATTAAATGAAAAGTGTTGAACTACTGACAGATTAATTAATGAGTTTGACGCAAAGTTCGGCGGCGACGGGTTTCTTCATCAGAGCATTACAAGCACGACTGCTTCTTTCTGGTTTAGTCCTTTAGCGAGGTTATAGTGAGTGCTGGAGCTCGCTGTGCTCGTGCGTTAATGAGGAAGGCGCGCTGTGTGCGTGTTTGTTAGAGTGCGTGTGTGTGTCTGTGTGCGTTAGAGAGAGAGTGTGTGTGTGTGTTAATGAGGAAGACGCGCTGTGTGTGGTTGTTAGAGTGTGTGCGTGTTAATGAGGAAGACGCGCTGTGTGTCAGTGTGTGTGTGCGTGTTAATGAGGAAGACGCGCTGTGTGTGAAGCAGCATTGACTCTCGCACAGAGCTGGTTTGTGGTGAGGAAAGCACAGTCACCGGGCCTGTCATGTTCAACTACACTTCTCTAAATTACACAGGCTGTGTGTCAAAACCTAGTGAACTATCGCAGAAGACGGCATCGGGCATGCGCCTGCACCACTGTTACGCGTGCATACTTTTTGGATATCGTAAGACAAAACAGCTTTTTATTATTTACGAAAACCTGCTGTCAGGAAAGAAATCTCATTAGGATTGAAAACACAGCCATAGTGTTCAGCTGCAACACTTACTGCTGTGTGCTGCACCTCCAACTTCCTCAAGATCTTTCAACATATTAAAACATAGCAGATTATAAGATTAGCCAGTTATGATAAACTAAAGCATTTGAAGTGGTGACTCAATAAAAAGGTTGATTTGCACGTCTGAATGTGTTGTGGTTTGACATGTATCCGAGTAAGTTTAGTGCCTCTGGACTAAATTAGTGTCTGTGGCTCGCGCTGTCATAAACACACACATGTGACAGCTTTAAAGAGTTTATTTAATTAACATCGATGACACGTAATTCAAAAGAGTGGATACTATAGTGTTTCATGCATCATATGATTAGTAGTAAAAGGAAAAATACCTTTATTATAATTTTTAATGAAGTATAAAGTTTCTTGTGGGATTAGTAAAGAGCTGTGGTCAACAAGAGGACGCTTCCGCTGCAAAACACAAGTGAGAAGTACACTTCATCTTCTAATCTAGGTCACTCGTTGTAGTCTAATCTGACTTAATTATCAACATATTAGTCAACGGTATTGTATTGTAAGCAAATAGACATGTTACACAAGGAGACTTTTCGTTTCCAAATTACATGTTTAATTCGATGATTTATTAGTGAAATGTACTATCATTTTTTTCAGTGTATTTAGTATATATATTATGATCTAGTGAATGACTAGTTCCACCCATGCACAAACACCTCAACAGCACATTATGTACCTGTCCAGGTGAGGTACGCAGGCAGTCTCAGTGCAGGGTGGGTGATTTCCACAGTAACTCTCAGACGCTCGTTCAGTCCCACAGTGTTTATATAGGATGGATCCTGCTCCTCGTCCTCTCCTACTAACCCTTCATTCATCTCCTCACATTCTGCATTACAGTCAGGCGGCCGGATTCCTGCAGAGCAAGCACAAGGCTTGTCCTGATTATTAGAAGTGGTGTTATATTCAGTCTGTGTGGCATACGCATACGTACTGCACACATGTCTCTCCTGTCCTCCTCTCAGCACAACACAGACGCTCTTGAGCTCTCCGTCTTCTCTCTCCGCTCTCTGGACAAGAGCTTGGAGACGGTTGTGCCTCCAGCAGCCCAGAGAACCTCAGCCGAGGGTGTTCCTCCGGAGAAGAACGGAGAATATTCCCAGTCCATCTCTGCTCCAGCGAACCGTCAGAGAAGGAGGGATGGAGGGAGCCACTGAGAAACACCACAAGAAAGATTGTGTTCTCCACAAGTCTCTATGATGTTATGCTCCTAGGTTTGTTTATGTTTAATCAGCTTCCTGCTTTTAACATCCATGAGGAGAAAGTCTGATTATTAGATAGTTACCAGCACACAGACACTTCACAAGTTATAACCAAGTAATCACTGACTGGACATAAATCAATGCACCTCTATGCATTTACTTTTCTAAGTTCAATTAGAAACATCCTTGTTTCTTTCTTGGTAATGGTGGAGAGTTAAATATTCATAGAGTACTGTACTAATGTTTGGGATCTATACAAACTTTGAAATAATTAATAGTTTTATTCTGCAAGGATGCATTCAATTGATCAAAAGTGACATTGTGACATGTTATAATTTTCTATAATGTTAATATTTTCTATTTTTAATAAATGCTCCATTTCAATATTATAATATTATCTATAATTAACATTATAAATGCATTTCTTTTGTATTTCATATTTCTATACATCACAGAGTCCTAATACATTTGTGATAATTTTAAGCAGAAAAAGCTGGTTTAAACATTGATAATAATCAGAAATGTTTCTTGAGCATATTATTATGATTTCTGAAGATCATGTGACACTGAAGACTGGAGTAATGATGCTGAAAATACAGCTTTGATCACGGAAATAAATTACAGTTTAACACATATTAACATAGAAAACAGCTGTTTTATATTAGAATAATATTTCACTATTTTTACTGTATTCTTGTTCAAATAAATGCAGGCTTGGTAAGCAGAAAATACTTAATTCATTCATTCATACATACATAAAATAAAAAATAAAAAAAATAATACAAAATAAATACAAATAAAATCAAATAAAAACATACATTGAAATACACAGATAAATAAAAATAAATGAACAAATAAATTAATACAAATAGATAAAAAGTAATAAACAAATAAATAAATAAATAAATACATCAAATAAACAAACAAACAAATCAATCAACCAATCAATAAATAAATAAATAAATAAACTAATAAATCTGTTGTTTTACGAATACGAGTGTTTCTCCAGACTCTGTGGATGGGCTTCAGCAGGGAGCAGTGCATAAATATATAAATAAATAAGTAAATAAACTGATAAATCTGTTGTTTTACATATACGAGTGTTTCTCCAGACTCTGTGGATGGGCTTCAGCAGGGAGCAGTGCATAAATATATAAATAAATAAGTAAATAAACTGATAAATCTGTTGTTTTACATATACGAGTGTTTCTCCAGACTCTGTGGATGGGCTTCAGCAGGGAGCAGTGCATAAATATATAAATAAATAAGTAAATAAACTGATAAATCTGTTGTTTTACATATACGAGTGTTTCTCCAGACTCGGTGGATGGGCTTCAGCAGGGAACAGTGCATCACTCTGCAGACGATCTCAGCTTCTCTCGCCGTCTGTCGCAGGTCTTTAAGTAAGGCTTTTGCTCGAAAGGTCCTGGGCAGAGTTTGCAAAGGACCCCAGAGCTCAGCTCCGTCTGTGATGTCCTCCTCGCTCTCGTTCTCTTTCACACGCAGCCATCTGACAGAGATGTCCGGAGGATAGAAACCTGTGACGTCGCAGGCCAAGCTCACCGGACGCTCCTCAGAGCAGATGATCTCTGAAACCGAGGGCTGTTTTATGAAACCTATGAATCAAAAATGTTTTGTTAGTGAATTTACAGCCTATATTTGGCTGCTTACTGCATGTTGTGCTGTATTATACTGAACAAAATTATAAACGCAACACTTTTGTTTTTGCCCCCATTTTTCATGTACACAAAAGGCCTATTTCTCTCAAATATTGTTCACAAATCTGTCTAAATCTGTGTTAGTGAGGACTTCTCTTTTGCCGAGATAATCCATTCACCTCACAGACGTATCAAGATGCTGATTAGACAGCATGATTATTGCACAGGTGTGCCTTAGGCTGGCCACAATACAAGGCCACTGTAAAATGTGCAGTTTTACTGTATGGGGGGGGGGGATTCTCAAGATTCAAGATGTTATGAATCGTCACATACACAATTATACAGAATATAATCAGCAGTGAAATGTAAGTCTTTTGTGTGTTTTGGGATGTACTATTGAACAGTGGCGGCTGGTGGCAAATTTTCTGGGTGGGGTGTCTCATCCACACATTTTATCATACATCCCAATGTGATTTATCCCAGTATAACAAAAAGATAAGGATTAAGATATGAAACATTTTAAATAAAGAAAATATTTTTTTACCAAATTCAGATTGAGGAGGATTCTCACAAAGCCATATTTTCTGCAAGCTTTTTCCAAGAAAAATGAAAAAATTTGTTTTTAATTTGTATAATAATTTACAATTGATGTATACAGTGCAACATCTAAATCTGTGAGAAAAATAAATAAATGTTACATTTAATTAGACCATTTTCTATACATATATAAATAAATACAAGTCAAGCTGCAGTACCAAGCAGGACCACACGGAGACGCCAACAGACCACTATCCCAGTCGCCTTCAAGGTTCAAGGTTTGTTTATTCGTCACATACTAAATTATACAGGGTATAATCAGAAGTGAAATGTAAATCAAGTCAGGTCCGCTCAGTGGACAGTGCAAACAAAATAAAAGTTAAATAAAAGTAACACAACACAAGAGCATATATATAAATATCAGTTAAAAAAAAAGAGAAATAAAGAGTAAAATGTGCAATAGAATAAAAAAGTGCAAAACAAATAAGATGTGCAAAAACAGTATACTGGGACTTAATAAATAGTAAAATGAACAGGGATGTGCAAGAGGGATGTGCAAACGGGTTGGACCGGGTATATACAGTACATGTAGCAGCAATACGGATGATGGGAATAGTGAATGCTATACAGTTAGTAAATGAGTCTTGTAAATGTTTATGAAACTGAGTTTGTGTTAAGGAGCCTGATGGCCTGAGGGAAGAAGCTCCTCCTCAGTCTCTTAAAGTTTCATAAATATACACGGATCTGTATTCAGAATTATTACTCAGAGCAAAACACAAATTAAAAAGTTAATAAAAACATGAATTTGTTGAGTGTGGTGATTTGAAGGCAGCTCAACATGACTGACATGATGCCAAAACACCACACTTGTATAATATCACACTTCTTCAACGAGTGTCCATTATAAAACACTTACTGAAATGTGTTCATAAAGCTATTAGAGAGCACCACATATACGGTTTGTGTATTTGCACACTGCACTCACGCACGTCTAATAATGTAAGTTACGATTCAAGTACGTCACTGATTGTGATCGCCTTTACAACCATTATCCATCAAAACGTCACTGGTAAGACACTGGTTTGCTTTATTCAGCCCACACAGATTAGTCCTGACTTCATATTTCTTCGTATTAGAGGTATGCTTGTTCCAACCAATAGCTGCACTAGTTAAGGTTACGCATTATGACGAAAGCACGTTAGTGCTATCATTGAGATTGCATTACAGTACCTGCAGTTTGAAAAAAATTATATGTGTATGGAAGTCTATGGGAACACTCAGGGGGGATTCTCAATCTGACAGAAATCAGCCAAAAGGGGCGGTACTACACAGAACGTGACTCGACGCTGATTGGACTATATTTACAGAGGCAGAACAAACAGTAAAGAAGAGTGAATGCTAGCGTAACACTGTGATTGAATGTGAAACAAAAAAATCCCTTCCATTCGTGCTTTGGTGGTGCGTCGCCCGATCGTCCTAATGGAGAAACCACCCCTGCTAGTGAACATAGGAGTTGCCATAACCTCCCTCATCTGAGCCGAGGACACGTGGATAAATGTAAGTTTCGAAGGAAATATCTCAGAAAAAAATTGGTAACGTCCCTTAAATGTTTAGGAATCAATACCACCGCTTCATGCATGAACGTCAGCTCCAGACAAAGTAAGTATCATGTGCTTGTTTTCCAAATTGCCTTTCTGAAAGAACTTATTGGCACTGTTTAAGGCGAATAATGCTAAAGCTACCATTGTCTCTGTCTGTTTTCACTGATGCTGTCTTTGTGAATGATCTTAAATAGGAATGTGGTGGTTAAAAGTTGCATATGAAAGCAATGTGAGTCGATTGCTTGAGTTTGTTGAGCTCATAATCAGAAGTGGGACTTATAAAGTTTGTGATAGCATGAACTATGTTGTTATTTTATCCCGCTGTGCTGTGTAATTCATAAACACAAATGTATTATGCACAGCTCAATCAGATGACTGACTTTTAAACAGTGTGTTTTCTGTAAAGATAACAGGGTTGTAATAATCATGGAGTGTTTATTTGTAAAGGCCAGCACTACTACAGCTCTTGAAGCTCCGCCCTCTTCTCCAGTTCATTTGCATTTAAAGGGACATAGTCCAAATCAGTGCGTTTGGGCTCATACCCTAAAAGTGGCAATTTTAACAAGCTATAAACATTTATCTGTGCGGTATTCTGAGCTTAAACTTCACATATACGCTCTAAGAACATCAGATACTTATTTAACATCTTGTAAAAAGAAGCATAATAGGTCCCTTTTAAAATTTTAATTTTCTTATGTTCTGTCATGGCTAGAAACTGCTGATCAACTGAGCGTACAAGTAGCAAACATGTTCAAATGTTTTCTTATATCTTAAAACAATGTCATTAAGGCACAATAGATTAAATACAGTCGGTTGTAGCCTACATTCTTTCTTATTTGATTTATTATTTAAGTTGCATTTTCTGTATACTTTTATTTTTGGGCTGATAATAAAGTCCATTAATAGTAATAGTAATAGTATGAGTGAGAGTCAAAGCGTTCCTTTTGGTCAGTGTTAGAGGATCAGTTTAGCTCCTGACCAGGTTAGTTTTCCACCATTGATTGAGCTTGAGCTACATTAAAAATGTATGTTATGGAACCAAATCATTTGAGAATGAGTGTGAGAGTTCTCCTCTACAAATTAATGTTTCCAAGACTAAGGATATTATGATAAACTTACATAATAGTATAGACTATAATTTAACATTTTGTGTACCAGCCTGCTGACTAGTTGTTCTGTTACCAGACAAATGTGATCATGCTAACAATGCAGATGAACTTGAGATACTTATATAGGCAACTTTATATAAAGAGCTGGGCGATAATATAGTTGCATTTTGTGATGAAACGAAATAGAAAAATAAAATAAAAGCAGCTGAGATTTGTTATATAGGATACACTGCTTTACCTGAGTTTACCTGACACTGTTGCTAAGGTATACCGTACGTTACACATTAACAAAAAGCAGCATCATAATGGGTGTTTATATCTATTCATTAGAAGCAGAAGTTGAGCAGTGCACTGTGGGATTCAATATTTAGCACATTTTGGTTAGTGCAGTTGGTCGTTTTTGCTATTCTAGAAAATGCTCATAATGTGCAACGTACATTATATACTGCAGAAATAATAGTTTGATAGAGTGCAACAGTCAAGTACCGGAAGTAACACTTGATTTTATTAAGATAATCTTTAAACACAACACAACACAATTTGTGAGCTCTGAGGTTGTTAATCGATGGCATATGCCTCTGTTGAAACCATCAGTCCACAGCATTTCAACTTGTTTTATTTAAAGAATTGTGTTTAATAGCATAACTCCTGGTAAAAACTACATTACCCATGATTCTGCAAAGCAATCTCTACCAATCAGAGAGTCGTAGAACAAACTGCTTCAAAAGAGCTTGTAGTGATTGTTCCCCTTCATAAAGCACCATCAATTATCAATTTAATCCAATTATATTATTCACAGCACTTCATTCAGCACTCTATTCGATTTCTATTCTATACTTGTTTTCTATTATTGATAATAGAAAAAACCTGACCCTCTAACACTAGCACTCTCCATTTGATTTTCAATTCCATCTACTCGTTTTATTTTTATTTATTATAAAACAAATAATAATAAATTAACCCTCTAACATTAGCTCTCTCTATTCTATTATATATATATATATATAAAACATTGATACTTGTACTATAAATACTTATATCACAGCACTTATATATTGTTGCTTTCTTGTTGTTTTGATTGCTTCGATTGTACGTTCGTCCTAAATTATTAAATGTCATGAGATTGCAGTTCTTTCCCTCTATAATGATGTTAAGTTCACAGTCTTCTACTTTTGTCTTTTTGTCAAATTTTAAACTACTTTTTTAGCTTCAAATCAAAGTTTGTAATGTCGTGATTCGCCTAGTAGCTGGTTTGGTTCATTGCTTATAACGTTCTAATGAATACTTTTTTTAAGTCCCTATGGGAAAAAGGAATTGCAGCACCAAGAGCACTAATGCACTCCATGCTACACACTGTCTTAATCTGATTCACACCATCACCTGTGGTCTGGCGAGTGAGGGGCTGTTTGAGGGCCGTGTGGTAGACGCTGACCCACACCGGGTCTCTCCTCGCTCCAGCTCCATGGCGGGGAGCCTACACTGACTCAGGGCCGAGAAGAAGCCTGCAGGGTCCGGCCGAGGGGCCGACAGCGCCTGCGGGACAGACACGGGGCTCAGCTCGCCGCCCTCACAGAACCAGCGGAAGGAGATGATGTCCGGATGAAAGCCAGAGGCCTGTACTGTCATGGTCACAACGCCTGGAGAGAGGAAACTTTCTGTAATGATGCATTTACATCATTTGCACTATTTTAATGTCGTACTTTACCTCCTTCCTCATTTGGCTCTGAGAACTGGATCTCTGAAACTTTAGGTGGTGCTAAAAAAAACCCAACACTGACTTGTAAACATGATGAAATGAAATAGATGGAAACATGTCTCTTACTTTACATGCTAAAAGAGAACAAATGTCTAGAAACAGGAACCAGCAGGGTCACCAAACCTAACCTCAACGTTTCTGGGTCGTGTTTCAAAATATAGACGCTAAAAAAATAAATGATGCTTTGCTTCTGAAAATGAAGGTTATTTTAGGACCATAACGTTTTTTTTAATCAGGTTCTCATAGCTAGTGTAAAAAAAAAATAAACTAATTATATTTCGTTTTATAACAATTATATTTTGCTTAAATATTTTCAGACAAACATAATGTTTTTTTATTAAATCCAATTGTCGCAATTGTAATGTAAAAATAAAAACATCACAATATTTTATTAAATTGAAAAATGTTTTGCTTTATGAAAATGAAGTTTATTTAGGATCCATTTCTTATAACTGAATTGCAAAACTTTTTTTTTCCATTAAATATAGAATATTTTTGTAAAAATATTTATAATATTTTTTTATTAGTTATACTGCCTATAATTTATAAAATTACCTTTAGTATAATAGGAGTTACAAAACAAAGCCTTCTCAAAGGTACGAGTATCTATACATGTGATTAATTGTCATGAGAATTATCTAATGCATAAATGATAACTGTGATAGTACTAATATGAGACCTGGACATATTTCCAAGAAATTCTTCTATTAGCTTCACATGAGAAAAGCCAGCTGCAGATAATTCACGAACGCGACCTCTGACCTTGAATAGTAAACTTGTCAGACACTCTCTCGGCCACAATCTTGTCTTTGCCTTTATACGAGATGTGGCATTTGAAGATCGCACCCTTGTGAATGGAGAGGTCGGGTATAAATGTGACGGAGGAGAACAGCTGCTTCACGACGCTGGAGGATGAGCGCGATGACATCTGAGTGTGTAGCTTGTAATAACCAGAGGCAGCAGCAGAGGGCAGCAGAGAGCTTTTCTCCGACACCACAGACACTCGAGAGCTGCGAGGAGTGTAGGCTGCCGAGTAAAAAGGACTGTATTTTTTCTCTGTGAGAGAGAGAGGGTGAGAAAGAGAGAGGCGAGAAAGAGAGAGTTGAGAAAGAGAGAGGTGAGAAAGTCAGAAAGGGCGAAACATACATTTGTGACCCTTGACCTCAAAACCAGTCATAAGTGTAAATTTTTCAACATTGAGATTTATGCATCATATGACAGCTGAATAAATAATATTTCCATTTATGTATATATAGTTTGTTATGATAGGACAATATTTGAAAATCTGGAATTTGAGGGTGCAAAAATATCTAAATATTGAGAAAATCGCCTTTAAAGTTGTTCAAATGAAGTTTTTATCAATGCATATTACTAATCAAAAAATAAGTTTTAGTATATTTACGGTAGAAAATTTATTAAATTTCTTCATGGAACATGATCTTAATATACTAATGATTTTTGGCATAAAAGAAAAAATGATAATTTTTACCCATAGAATGTATTGTTGTCTATTGCTAAAAAAAAACCCCATTGACTTAAGACTGGTTTTATGGTCCAGAGTCACATTTATCATAGTACTGGTTAATAATTTGCAGAAGTTAAGAAAGTTCACATGTGCAAAACCACCACTTTCATATCTACTAGATCTGTAACTTTAATATAATTTGCATTTGTCAGTTTGATTTCATGAAAATAGTGCAGAAACAATGCATTTAATGTCAATTTATAACAACAATAAAGTAGTAGAACTAGTTGTATAACTAGTCATTTATTAGTCTGTGTCGACTAGTTCCGAATCATGTGTTGATCACACATTGCACTTGCACAAAATTAATTTGTCCACAATCAAGTTATGCGTCATTAGATTTGCATGATAAACTGTAATGACCAAAAGGTTTACGTACAGTTAACTAGTAAAAAGTGAAGTTGAAAAATTGACTGATGTTGATTATTAATTATTATTACTGACTAATGATTGACATTAGCTGACTGATACCTCTGTATGCAGTGTCTGTGATGGGAACATCATTGAGAAACCATGTGGTCTGTACTCTCTCTGCCAACCTGCCTTCCACACTGATGGTGACTCTGCCTTTCTTACCCACAACCACCCGGGGGGGCAGAACGATTGCCGATACGTTCAGAGACTTCAGCTTCTCTGATGAAAAGAGAAGTGAAAGTGTCAGCATTTCCATTCATCTGTTCATTCAATGTTCAATTAGCAGCTGCCCTGAGATGTGACATTAAAGACAGTTCACCCAAAAACATAAACGCTGCCATCATTTACTCACCCTCAGGTTGTGTCAAATGTGTTTGAGCTTTTTTCTTCTGTTGAAAATAAAATAGATCATTTGAAGAATGTGGGTAACAAGACAGTTGCTGGTAGCCATTGAATTCCATAGTAAGAAAAAACACTATGGAAAACAATGTCGACCAGAAACTGCTTGGTTTCCAACATTCTTGAATATGTTTGTGTGTGTGTGTGTGTGTGTACCTGATATCTATCACGTTATGGGGACCAACTATCCCCACGAAGATAGTAACACCAGTAAATTTTGACTTTGTGAGGCAAAGTCAAATTTTAGGTTTTTAGGTCCCCATGAGGAAACAAGCTAATAAATCATACAGAATCAAGTTTTTTTAAATCTAAAAATGCAGAAAGTTTCCTGCAAGGTATAGGGTTGGTATAGAGCGATATAAAATACAGTTTGTACAGTATGAAAACCATTACGCCTATGGAGAGTCCCCATAACCATGGAATCACAATGTGTGTGTGTGTGTGTGTGTGATGAAAGAAGTTCATATAGGTTTGGAACAACTGGACGGTAAGTAAATGTTTAAAAATGTCTATAATTTTAAACGATTGGCAATTTCTTTGTTGCTTTCTATAAATGTTATTTCATTAGTTTTTTTTTGGATGCACACCAATGGAGAAAGATGCTTTCTATCCCAGAATCAAGCAGTTACAGCATCTACCACCAGGGCTATCAATAGTAAGGCCATGCTAACAAAGAAAAACTTGATTTATAGCTTATATATAGAGTGACTAGTCACATTTACAGCTCAGGTGATTGGTTCAAAAGTTTTGGAACAGCAAATATGGATGCATTTACATCACATTCTTTCAGGGATGAAACGACTTCCATTGAGATGAATGCATGGGGCTGCTAACAGAAAGCCTTCTGCTTGTATCTTAAGTCACCGGTGTGTTACCAGACTTACCATCCCTTCTTTTCCAAGAAAATCCAAAGCAGAGCAAAAAAACCAGCGTGAGTGAAATAATCATCATTGCTACCGAAGCCTTGGCTGACTTATTCAGGCCTGGGTTTTGCACTGAAAGAGATGAGAGCAGTAAAATAATAAGAATTTTTGTTTCCCACCTCCACTTATTTCAACACTATTTCACACACTTTATCTTTAATCCATTTAAAAGTCCAGTGCTGCTTCTGGAGGGTTTAGCTCTAGTCCTTATTAACCAAGTGCACCCTTCACAATCGAAGGGCTATTTGAGGTGGTCAGTTTGACACACTTTGGTTTTGAACAACAATTCAATATGACTCCCATGACTGTTCCCACTCTAATGTGCCCTTTGGAGGCAGCTTTATCCTGTTTGCAATACAGCGAAGGTCTTCCAGATCACTAGAAACCTCCAGCTAGGTGTGTTGAAACTAAACTCTCCAGGAGCAGGACTGGACACCCTCGAAGTAGACTCTTTTCTTTGAGTCTGTTCTCAGTGCTGATTGGACCATAAAGCACAATGAAGCTGTTAATCTTGGCATAGTGTAGCATTGTATAAATGCACACACGTAGTGAAGTCATATACCTCGTGGGTCAACGGCGGAGAGGTCGATAGCTGCATAGGCAGGTTCTTGTACATTGGGCTGCTGGGCCACACACTGCACCTCTCCTCCTCGGCTCCTCTCCTCCGCACTCAGGGTGTGATACTGATGTCTCCCGTACATCCCTTCCTCATTCTGGACGGACAAAGGACGGTTGGGAAGAACCTTTCCATTCTGGATCCAGAGAATGGACACGTTGTCAGGGTAGAATCCACTGAGGTCGCAAGAGAGGGTGAGCGGAGAGGAGTATGAAGCTGAGGGAACCGCAGAGAGAGAGACCTTTGGGAGAACTAGACAGAGAGAGCCAAGATTTGACCAGCAGAGCTGGATAAAGTGTAGACTGGTTTAAAAAGCAGAACAACCATAAACCAGTGGAGAGCGGTGACTTCTATAACTGGGTATTCTATCTAGTTTATAAGAGATCAAATAAGAAACACCAAGCGTCAAGTATCAATATAAAAACAAGTCTTTGTCAGGAATATCTATTGGGTGGCAAAGTATTCCCAAATTCTGAGACACACATTTATACATATCACACATGCAAAATTTGTCAAGCATGAGAAAAACAAATGGCTAGTTTTCTGTAATCAAGATCTGGAAGCAACAGCACACTTATCCACTTGGGCGAGCAATTTGCGGACAGCTTTTATTAAATGTGAAATCATGCTAAGAAACCTATGAGAATGCAGAACAATGAGGATAAATCATAGCATTGAACACAGGTACCACAGCTGTTGTGAATCTGCTCACCGGAATCCCTTCATAAATAACACAAATTTACAGAAATCTACCGTCATTTGGCAAATAAACTATTTATGGACAATTATATACATATTCCCAACATTTTATTGCATGAGCCTTATGTTTTCCTTAAATTAAATGGGAATTGTAATGTTAATATTTAGCCAGTTCCCTGAACTCATTCTCTTAAAAGGCTTGGTATACAGAGCATTCACAGCTTACATGGACTGCACATCCCTAGCATAAACTATCCATAATATATCCTGCTTGTTTCTCCCCAATTTAGCAAACTGACAACATCAAGGATGTATCTGCAAGGATGTAGTTGCAACTGAAGCCTTTTGTGAGGCAAACTCTACAGCATGTGCACAGTTCCACAAAATGCTTGGGACACTTGCATCATCTTGCAACTGACGAAGTGTTGATGAATGCGTTGTGAAATGCGTGCAACTTACCATGGCCCAGTAGTGCACAACAAAACGAAATAAAACAAACAAACATAAGCTCACAACACAAAGCAATAAAGTCACAACACAACTGAAAAGCTCCCGACCACTAGGGGGTAGTGTTAGCAGTGAAACACTGATACTTCCTTAATACACCACAACATTTATCTTAAAATGTGTAATACATTTTTAAATGAACATGTGTTTAACTGAATGTTTTGATATGTTTTGGCTCTGGAGATAATACTGTTGATAAAGTGTAACGGTGAAATCATGTGTTTGAGTTTGTGTAGTGTGCTATTCGAATAAACAGAGACATGTTCTTAAGTTTCCAGGTATATACAATACAATACTATTTTATGTATATAGCACAGTTTAAAAACAACCGGAGTTGACAAAAGTGCTTTACATTTAGCAGAGGCTTTTATCCAAAGCGACTTCAGTTTATAAATTTTTTTGTCAGTATACGTGTTCCCTTTGAATTGAACCCACAACCTTTGCGCTGCTAACGCAATGCTCTAACCACTGAGCCACAGGAACACTACAACGGGCTTTATAACAATATACAACAATAGGCAAATTAAGTACAAGACTATACAACAAGTCACAGCATCAGAGAAGGAAAAAACGAAATAATACTTAAATATTCACAGAATATACACAAGCTGTAAAAATGTGTGGCATTCCTAAGAACAAGGTTAGAGACAATTTGTCATGAGATATCAAACGCCAGCCAGCCAGTTCCTCTTTATAGTGGATTTAAAAACAGACAAGGTTGGGGCAGTTCTGATGTGAGAGGGGAGACTATTACAAAGTTTTGGGCAGACAACAGAAAAGGTACGGTCCCCTCTAATTTTTTGCCTTGTCCTAGGAAAACGCAGCAGGTCAGAAATAGTAGATCTGAGCGATCTTGACAAAGTATGAGGCTGTAACAACTCGGTTAACTACAGTGGGGCAAGATTGTGAAGAGATTTAAAAACAAAAAGTAGAATTTTTACATCAATTATCTACTTTATTGGAAGCCAATGAAGTGAGATTACAGTAGTCAAGCTGAGATGTAACAAATGCATGTATTGAGTATTCAAGTTTCTTTAATGATATTAATAATATAATAATAATAGGATATAATAAACACAGGACTTAAAAACGGTACTTATCTGCTTGTCAAATTACAAGTTAATTTACAGCCAGTGATAAAAAAGATGTAGATTAAAAACACAAATACTAAGCAGCAGTGGCAGAGGCTGGGAGAACAGCAGATGGCATGCCAAACGCAGAGGCGCCATCTTGAATCTT
Source organism: Gymnocypris eckloni scoliostomus (assembly GCA_027564155.1). Lineage (NCBI taxonomy): Eukaryota > Metazoa > Chordata > Actinopteri > Cypriniformes > Cyprinidae > Gymnocypris > Gymnocypris eckloni. The sequence goes on along the minus strand of CM050430.1, from coordinate 11,205,438 downwards.
GATTCTGGTATATATTAATATATTCAGGTATTATTAGGTATTATATTATTATTATTATACACATCAGTATAAGGATCTATCTTCATTTTAGGGGGGCCGTGGTACATGATAAAAGCAGCCCAAAAAACTGCAACCCGTGGCTCTGTAATTCTACCCGCGAATGCAAACCGCGACCCTGGCAACACTGGACCGCCGGCGGGGCACGCAAATACTCCTGACACGTTTCTGCAGACCAACTGCCCCCTAGTGATCAGGAGCATTTACCTTGTGTTATTGCTTAATTGTGTTGTGTTTTGAGCTTATGTTTGCGTTTTGAATTGTGTTGTGTTTTGAGCTTATGTTTGCTTTTTAATTGCGTTGTGTTGTTAACTTATGTTTGCCTTTTTAACTGCGTTGTGTTGCGAGCTTATGTTTGCCTTTTTAACTGCGTTGTGTTGTGAGCTTATGTTTGTCTTTTTAATTGTGTTGTGTCGTGAGCTTGTTTGTCTTTGTAATTGTGTTGTGTTGTGAGCTTATGTTTGTCTTTTTAATTGTGTTGTGTCGTGAGCTTGTTTGTCTTTGTAATTGTGTTGTGTTGTGAGCTTATGTTTGCCTTTTTAATTGCATTGTGCTCCGAACTTATGTTTGCTTTTTAATTGGATTGTGTTGCGTGTTTATGTTTGCTTTTTTAATTGCGTTGTGTTGTGAGCTTATGTTTGCTTTTTCATTGCATAGTGTTGTGAGCTTATGTTTGCGCTTTTAATTGCGTTGTGTTGCGAGCTTATGTTTGCTTTTTATTGCATTGTGTTGCGAGCTAATGTTTGCTTTTTAATAGCATTGTGTTGCGAGCTAATGTTTGCTTTTTTAATTGCGTTGTGTTGCGAGCTTATGTTTGCTTTTTAATTGCGTCGTGTTGTGAGCTTATGTTTGATTTTTTAATTGCGTTGTGTTGCGAGCTTATGTTTGTCTTTTAATTGTGTTGTGTTGTGAGCTTATGTTTGTCTTTTTAACTGCGTTGTGCTGCGAGCTTATGTTTGCCTTTTTAATTGCATTGTGCTGCAAACTTATGTTTGCTTTTTAATTGGATTGTGTTGCGCGTTTATGTTTGCTTTTTTAATTGCGTTGTGTTGTGAGCTTATGTTTGCTTTTTAATTGCATTGTGTTGCGAGCTAATGTTCGCTTTTTAATAGCATTGTGTTGCGAGCTAATGTTTGCTTTTTTTAATTGCGTTGTGTTGCGAGCTTATGTTTGCTTTTTAATTGCATTGTGTTGCGAGCTAATGTTCGCTTTTTAATAGCATTGTGTTGCGAGCTTATGTTTGCTTTTTAATTGCATTGTGTTGCGAGCTTATGTTTGCTTTTTAATTGCGTCGTGTTGTGAGCTTATGTTTGATTTTTATTTGCGTTGTGTTGCGAGCTTATGTTTGCTTTTTAATTGCATTGTGTTGCGAGCTAATGTTTACTTTTTTAATTGCGTTGTGTTGCGAGCTTATGTTTGATTTTTAATTGCGTCTTGTTGTGAGCTTATGTTTACTTTGTAATTGCGTCTTGTTGTGAGCTTATGTTTACTTTGTAATTGCGTCTTGTTGTGAGCTTATGTTTACTTTGTAATTGCGTCTTGTTGTGAGCTTATGTTTGCTTTTTAATTGCATTGTGTTGCGAGCTTATGTTTGCTTTTTAATCGCATTGTGTTGCGAGCTAATGTTTACTTTTTAAATTGCGTTGTGTTGCGAGCTTATGTTTGATTTTTAATTGCGTCTTGTTGTGAGCTTATGTTTACTTTTGAATTGCATTGTGTTGTGAGCTTATGTTTGCTTTTTCACTGCATTGTGCCGTGAGGTTATGTTTGCTTTTTTAATTGCGTTGCCATTGAGTTGCGAGCTTATGTTTGGATTTTAATTGCGTTGTGTTGCGAGCTTATGTTTTCTTTTTAATTGCGTTGTGTTGCGAGCTTATGTTTACTGGGCCAACGTAGCAACTAATGTGAATCACATCTATCCGTGTTCTGAATACCTGTGATGTGCGGCATGAACTCCTCTAGGATGGGCTTCTCCAGGGCCATGTGCCACACCTCACAGCCGAAGCTGGTGTTCTGGTCAGACATCTGAGGGATGAAGGTCAGCCAGCTGACCGCGTCGTACAGACCATCTTTGGTGTGGTTCACCTGCAGATTTTGGGGTTCTTGGATTTTGTTTCCCGCTCTTGTCCAGGTGAACATGATTTGTGGAGGACTGAAGCTCCTCGCCCAACATTCAACCATAGTTGTTCTTTTCAAAACTACCTCAGGTAAGATGATGGAGATCAGTGGAGGAACTGAGAGATAATTAGAAAGCGACTCTAAGGTTCAAAGTTTGTTTGATAAGTTTGATTTGTCTGTGGGATACGTATTGTATTTATATGTGTGAATAAGTTGAACATTGAACAACTCACCTAACACTGTCAGAGTCACATCTGTAGAGTAATTGGTTTCATTGTAGCTCACCCTGCACTCGTACACCCCCTGCTGGTCTGGAGTGGCATTGTAAACAGTCAGTGGGAAGGAGCCGATGAAGGAGGCAGTGGTGTTCAAGAAGAAGCCTGGTTGAGTGTGGTTCCTTGAAGCGATGTCTAATCCGCTGAAGGACCAGGCGATGTTCAAGAGTGAATCATCAACCAGAGGCGGCAATGTAAAGGAGCAGTTGAGGACAGCCGAGGAGCCCGGAGACACCGAGACATCTGCAGAGGAGCCTGAGAATGACAGAACAATATGAAAGGACAAAAAATGAGAGCAGTCTCTCAAAGTCTGTGCTTGATTTTGGTCTCATATGATGCGATTTCAAGTTTTCCTTTCCCTTTGGAGTGTCACAAGCTGAGTATGCGTAGATAAGATCCCTGAAGTTGCAAAGACTAAAGTCTCAAACCCAAAGTGATATTCTTTTTAAAAGTTAAGACTCTGCCATGCCCCCCTAAAACGGTTCATTCAAACATGCCCCACATGTCTACCTTACAGTGTGGGAAGATTTGCAAATCACAGCCGAAATGTACATGCAAAGAAAGGGGGGAAGATTTTTATTCTCGCTGTAGTATTGTTGCTGCCGGCCGGCGCCATGTCCTGTAGATGCTGTGTTTCGTTGTGAAAGAGAAAGTGCTTTGTTTGGGCTTCCAAAAGAGGACACAACTAGAAATCAGTGGTTAAGTTGTATTTACAACACTTTTCCAAAACAGTTCAACCCAAATATTGAGTGTGTGCAGCTTATTTTACACAGGACTATTTATTGAACCTGGAGGAGTAGCCTACAATGTTGTTAGATTTAATTTCTGCATAAGTGAATACAAAGCTACAGAAAAGGTAAAGAGCTCGCTGGTTATGTTGCTATAAGAGGAAGAGGTCGCTGGACAGGTGGCTCCTGGCTATAAGTAGAGAAAGAATGCATTCATTCTGTGCCTGTCATGCTATGTTTTCTGTACCTTATTTGGTCATTTTGTGAACCTCCTGTAATACAAAACTCTCTGGTACCATATATAAAGGCATGCTGGTCTTAGAATAAATGAGTTCAAAAGCCTGATGCCTCTCTGCTTCACGTTTTTGTTTCTCCCGGATCCGTAGAAGACTTCGCTCACAACATCCAATCTATATTTCGGATTTGATTTAGAAACACAGAAAGAAAACTTAGTTCATAAGGGAACTGAAGTTTTACAAATGTGAACACTATGAATGGCTGTGAACACTACAAAGTGGAGCAATTCCAGCTTTGCAAAGACAGTCTGGCACTTCTGACTCTCAGTCTGTAAGTATGTTTTCTTATTTAAAGAATTTGCTTCTGACGATTCAAACGCGAGTTTTGAGCCATGTAGAGTCACACTTGTTGTTTGTCGTTTCTAAGATCACAAATACAGACATGGTAATGTTTATGTCCTTACTCAATGCAACAAATGCCTCGTTTATATCGGATTTTATTGTTTTAGTCTCGTCACGCAAGGACCATAGACTGTAAAAAGGCCGGGACGCGGCATCACAGCGGCGTAACATTTCCATCTCACGCTTGAGGTATCCGGCCAATCACAACGCACCGGATAGCTGGCCAATCAGAGAACGCCTCACTTCTCAGACCTATGAGCTTTTTACAAATCGGCACGTTTCAGAAAGGCGGAGCATAGAGGGGCAACAATAACGTACAGTATGTGAAAAATAATGTGTTTTTTGAACCTCGAACCGCATAAACACATTGCATTACACCAAATACACCAAATATTGTTCTTTTTAGCAACATCATATGACCCTTTTGAAATGAACATGGCTTCTAAAAATTATGGTTGAATGTACCTTTGTAACAAAATCTTAAAGGTTTTCTGTTTACATTTATTGATTTACCAGATCAATGCTTTTATCAAAAGTGACAAATGAGCACTACAACAAGAAAAGCACTTGAATGCAGGGGGCTATAACTTTATTAAGTGTACCGCAGTTGTTTTGGATAATACTCATCTTCTATACAATAATTAACAAGGCATACTACTAGACCTCTGACTATAAATGACATTATAATTCCCAATACGAGATAACACACAAGTGTACAAACGGTACAAGACCAAATTCAACATCTAAACCTTTCTTTGCTTTGGTCAATTGAGTTCAAGTGTTCTCCGCTGTGTTTCTGATTAAAAATGTCATTATCTATGAACAAAAGTTCATTAAAAATAAATATTCACAGTTAAAAGTTCTGAAAAATTATTCAATTGATAGTAAAAAAGTAAATTTTAATATTCAATATCAATTACAATAATGAGTCTGTGATAATTGTTGATCAATTTATTCAGTAACAAAGATAATTCATAGGGCATTGGAATGATGTACACTTGAGAAACAAACACTCCATCAAATGAACATACACATTTCTGGATTAAAATATGAAACAGTTATTGTTTCTACATATTCAGGATTTAATTATCTTCCATATCGAAGTACAAAGCATTAAAAAACAAGATCTCAATATTCAAAAGCAAGTAAACAACAGCCCATGTACCCAGTTTTGTACAACAGACAATACTTTTAATGAGGAAAACATGCATTTTAAACGGTGCCATTTATTTACTCTCAGTATAATTTATTATCTGGGAGACTAACAGCACCTGTTTTGCCAGCATTTGCATTAAATCCTCAGTGTTTCGTTATGGTTTATTACTTGTATTCACATGAACAGACACACAGCTTTCCATTCAAATATAATAATCCAGTAATTAACATATTAACAAAGCCTTAAAATCTTAACTTAAAACAATACATTTAAAGAGTAAAACGTGTTATTGCTGTAATGAGATGCATGGGCTAGTACTTACCTGGCTTTATTAGGCCCAACAACCATAAATAGAAAAGGACTTTACACTTCATGGCGATTTACTGGAGTGTGAACATACTTCTTATCATTACTCTATTTATTTCTTTCATTGCTTCTTGCTCTTTGTATTGCTTACTGAGAAACACACTTATATAGGGCAGGGGACAGTAGGCGGGGATCAAGCGGGCAAAAGAAGATGCCGAGTGCTTGTGAAAAGGGGGTGTACAAACTTTATATCTACTGTTCAATGCAGTCATTCAGTTTGATCACGAGAGAGAGAGAGAGAGAGAGAGAGAGAGAGAGAGAGAGAGAGAGAGAGGGACAGTGGCTACTAAGAGAGAGAGAGAGAGAGAGAGAGAGAGAGAGAGAGAGAGAGAGAGAGAGAGAGAGAGAGAGAGAGAGAGGGACTGGCTACTAAGAGAGCGAGAGAGAGAGAGATCTTCAAAGACACATTTAGGACAGTGGTCACTTAAAATTCAATATGGCCTCCATCCAATGTTCTGGACTACTTTACATTCATGCTGTATAGTGACCCAACTCAAACTGGGGTTCACCAGCAATCTCGGGCCCCAGTTAGTATAACTCTAAAATAACTGTACCTCCAACGAAGGAGATACTCAATTAAACCATTTAATCTGGCCTTGTCTCCACCTGTGGTGAAACATTAACTTAATGAAGAGTTATATACGCTAGTGCTATACAATATTTATAGCTCTGACCACACAGTAACCAGATTTATTAGAGGACCCAAGTATTATTGTCCGTGACTGGTGTTCACATTATTCAGCCAGGTGTATCTAGATACTGACATCTGTGTTCAGTCCAATCAGTAATATATCAAGAGCTGTCTCATATCTCAATTAGCACATCAGATTAGATCAATATAGATATCACTGCATAACACAGTGCTTGTTTGAATTTCTTTAACATGTATTTAAAAAATATATATTTTGTCAATTAAAACAATTAATCTCGGCACACCTGATGGCAATAGATAGGTGCGTTGGAGACAAAGACCAGCCAGGTCAAAAACGAAAACAAAACACAATATCCTGCACACTATCTATGCAAGAAGTATCTAAATATTTATTATTCAATATTATATTTAATAAATATTTTGATACCTTTTGCATAGTGTGCAGGATTTGTTTTTGTTTTTTTATATTACAGTAAAGATCGTCAAATAAATAAGCATTAAACTGGCATTAGAAAGGTAAAGGAAGAATGTGTTGTGGAAGAAATATTAGAAAGATTAAAAAGATTAACAGTGACAGAGAGAATGAAAGAGAGAGAAAATAAGGGACACGGGGCCCCTCAGACAGGAATAAAGGGGCCACTGTTACACACACCAACTTTTATTTTAACACAGTTGTATGTTAGGCCTCCTCTATATAATGAAGAATTGAAACACTATTGCAAGACCAAAAATGACCTAAACATGAACATTTTGTCATAATTTCCTTTAATAAGTGAAACACAAGGCTTTTCATGGCATTATTCACCTTCAGATGTGCTTAGAGTCTGACCTGTTCGATCACTTTTTTAGGTAACCCAGTCTTTCACAGTTTGCATTTACATTTATTCATCTACAACAGATGCTTTTATGCAAAGCTATTTACAAATGACAATAATACACCAATGTATCCAAGCCAAATGAGAGAACATGACAACTGGAGATAATCTGATTCTTTCAGATGGAACAACAGAACATTATATTCAAAGCAAAGCTTCATTGTTCCTGTATATGTCCAGAGATATATTCGACGCAAACACTGCTATACGTGGCACCGCATTGCATTGAAGCTGTGTGCATAAACCCAGTTCAAACATTGCTAACAAAAGAGTTTCACAACACAGCGTATAACTCATAAAATGGGCACTGCGTTCCAGGGGTTGATATTTAACAGACTTCAGCTACAATGTAACATTCAAATATACATTTTCCATCATACAATTATTATAATATAAACCAAGAATGAAAGAAATATGAAACAGTTCAATATTTGTTAAGTGTATTATTTGCACAAATTATCTCATTTTGAGCTTAATTTCATTTATAGGAAAAATGATGTAGGTTGTGTTTTAGCTATGCAGGCATCACTGTCATTATGCATACTTACATTTATAGAAAAGAATGAGACAAGTCTAACCTGTTTCATTACACAAACAATTGGCGTACTTGTGTCACACCAAGAAAACACGTCAAACAGGTGATTTAAAGAGAGGAGACCTAAGACATCTTTCTCTTCAGCCATGGAGTCGCCAGTGATCCTGCTCAGCTTTACAGCCATGATGTTCAGTATGAAGGGTGAGTTTGATTATGAGTATTTAAGTATGTGTGTTTGCGGAGTCAAATGTGAATCTCAACTATATTTTATTAAAACATATCACATTTTTTAATGTGTAGAAACTCTGAGTTTCTAATGAATTCACTACAGTGAATCAAGACATTGGGGATGCTAAATTGCAGAGGGATTTTTGATATCTCGAATGGTTTGCCCGTGGCGAGGTGATGAATTTATGGCGAGAATTGAGATACAGGAAGTGTCTAATAAAGTCCACATACATTGTCTGATTTTGATCACACTTCTGTGGTTTGTTTCTGTGTATGAAGCCAATCGCATCGATGAGACAATTATGAGGCAAAGTTATAGCGCCACCAACTGCAGGAAGTGTGTCATTTAAAAAATGCTTTGAATTCAGCATCTTACTTTTACCCAAATTGGTTCAAACTTCATCAGAATAATGTCAAAACATGGGCGATGTGAAACTGTGAAGGGAATATTGATATCTAAAATACTGTTGCCGTGGCAACGTGTCAAACCTCAATATTCTTTTCTGGTGATTTTGAGGCACTTAAGATGTTTAGAATTTCATAAAACTCAACACACACATCAGTATTAATTATAGATAGACACTTGCAAAAGCTCATAAAAGGGCGTGGAGGAGGCACTCTATAGCACCACCTTTTGTCAAAACATGGGGGTTTAGTTTTAGCTACAGTCACCAAACTCAGTATAAATATTGTTCTAATCAAGTCGGACAACTTTCTAATTTACACTCATTAGCTACGACCAACAGGAAGCCGGATATTTTTATTTTTGTGTGGAAATAATGATGTGAATTACTGCATACTACTCAGAGGAGAATTATACTATGCACCCCAAACTTTGTTTGCGTGATGCCAAAACATAGAGGAACTTAAATTACGAGCGGCTTTTGGATAGCTTGAACGGTGTGGCTATGGTGATTTATTAAAGTAACATTAAAAAAGATAGCAGTAATTTTCTTGTATCTTTAAAGTGCAGTGTCCAAACATTTCAAAACTTTTTACATGCAGAGAAAAAGTCATTCTGAGGAAGTATGGTTCAATTTTTTTTATTTATCATGCTCAGGGACAACAACACACAATTAAAACTATCACTGTTAAAATGAAAAAAGGTGAATACTGTAATACCAAGGATGAACACGAGATGGAAGCATAACCTTAATCCTGAAGAATTACAAGATCTGTTTCTCTGTGTATTAGAATTAAAAACAATGATTTAATCAGTTGAAATGTTCCACACTGTCAATATACTTTTACATAATTATTGTAGAGACTTAATGTAGAGCCAATAGAGAATTAAAAAGGTTTTTTTTTTTGAAAAATAATTACAACATCTATATGTTCTAACTTGTTTCACTTATAGGATAAGGAATATTTTGCGTATGTCCCTTTACTGCTCAGTTCAGTTAAACAGAATAAGAAACATAGACATAAAATAAGTTATGTATTTTACTGGTAATATAGTTAATATAATGTATATTATGGTTTCACAAATGCTTATAGATCATTTTAAATGTTATAGATCATAAAATTTTTGGCAACTGTTGTAATTTATAGGGCACTGACAACATAATTTGGTAACACTAAATATTAACTGCATGCTATGAGTCATTAGGTAAGCTTGATTAAATAGTCAGTTCATCCTTTATAAAGCATTATCCCAACATAAAGAGTTATTAGTAAGCAGTTTATAAATACAGATATAAATGCCTGTTTTTTATAAGCATATCTATTACAAAGCAGATTTAAAGGCTCAGTTATATTCCTAAGAGTAAAAAAAGAAGCAAACACAACACAGAGGGATACAGAACTCAGAAATATGTATTTCAAAATGCAAAAAAAACGAAACTGTTAAACTGTACAATTGAATTGTATTTATTTATTTTCAATTAAATTGTTAACGTTTATTTGTCATTTTTTTATCAAGTGTAGAGTTGTACAGTTAAATTTTTTTGCATTTATAAATGTACATTTAAATAGTTTATTAATAATTTACTTACAATTTCTAAATGATCTTATGAACCACTGTTATTTAATCATAATGTTCATGTTAATTCACAGTGCATTAACTAATATTAACAGATACAATTTTACATTTTAATAATGTTTTAGTTTAGAACTTAATATGAACTGACATTAATAAATGCGATATAATAAATGCTAACATGCTCCAGGGCAACCAAAAAATGAAATGTATCACACTTTACAAGACTCAGGTGAAGACTGTAATACCAAGGATGACCACTTGATGGAATCAGAGGATTAAATATATTTTACAAAGTTAATATGTATTGTACTGCCAGTATAGGTTTAAATGTTTATTGTAGAAACACTTATAGAGCATTCATTTTTTTATCTTTAAAAAAAAAATCATTAAGTTTGATATAATCCTTCCCTTTCACTGATAGGATAAGGCATATTTTAAACCTGACCCTTTACTGCTCAGTTCAATTAATTAGAATAAGAAATAAATACATGAAATAGGCTATTATGTATTTTACTGGTAATATATTTTATATAATTATTTCACAAGTGCTTATAGATTAAAATATATTTTTTTAAATGGTTAAAGATCAGAAAATTAGTTGGTAAAAATTTACAATAAATTATCTTAGGTTGACATTAGTTAATGCATTAACTAACAATGAACAACATATTTTTACAGCATTTATAAATTTTTTTAATGTTAGTAAAAATAGTCATGCATTATTAGATGGTTTATAAGTATTGTTCATGTTAATTAATATAGTTAATGTTAATAACTGAAACCTTTTCGAAAGTGTTACTAAAGTTTTATATGTTGTTCTGTGTGTGTATGTATTGCGCAGACTTGATGGTTTGGATTAACCCTTTAATTGCTGTATCCCTTAAAACCAGACTGCCAGAGGGTTACTGTAAATGCATGCGTGAGAGAGAGAGAGAGAGAGAGAGACTGAGAGAGAGAGAGAGAGAGATAGAGACTGAGAGAGAGAGAGAGAGAGAGAGAGAGAGAGAGAGAGAGAGAGAGACTTTTAAACATATCTTTAATCACCAGAAAAAATAATCAGTCATTTCTGGTTGTTGTTGGTGTTTTTTTGCATTACAGCTCAAAAAATGTCTTAGGCCTTATCAGTTTTGATGGTTTGGATTAACCCTTTAATTGCTGTATCCCTTAAAACCAGACTGCCAGAGGGTTACTGTAAATGCATGTGTGAGAGAGAGAGAGAGACAGATAGCGTCTGTTTAAACTGTGTGTGTTTCACAGAGTTGGTGGTTTGGATTAACCCTTTAATTGCCGTGTCCCTTAAAACCAGACTGCTAGAGGTTTACTGTAAATGCATGTGCCCGCTGGGCACCACTTTCCTGATGCCACCGGGGTGGCGTTTGCATCGGCTTGGGCCCGCCATCGCTGCTTGCAGGTTAATAATATAACTTAGAGAACAAAATGTTCAGTTTTACTCAAATTAGTGTGATGCAAAAATGAGTACACCCCACTGAAAGTCTCTGGAGCAAAGCTAAATTTTAGACTACAAATGTCTAATTTAACAAGAATTCAACCACAGGTGAGTCTAATTATTCATTGCACAGGCGTTCAGTAGACAGTTGACTATAAAAGGGTGTTACTTAAAGAAAACCCCTTCATGCTGTCAGCAATGGCACCACATGGAAGAGAAATGTCACAAGACCTGAGAAAGAAAATAATTTATTTACACAAGAAAGATGAAGGCTACAAGAAGATCAGCAAAGCTTTACTTATCATTCAGAATACTGTAGCAAAAGTGGTACAAACATTTAAAAAAGATGGAACTGCAACCATCTCACGGAGACGTCCAGGTCGTCCACGGAATTTAACACCTCGTCAGGAGCGTCTTCTGATGAGAAGGGTTGAAGAAAATCGACATGCAAGTTCACTGCAGTTATCTAAAGAAGTAGAAAGCCAAACTGGGGTGACTATTTCCTGTGACACAATACGGCGTACACTGCAGAGGAATGGCATGCATGGGTGCTGTCCACGAAAGAAGCCTCTCCTAAAGCCCAGGCACAAAAAAGCCCGCCTAGAGTTTGCCAGGGCCCATGGTGACAAAGATGAAGACTACTGGGACTCTATACTCTGGAGTGATGAGACCAAGATAAATGTTTTTGGAACTGATGGCTTCAAAACTGTATGGCGTCGCAAAGGTGAGGAATACAAAGAAAAATGCATGGTGCCTACAGTGAAACATGGTGGTGGCAGTGTCCTTATGTGGGGCTGCATGAGTGCTGCTGGTGGTGGGGAGCTGCATTTCATTGATGGCATCATGAATTCACAAATGTACTGCTCTATACTGAAAGAGAAGATGCTACCTTCACTCCGTGCCCTTGGTCGTCGTGCACTTTTCCAACATGACAATGATCCTAAACACACATCTAAGGCCACTGTTGGATTTCTGAAGAAGAACAGGGTGAAAGTGATTCAGTGGCCAAGTATGTCTCCTGATCTGAACCTAATCGAACACCTATGGGGAATTCTGAAGAGACAAGTTGAGCATCACTCTCCATCCAGCTTCCAATCTATAAAATAGGTCATTCTTGAAGAATGGAAAAAGATAGATCTGGCAAAATTGCCAAATTGTTCATTCCATGCCTAGAAGACTTGGTGCTGTCATTAAAAATCGTGGAGGCCATACAAAGTACTAGATTTAATAGTTTTTGTTGTGGGGTGTACTCATTTTTGCATCACCCTAATTTGAGTAAAACTGAAAAATGTGTAATCTAAGTTATATTATTAACCTTACTTTCATATTATAAGTTAAACAGATGTTATATTAAACTTAGTCTTGTCAACATTTTGGAAATGGTTTTTGTGTTCATTGAGATATTGTTTAAAATTTTACTTTTCAAAGGGGGTGTACTCATTTATGCTGAGCACTGTATGTAAGAGGCTTGCTGGAGCCATTTGTCACAAATAAGGTCTAGTTCAGTTCGGAATTTAGATATAAATATTTAGTTAGATAGCCTAACCTTCGACCAGTGGAGCCGGTGCACTACCTTGAGTTGCACAACCACATATCGTTGACATATTGATGATGAATAGATCTGATTAATAATTTTCTGCCAAATTGTTTATGACATTTTTGATTCCTCCCATTGATTTTTTTAAGTCGGCCACATTTTCCAGATTGTGCTGATTGAGAAGATTATACATTTTGCCTATGATTCTATTTGAATATTTATCTACTTTGAAAATGGAATCTAAAAGAGATGGAATTCAAAACTTTTGACTGGTAGAATGTGTTGTGTATACTATGCACATTGTGGTAGACTGTTTTTTTTATTTGTAATCTATAATTTAGTGTCCGCAGACTGTGGAGTAGCTCCTCTAAATGTACGTGTAGTGGGCGGCACTGATGCCCCTGCGGGTAACTGGCCCTGGCAGGTCAGTGTCCACTACAACAGCAGACACATCTGTGGAGGAACCCTGATCCACAGCCAGTGGGTGATGACCGCCGCGCACTGCATCATCTCGTAAGAAGTGCTGCTGTATGACTCTTCCATCTTTAACAGCTTAAAACAATAGTTCACCCCAATATGAATACATTTACTCAACCTCAGGTCATCCAAGATTAGGATGAGTTTGTTTTTTCATCAGATTTGTAGAAATGTGTCACTGCATTAGTGTCTCAGCAATGGATGCTCTGCAGTAAATGGGTGCCACAAGCAATCAACCACTCCAGTCCATCAGTTAAAGGATTCATCGAATGCCCATTTTCCACAAGTTGATATGATTCTTTAGGTTCTTAATGAAAAGTCTATAACATATTTTGGTTAAACTTCTCAATGGTAGTGTAAAAACATATTTTTACCCTATCAAAATCAGCTCTATTTTCAGTACGCTGATCTAGTCCATGTTGCTTTAAATGCTAATGAGCTCTACTGACTCCGCGAAATGATGCGCAGACCATAGATATGTGTAGATCCCTATTCGACCACTCCAGATCTCGAATTCAGCATAATAATCAATGAATATTCAAAGATATACAAGCGAATAACTTGCTGTTATAGATGCACACAGTCAATGTGCCCAAAGATTTGCAGACCGTTACAAAAATGGCGGATGGCTTGCGTCTTGTGGCCTGTAGAAAAAGTCCATAATGAGGAATCTAGGTGTATATATATATCTATGGAGCATACTAAACTTCAGTCGCGAAACTGACTAACTAGCACATTATTAGAAAAACGATATGAAAAGATTAATAAAAACACTTAAACTCACTTCTTCTGTAGATGAAGCTGGATCACGAATAATTCGCACGAACATAGATGCATTTATGTAGATCCGGATTGGCGCATTCACTTCAAATCGAAAGTAACGTTAATCCTCTGTGTCTTCAGCGGCTCAGATGTCGGGAGTTAATGACGACTGCTATATTCATTATTACATCCAACAACTAAACACCTCAATCACTTAATCTGAGACATCTTGTCTTCCCTGCACCGGAGGACAGCTCTCAGCTCACTCAGGGGGGCGGGGCTAAGCTAAGACGGTCTTGTCAATCAACTATGATTGGAGGGGCCTGTACAGAACTACGTCATTCTGACAGCAACCTCAGAACAGCCTGGTTTGAGAAAGAGGATTTGAAAATAGGGATACAAAAAAAACACTGGGTGGATTTTTATCATTATGGGATGGATGTGTACACACACTTCCAACACACATTTATGTTCAAACAACTTGTAAAGTGAATTTTGCGTCCGATGACCCCTTTGACATCTTGAGAAGACAAAAGCTGAAACAAATCCATCATTAAGATGTTTTTTTAAATCAAGCCTCTTCATCCGGCTAAAATTTGAGTCCTCTATAAATAATATTGCTTTCTTCAAATCTGTTCTGATGAAGAAACAAACTTATCTACTCTGAGGTTGAGTAAATGTTCTGCATTTTATTTCTATTTTTGGGTGAATTATTCTTTTTAAACTATGTTTCTATGAGCCTAGTAGCCTAGTAGCAATTTCACTGAAACGTTTCTGTAGATTAAGCAAATGTTTATTCCATCTCTATTCGCATCAGTACTAACCCCAACAGCTGGACGCTGTACTTGGGAAGACAAACCCAGATCATGTCTGCTGCCAACCCCAATGAAGTAAGAGTTGGTATCAGTCCATCACCGTCCATCCAAAGTACAACAACACACTGTTCAATAATGACATCTCCCTGATGAAACTGAGCCAGCCTGTGACCGTCACTCCATACATTCGTCCGGTCTGCCTGGCGTCTAAAGCGAGCATCTTTCACAACGCCACACTCTGCTGGGCTACAGGCTGGGGAAACATCGGCAAAAACCGTGAGTGCATTCACGACTTAAAGACGTGTGTTTGTAGCGCATTTGAATGCACAAGGTAACATTTCTACAGTTCTAACTTCTATAAACACAACTCTGCATTAATGAACAACTCTGTAGATTTCATATTTTAATATCTGTAGCTTTGACAGCCTGAGAACACCAGTGAATCTCTCGAAATCTGAGAACATGTTTAGCTTCACGCCAAATCAAAAACAAAACAAGAATAAAAGTGTGTGTGTGTGTGTGTGTTTATTAAGAAAACAATCTATTTACAACCATTTTAAGTACTGTAATACAAAGTGAACTATTAATAAATAATTTAAAACTACTTTAAAAGGAAACTATTTGGTAGGGTATACGAGCGCACACATCCAAAGTACAGGTGCTGGTCATATAATTAGAATATCATCAAAAAGTTGATTTATTTCACTAATTCCATTCAAAAAGTGAAACTTGTATAATGTATACGTTCATTCCACACAGACTGATATATTTCAAGTGTTTATTTCTTTTAATTTTGATGATTATAACTGACAACTAATGAAAACCCCAAATTCAGTATCTACAGCACGTACAGCATGTACAGCACTCAATACTTAGTTGGGCCTCCTTTTGCCTGAATTACTGCAGCAATGCGGCGTGGCATGGAGTCGATCAGTCTGTGGCACTGCTCAGGTGTTATGAGAGCCCAGGTTGCTCTGATAGTGGCCTTCAGCTCTTCTGTATTGTTGGGTCTGGCATATCGCATTTTCCTCTTTACAATACCCCATAGATTTTCTATGGGGTTAAGGTCAGGCGAGTTTGCTGGCCAATTAAGAACAGGGATACCATGGTCCTTAAACCAGGTACTGGTAGCTTTGGCACTGTGTGCAGGTGCCAAGTCCTGTTGGAAAATGAAATCTGTATCTCCATAAAGTTGGCCAGCCGCAGGAAGCATGAAGTGCTCTAAAACTTCCTGGTATACGGCTGTGTTGACCTTGGACCTCAGAAAACACAGTGGACCAATACCAGCAGATGACATGGTACCCCAAACCATCACTGACTGTGGAAACTTTACACTGGACCTCAAGCAACGTGGATTCTGTGCCTCTCCTCTCTTCCTCCAGACTCTGGGACCCTAATTTCCAAAGGAAATGCAAAATTTACTTTCATCAGAGAACATAACTTTAGACCACTCAGCAGCAGTCCAGTCCTTTTTGTCTTTAGCCCAGGCGAGACGCTTCTGACGCTGTCTGTTGTTCAAGAGTGGCTTGACACAAGGAATGCGACAGCTGAAACACATGTCTTGCATACGTCTGTGCGTAGTGATTCTTGAAGCACTGACTCCAGCTGCAGTGCACTCTTTGTGAATCTCCCCCACATTTTTGAATGGGTTTTGTTTCACAATCCTCTCCAGGGTGCGGTTATACCTATTGCTTGTACACTTTTTTCTACCACATCTTTTCCTTCCCTTCGCCTCTCTATTAATGTGCTTGGACACAGAGCTCTGTGAACAGCCAGCCTCTTTTGCAATGACCTTTTGTGTCTTTCCCTCCTTGTGCAAGGTGTCAGTGGTCGTCTTTTGGACAACTGTCAAGTCAGCAGTCTTCCCCATGATTGTGTAGCCTAGAGAACTAGACTGAGAGACCATTTAAAGGCATTTGCAGGTGTTTTGAGTTAATTAGCTGATTAGAGTGTGGCGCCAGGTGTCTTCAATATTGAACCTTTTCACAATATTCTAATTTTCTGAGATACTGAATTTGGGGTTTTCATTAGTTGTCAGTTATAATCATCAAAATTAAAAGAAATGTATATATTTAAATAAATGTACACTTGAAATATATCAGTCTGTGTGGAATGAATGTATACATTATACAAGTTTCACTTTTTGAATGGAATTAGTGAAATAAATCAACTTTTTGATGATATTCTAATTATATGAGCAGCACCTATATGTGGCCAAAGTACACTCTCTTTAGCGTTTATAGTTTCAACTGTCAAAAACACCCATGGTTCACATAAACAGAGTTGGCTTTGTCTCAACTGAATGTAAACATCTGGGAAAGAAATCTCATGTGTATCAACTGATCTGTGCATCATTGTAGTTATAGTACAGCAGCAATGAGAATCAGTAGAATCTATGCGATTAATATGCATTGTATTATAATTTTTTCATTTGATTAGTACATTTTTACTTAAGTGCTGCATTTAAAGAATACCTGTACTGTACCTAGAAAAATGTAAAGCAGTTTATTATATTTTCTTTTTATTTCATTTGTCCAATTAAAAAAAAAATATATATATATATATATATATATATATTTTAATGTCAGCATGCCTTTTCCGTGGGTCCTTAAAAAGTGTTACATTTAATTGTATCAAAATTGAGACCATAAAAAGTACAAATGGAACGGAAAAACAATTGCCAAATAGCTTGATGGTATGATTAAAATAAAAAATGCTATGATTTCATTGGACAAATATGAGCACTGCACGTTTTTTATCTTTATGCAGTTCTGAAAGCGCCACCTGCTGGCAGAGAATACATTTGCATTTTGAACCGCCCTTCTGCTGGTTTGATATTAAACAAAAAAAAACATTAATATAATAATTGATACATTTGATTTTTGACTCTTTTCTCAAAAATGGTTTTAAATTTGAAATGCTGAAATTTAACAATTTATTTTATTTAATTATATATATATATATATTAAAAATTACAAATAAATATTACAAAGGTGTACGAAATGTGTATTTTTGTGCAAAAGATAAAAATATTCCATAATGTCAGTCATCAAACACTGAACTGGACTAGATTTAAAAAGCAACAGTCTGAACAAAAAGAGGTCTGAGACACCATTACCGCTTAAGTGGACCAAAAAAGGATTCGAGACCTCTTTCAGGAATTGCGATAGTGTGAACACAAAGAAAACTGGGTCCTTTTTCAATTGGTCAACCTGTTGGTCCACTTAAAGAGGTCTAGGTTTGGTTCTTTTAAAGAGGACTACATTGTGAAAACACCCATAGAAGCCGGTCCTTCTTGTCTTTATTTACAGATATGATGTAAATGCACAGATGAACTAGCAGGTGTGGCTATTTGTAACTTGAATATGCAAATGTAGCTTCTTCTAGTTATTTAATTGCAGTGGCTAAGGAATCAGAAGTCTTGCACATTTGTAGAAAATATTATACTTCCATGTCGCAAAATAAGGCAGATATTTTCTTATTTCTATTTATGCTTTACTTATTTTCTTATCAAACATAGTGTTCCCATTTTCGAGCAGAAAACCTCGCCACCTGTTGTGGTCACAGCTGCTAGACTGAGGGTGTTATGGTCTTCTATTAGTCCTGTTGTGGTCCTAACTCTCAGCGTCTGTGTTTGACAGAGCCACTGCCGGCTCCGCAGGCTCTTCAGGAGGTGCAGGTCCCGGTCGTGGGCAGCTCCCAGTGCAGCTGTCAGTATAAACCAGTTGGTGACACTATAATCACAGCACAGATGATCTGTGCAGGGAGAGCAGACAAAGGGATCTGTCAGGTGAGAACAGAAGCTTATTTCCACCACAGAACAAAGTGTAGTTGCAATCTTACAATTCTGACTCTTTTTCTTGAGGTTCTGAGAAGATTTCAGAATTGCTAGATGTCAGCTTGCAGCGGAGAGATATAAACATGCAATTCTGAGAAGAAAAATAAGAACTGTGAGAAACTCTGAAAAAGGTCAGAAATGTGAGATATAAACATGCAATTCTGAGAAGAAAAGTCCAAAGGGTGAGACATAAACTCTCCATTACGAGGAAAGAAGTTTATTTTTTTTATTCTGTGAGAGAATAGTAACATGCTTTTCACAATTCTGACTTTCGCAAGTTTACATCTTACAATTCAGATATATCTTCTCAGAATTGTGAGTATAAGTCATAGTTGTTAATTATAAACACAATCTCAATTGCAAATAACCATCTCACACTTTTGACTTTTTTCCTCGAACTGTGAGTTCATATCTTGTTGCAACTGTGACTCTAAGAAATGTTAGAAAAAAAGTCTAAATTGTAAGATATACACTCTGAAATGCAAGGAAATGCTGAATTGTGAGGTAAAAAGTTGTAGTTGTTATTTTATTTTTTCATATATTTTTATTGCAATATTTTGTAATTTTCTTTAACCTCTGAAGACCTTGCGGCTTCATATGAGGACATAACCCTAACGGGGACTAAAAGCATGTTTATTACGCATTTTGGGAGACACAACAAATGAATAGGGAAATAAAATGAATTTCAATGATACATGAAATATGATATATTATTATGAAATGCTTGTCAATTATTACTCCCATTATTACACTTATTTTTTTCATTACATGTAGCCCAAAAACACATTAATATGTAAATTAGATTTAGTTTATAGATACATTGTATATAATGAGAAAACCCGTTTATGGCCGTTTTACATTTATCAGACGCTTTTATCCAAAGCGACTTACAGTGCATTCAGGCTATACATTTGTATTGTCAGTACGTGTGTTCCCTCGAACCCACAACCTTTGCGCTGCCAAACGCAATGCTCTAACCACTGAGCCACAGGAACACACATTTTGCATAAAAAAATGGTATATCGAATCATTCTGTTATAACATATTTGAGAATCATCTTTATACAAAGTTTGTTAAATAAATAATAATAATAAAAAAATACTTTTTCAGAAGTGCAGAAGTTTTAAATATATTTTTTTGCATTATTTTAATGATCTAAACAATGTAAAGACAAGAGAAAAATGTTTTGTCCTAAAACTTGTTTTCTCGGGTCTTAAGATTGGCAGCGATTGAGAAATGGGGTTGTTAAGCTTCAAAATTACAATCAAGCAGTGATCAATGTAACATTTGTTGTTAATTACATGTCTCCTGAAGCCGAATGATTGCAGCTGCATCAGGAACGGACCAAAACTGTTCGTTTAAAGCACCACAGCGTTTGTGTTTTCACTGCAGTGTTTCTCTGTCTGCAGGGAGATTCTGGAGGTCCCTTACAGTGCAAACAGGGTTCTGTGTGGGTCCAGGCTGGAATCACCAGCTTTGGGACGAGTCTGGGCTGCGCCAAAGAAGGTTTTCCAGAGGTGTATTCACGTGTCTCTGAGTTCCACACGTGGGTCACGGAGAATGTGGAAGGAGCCTCCATTGGCTTTGTGACATTTTCATCTAACGGCACAGACAGCAGCTTCAGATGTTCTGCCACAGTTCAGCTCTCTCACTACTCTAATTTTATCATTCTCTTCATGACGCTTATCTCACACTTACAGTCACTTTAAACTGACTTCCCCGTACCCTCTTCAATAGGGTACGGGGTGTGTCTAGAAGTGTGTGAGAGAGAAAATGCAACATGAAATTCTGAACGATTTGAAAAAGGGCATAATGAAAAAAAAAAGCATTTGAAAAATTAAAGCTCATGAGTGAATCACCAAAAAGTCCTCGCTCTGTTTTCCGTTACCTGTCAATCTCTACATAAATACATCATTAAGGGGAGGAATCATTTTTTTTATTGTAATCAACATACACATATCAAGTGTCTGGAGAGTAGTTTTTGTATAGAGCACTTCTGAAGTGGGAAGTTCTGATGGTTCAAGTTTCAACACAAATGAACGCCACCACAATGTCATAATTGTGAGAGAGAAGCTCTGAACTTTCTTTAAGCCCAGAGATTCTGGCCTGTCAGTGAGAAAAAATAAATTAAAAATAATATATTTTTTTTCAATTACAATAAAACCAGCAAAGTTGCATGTACAAAAATATGACATTATTGAAAATAATGCGAAGTGCGAATTGCGTAGCTTGTCAGTGAACATCTCGGTTACATATGCAACCCTCGTTCCCTGAAGGACGGATGACCGACGAAATTGGGATCTCGCCAGAGAGACCTATCCACTTCAAGTGTAACTAAACGAGCTAATGCACATTGGTATGTGGTAATTCACATCCAGCGCTGATCACAGCTTGAGTATAAGAGGCAGCAGGTGCACCGCATTAATTCATGCTTTCGCTGAGGAGCCGAGCTGGTGACCCGGACGCTCACCATTGGTACAGCAACTGTGGTGACAGGATGTGACATCTTCATTCCCTCCTTCAGGGAACAAGGGTTACATACGTAACCAAGATGTTGCCTTTCAGTCGGTCACTCCGAGACACGTCGGATGACCGATGAAATTGTGATCCCTACCAAAGCGCCACAGGAGCTGCCCACAGGAGCTGCCCCCTCCTGATTCTTCCTTTAAGGCAGACGACAGGACAGGGCTACACAGAGAAGGGCAACTTCTGCTGTCCCTAGAGCAACCCAAACAGTAGGACTTGAATAACACTGGGAAAGTGTGCCCTTCCACTTGAAAGAGGCACATTGTGGATTCACCTCCTCCCAGAGGGGGTTAAGTGACATTTACTCATGTGAAGTAACCCCGTAGGTCCCTATTGCACACGGAAGTCTCTGAGATGGCTCAGGCTGCATCATTAGAGACGGCAGAACGTGGTTTGCCAGGGGATACACGGCTCTAATAGGAATATCATGGAAAACACATATGGGATCCCAACAGGGTCACTCAAATGGGCACTAGCCTCACACCAGATTTCAAGAATTAATTGGCTGAAAGGCCTGGCGCCGGACGCTCCTCCACGTCTGGACGCCGGAGTGCTGGAGGACTCGACAGGGTTTGCCCGGTTAGGGAACTCTCTGGAGAAAGGCATTAAGGACGCCGCAAGCCGACTCTGAACAGGGCCTCTCAGTGCCACTACCCATTTGAGGTGAGAACACAAGAGGAAACCGGTTCGACACGTAGGCTATAGAACCTAGCGAACGTGTTGGGAGTCGCTCAACATGCAGCTCTACAGATGTCTGCTTGGGAGGCACCACGAGCCAGTGCCCAGGACGATGCGACACCCCTAGTGGAGTGAGCATGCAACCTCAGCGGGCAGGGCACACCTTGTGCTTCATAGGCCAAGGTGGTAGCATCCACTATCCAGTGGGCCATCCTTTGCTTGGAGACAGACTTCCCCTTCTGCTGTCCTCCGTAACAGACAAAGAGCTGTTCTGAGGTCCTAGATCTCTGAGTTCTATCCACGTACTGTCACAGTGCGCATACCAGACAGAGCAAAGCTAATTGCTAGGTCTGCCTCCTCCAAGGGCAGTGCTTGCAGGTTCACTACCTGGTCCTGAAGAGAGTGGTAGGAACCTTGGGCACATAGCCGGGCCAGGGCCTCAGTGTTGCACTGGAGTCAGCCGGTTCAAACTCAAGGCACGAATCGTCGGGTATTCCGATAGGGTTTTCATAGACAGAAACTTCAACTCAACTGACTGCAAAGGCTCAAAGGGGGCAGTTAGTAGGGCTCTTAGAACCAATGCCAAATCCCAAGAGGGTAGGGAGGGGGGCCTAGGAGGATTCAACCTCCTGGCCCCCCTAAGAAACCTGACAACCAGATTGTGCTTCCCCACTGACTTCCCGTCTACAGGGTCGTGGTGAGGGGAAATAGCTGCCACATAAACCTTAAGGGTGGAAGGGGACAGCCTACACTCCAACCTTTGTTGCAAAAAGGAAAGCACAGCTCTGATCGAACATCTCCGGGGGTCCTACTGGTGGGAGGAACACCATTCGAAGAACAGGTTCCACTTCAGAGCATAGGCCCATCTTGTGCCAAACAGGTCCACCTGAGCAGCTCCGAACCATCCCCAAATCAGCTGAACCGCCTGGGAATGGAGTCTCCACTCGCCTGGAAGTGCTGCTCAAGACAGCTCGCTGGCTGCCCGATTGAACATTTCTGGGATGTGGATGGCACGAAGGGACCTCAGATGCTTCTGACTCCAGAGGAGGAGGTGGCGGGCAAGTTGTGACATGTGACGGGAGCGTAAACCATCTTGCCAGTTGATACACGCAATGGTCGCCGTGTTGTCCGTATGGACCAGAACGTCCTTGTGCTGAATGCGCCCTCTGAGGCGGCTCAAGGTAAGGCGTACTGCCAGCAGCTCGAGGCAATTGATATGCCAACGCAGTTGGGTAGCCATCCAAACCCCTGATACTGCGTGCCCGTTGTACATGGCTCCCCAGCCGGTGGCCGAGGCATCCGTGATTACCACAGCATGTCTGGATACATGCTCCAGGGGCACTCCTGCCCGAAGGAATGAGGGATCTGACCACAGGCTGAAGGTTTTGCAGCAGGCCGGTGTAATCTGAACCCGGTGAGTGCCGCGTTTCCACGCCCACCTCGGGATTTGGCCATGGAGTCAGCGCTGAAGCGGTCTCATATGGAGCAGACCGAACAGAACTGTCACCGCAGCTGCAGCCATATGCCCCAGGAGCCTCTGAAAGAGTTTCAGTGGAACCGCCATAATGCCTGATAAAGTCTTGAAGCAGTTCAGCACTGACTGAGCACATTCCTGGGTGAGGCGTGCTGTTTGGTTGACCGAATCCAACTCCATGCCGAGAAAAGAGATCCTCTGCGTTGGCATGATTTAGCTTTTTTCCCAGTTGACCCGAAGGCCCAGCAGGCTGAGGTACTGGAGCACCAGGTCCCTGTGTGCACACAACCGCTTGCGAGACTGTGCAAGTATGAGCCAGTCGTCGAGGTAGTTGAGAATGCGCACACCCCGTTCTCTCAGGGGGACAAGGGCCACCTCCGCGACTTTGGTGAAGACGCGAGGCAACAGGGACAACCCGAAGGGCAGGACCTTGTACTGATATGCCCGACCCTCGAACACGAATCGCAGGAATGGCCTGTGTCGCGGGAGGATTGAGACATGAAAGTATGCGCCCTTCAGGTCGAACGCTGCATACCAATCTAGGGGACAGACGCTGGGACAAACGCAGGGACAAGTTTGACATAGCGGAGTCTATTGCACAACTCCGAGATGGTCATGTCCCACAAGAAGAACATGAACCATCCACGAAAGCCTCCTCAGCGTGCTGAATGCCCAGGCACTTGAGACAGCAATCGTGACTGTCCTGAGGCGCCAGATAATGACCACATCCATAAACGCACAGGGGATAAGACATCTTTAAAAAGACGCGATCATCCATGTTGCTCTTTCAGATAAATTTGCTCTTTTCAGTGCTGAAGCACGCAGGGGAGCTGGCCACCGCAAACTCCTAGTGTGACCACTGCTGCTGCGCTGTAACGCCTGCACTCACTCGCTTGCTGTTTCTCACTCGCAGGATAGGAGAGCAGTGATGCACCGCTGCTCGGCTCCAATGGGAAAGGATGATTAATGCGGTACACCTGCTGTCTCTTATACTCACGCTGTAATCAGCGGCAGCTGGATGCAATAATCGCATGCCAATGCCCATTGACTCATTTAGTTACACTCGAAGGGGATAGGTCTCTCTGGCAAGATTCCAATTTCATCGGTCATCTTAAGTGACTCGGAGTGACCGACTGAAAGGAAACTACGGTTCTGTGTATTAAATGCCGCTCCATTTGAAAACAGATGATGGAGATTTACGGCTTATCACAGAACCATCTTTACTGACTAGATGCGCATGACTATCACATGCAAAATATCGTGCAACCCTAATTAACATCACCTATAAATATAATAAAAACTTAAAAAACACATCTGATGCACATTTTTTATTCATCATTTTGTAGAGAGCGAGATGAGAAGTCATAATTACAACTTTCCAACTTGTTAATACCCATCTAAAGAAAATTTAGAACCGACAGCTCAGGTTTCACAAAGCCTGTACAGAAACCTTTGGGTCAAATTTCACTCCATAGTCTTTTTTTTTATACATTTTTTATGTCATTTTAGCCCCCATATCTCATTACAATAATGTGCTGAGACATCTTATTTTTGATGTTTTAAATTAAATACAGTCATTTTTGTTTATAATTCTAATGTCAAACATTAAATGCAGCAGAACAAATACTACAAATATGTGTACATGTTTTTTAATAATATAACATTTTTAATTTAATATACAGGTGCATCTCACATTTAACAAAAACCTACCAATTCACTATCTCAACTAATTAGAATATGGTGACATTCCAATCAGCTAATCAACTCAAAACACCTGCAAAGGTTTCCCAAGCCTTCAAAATGGTCTCTCAGTTTGGTTCCCTAGGCTACACAACCATGGGGAAGACTGTTGATCCGACAGTTGTCCAGAAGACAATCATTGACACCCTTCACAAGGAGGGGGAGTCACAAACATTCATTGCCAAAGAAGCTGGCTTTTCACAGAGTGCTGTATCCAAGCATGTTAACAGAAAGTTGAGTGGAAGGAAAAAGTGTGGAAGAAAAAGATGCACAACCAACCGAGAGAACCGCAGCCTCCTTTCTCTTTGG
This sequence comes from Gymnocypris eckloni scoliostomus, assembly GCA_027564155.1. NCBI lineage: Eukaryota > Metazoa > Chordata > Actinopteri > Cypriniformes > Cyprinidae > Gymnocypris > Gymnocypris eckloni. The sequence goes on along the minus strand of CM050430.1, from coordinate 11,180,226 downwards.
CTCTCAACAGAGGTGGTCGCTTTCTCTCCTCGTCCCCACCCTTATCTTCCCTGCTTTGCTCCCTTGTCTCGTGAGAGACTCTCTCTGCACTGCTCTCCAAACTAAAATATTATGGATTAACCGGTCTCTTAATGCAATTGACACTATCGAAACTTGGGTTTCGGGGAACCTGACTGCCCTGACGGAACGTTCGCAGCCGGCTATACGATGGACGCGTGGGAGAGGTGGCGAATCGTGTGTCTGGCGGCTCTTTCCGTGGAGGACATTGATATCTACCTTTTCGGAACCATGATAACAGGTATTTTGCTGATTGGATTAGGCTTTACCCTGGGTTATCGAAGAATTCAGAAAACGGGAACAGCTGTCCAAAGCCCCACAAGGCTGCCCGTATGATTGAAGCTGTGGGAAGAGCGGTCAGCATTGAGACTGAACTATAATCGCAATATGGATTCTACCAAGGAGAAGTTCACGGCTTTACAAAGGGAAATTAAATGAGACCAAAATGGACAAAACGGACAGAGAGTAGCCTGCAAAATTGGAATGTTTACTCGCCCAAAGACAAAACAATCTTATCTTTTTCTGGCTCCCCTACAGTGGCCTTGGCAAGGCTGTTGCTGCAATCTACCCGGAGTGCAATGCAGTTAGACGCTTTGCGTTCCTCCCCACCCTACAGACATTACAGACATTACAGACATTGCGACCATTCGCCTCTGTTCGCTCGATCCGCTGGCCTGGTCAAGCGGGTCTGACCAGCGCGGATCAGTGGCTGCGGGATCAGATGGCTGCTTGCTGGGCGGATTCACTTCCCCTGTGGCTATGTCGTGTATGTGCTTTTGTGTTGCTGAGGTGTTTTCCTGTTCTCACACTGTACTCCCCAAGGAGCATAGTCTGGGAGTAATTTTTTCTCCTCACTTTCCTCATGTAAATGCTGTATTTTCTTCAATTCTACTTGCATTTCACTACTGATTATACTTGTATGATTGTGTATGTGACGAATAATAAAGAACCTTGAACCTTGAACCTCATGAGTATTGTCAAGCAAAATCGATTCAAGACTTTGGGTGAACTTCACAAGGAACGGACTGAGGCTGGGGTCAAGGCATCAAGAGACTCCACACACAGACGTGTCAAGGAATTTGGCTACAGTTGTTGTCAGAGGCGTCTTACCTGTGCTAAGGAGAAGAAGAACTGGACTGTTGCCCAGTGGTCCAAAGTCCTCTTTTCAGATGAGAGCAAGTTTTTTTTTTCTTGAAACAACTCCCATACAATGTCACAAAGATAGAATATATAAAGGAAAATAAAACATCAAACACCTTTAGCTGTAACACTGTACATGGACAAGAACATTAAGGCTTTATATTGACTCCCCAAAAACAAAAGGTGTGGAAGGTTTCTAAGTGCTTTACAGTCAGGGAAGTTTTACATGAGCATCAGTGTAAATATACCGTTTTTTACCCTGATGGACGGCAACAACAGCTATCCAAATAGTGTATATTCAGACAGTTCAATTAAAAGAGATGAATCCAATATATTCAGTCTGCCTGTAAGAACAGTCTTATTGGTTTCCAGATCTTGATGAATGTGGGTAACTGATCTTTTAGTATAAATCTCAGTTCTTCCAAATTCCCAGTTATCTTGCCCACATCTCAAAAGTAGGGACAGAATCTGCTTTCCACATCTGTAAGATCAGTTTTTTTGCAAGCAACATGCAGAGCGAAATGGCCTGTGTTTGATATTTACTACAAAAGGCATACCCTGCACCTAACAGTCCAATACAATGCTCAGGCTCCAAGTAGACAGAATACACTTCAGAAAGAAATTTAAATATATATTTCCAAAATGGCTGAATTTAACTACATGACCATAGAGAATGAAACAGGGTGCCCTCTAACGCTTTACACTTATTACAGAGTGGGAAATTGTGGGATACATTTTATGAAGTTTTAATTTAGAATAATGAAGCATACTCTCTAAAGTTGGATTTAAATTCAAAACTTCAAAGTCTGAAATGTGCTTCCTAACGAAGGCTCTGACTTGCAAATAACGGAAGAAATGAGCAGGAACCAGATCATAGTATTGTTTTAGTTGTTCAAAGGAACTAAATGTACCTTCCCTATAAAGATCTTGTATTGTTACTATACACATATGTTTCCATTGAAAAAAGATCTTATCTTGTAACCCCGGAGGGAAAACATGATTGTTACAGATTGGGGTATCTAGATATAAATCTGGAATTTTTAACTATACCTTGATTTGTTTCCATACTTTAATTAGGGTTTGAAATAGCTATGTTACCATTGATAATTTTTATTTCAATTTTGATGGGGCTGTTAAGCAGAGCTGATAATGAAGTCTTATTACAAGAAGCTTCTTCAATTGCTAACCATTCTGGCTTGTCACCTAACTCCACTGAAGCAATTTTCCTCCACCACACTAAAGTATTTAAGTTTGCTGCCCAATAGTTTAATTTAAAATTGGGAAGCCCAAACCCTCATTGATCTTTAGATTTGTTTAGATGTTTCTTGTTAATTCTAGCTGTCTTGTTGCCCCAAATGAATCTGCTTATAATTGATTCTAGCTGTTTAAAATAATTAAAGGGGATAAAGAAATGAATATATTGAAATACATACAAAAATATTGGAAGTACTACCATTTTTATAGCATTAATCCTGCCTACCATGGACAAAAAATTATATAATTTTTAAGCTGGTCAATTTTCTTTTTCCAATTCAATTTTAATAACATTTCATTTGTTTTGGTAATTATTATACCCAAATAATTAAAGGAGTGATTTGCTATTTTAAATTTGGTGCTAGCTAAATATTTTTTTATATAAATCATCAGAGACTGGCATTAATTCACTTTTTTCCCAATTTATCGTGAATCCAGAAAGACTGACACATTTTTCAATAAGCTCAAGTAATGGTGGAATAGACAATTCAGGGTTGGAAACATACAGGAGAATATCATCCGCATACAATGAGAGGTGTTGGGGTCTTCCCTCTATGCAAATAACGGATGGTGTCTGATACTGGCTGCTCATGTTCCTGTGGCTCAGTGGTAGAGCATTGCGTTAGCAGCGCAAAGGTTGTGGGTTCGATTCCCAGGGAACACATGTACTGAAAATAAATGTATATGCTGAATGCACTGTTAAGTCGCTTTGGATAAAAGCATCTGCTAAATGCATAAATGTAAATGTAATGTAATGTAATGGTTCCATTGAAATATCAAACAAAAAAGGAGACAAAGGGTATCCCTTATGTGTACCTCGAGATAACTGAAATGTCTTGGTTGGTAATAACAGAAGCTACTGGATGTTGCTACCCCTCTATCTTTGGTAGAGAAATTTTACTGGTAGACTTGAGACATCCATTGAGCTTTAATGCAAAAATTTGTTGTCGTTTTAATGTGTTTCTTGGAGAAAAACTATTTCCACACCCAGTTTTTTAAGATGCGCATAGACCTTTCCTCTTTTGACTGGACTGTTGAGTCATCGTACGTTCCAGCTTAATAAATTCAGTGTACCGCCACCGCGAACATTCACTCCGTTACTCAGTATGTAAAATAAAATATGTTTTGTCTGACCCTTTTACATAAAAGCTGCACATTAAACCTTCCAACTCAAACTCAAAAAAGGTAACCTTCCCATGAACTTGAACATTACGAACTTTGCGAATCAGCACAGGCACCCGTCACGATGAACTTGGAAGGAAAACGAAATCCGCATCTCACTTCATGCGCCCAGCGTTTCTTTCGTATGTTATCGAACTTCTGTCTCTGTTTCAATACATCAGCGGCGAGATCTGGAAAAATACATATCGTTTTTCCATCGTGTTGCAGAAGTTTCGATCTTGCCAGGCGCAAAATTCGTTCTTTCACTTGATAGTGATGAATTTGGGCAATAAAGGCCTGACAGCGGCCATCTCTTAGTGGTTGTGGCGAACGGTGTGCCCTGTCGATCAGAATTGGATGGTCAAAGTTCTCCTCACCCAGCATATTCACCATAAGATTTGTCACAAACTCAGTAGGTTTAACATTTTCAGCACCTTCTTTTATACCGACAATTCGAATGTTTTGTCGTCGAGATCTTGACTCTAAGTCGTAGGTTTTTTCCTTAAGTTTTCCACATTCGGCCTCCAGGTGTGCACACCGTTTCTCCAGTGACTCGATGTGGGTTTCGTGAACTTCTGCTGCCTTTTTAGTCGCTGCCACTCTGGAAGTAATGTTAGCGATGGATACGTTCAGCTCTGTTAAAGTAGATGAAAGGTCATCAAACTTTCTGTTAAACGATCCGCTCAGTTTCGCTATTGCTTCCATTATGTCTGTGTTTGTCGGCACCGTTGCTTCAGCGCTAGTTTGATTAGCACTAGCCAGCGATTCTTCTGGAACGTCTCGGGTTACTTAACCATAACCCTGTTCCCTGAAAAAGCGGGAACGAGATGCTGCGCTATAGGAACATTCTTTGTTCAACCGGTTGTTGAAGCACGTGTGTCAAACACGCCAAATTTTGGCTTAAATAACCTCGGTTAGGTGACGTCACTCAATCACGAACACCTGGAGGTTATAAATAGATGTGACATGGAAACATCCTCAGGTCAAACTTTTGTCTGAAAGGACGTCCAGTCATGCTTACAGTGCGGCATTGAGGCGCAGCATCTCGTTCCCGCTTTTTCAGGCAACAGGGTTATGGTCAAGTAACCCGAGACGTTCCCTTATCAAAAGCTACTCTCGATGCTGCGCTGAAAGCGCTATGGGAACGAGAATACCAACGCCGCCACACTGGAAGTGTCTGGACCCCCAACGTTGTGTAGTGTGTGTGCACAAACATTGAAGAGGTCTCAGACATGACTCTGGGATGTCGACTCAAGGACGTGCGAGCCCAGAGTAGCATGAACATCCAAACTATAGAATCTAACAAATGTGTGCGGAGAGGACCAACCTGCCGCATCACAAACTTGCTGCAAGGGGGCACCTCTTGCCAAAGCCATAGAAGATGCAACCCCCCTGGTTGAATGGGCCCTAACTCTTAGAGGCGAAGCTTGACCACGCGCCTCATAGGCTAGGGCAATAGCATCCCTCACCCAATGCGATACAGTATGCTTCATGGCAGCCGCCCCCCGGTTGCGTCCCCCATAGCATATGAAAAGTTGCTCCGACCTACGCCACTGGCTAGTGCGGTGGATGTAGATCTGAAGAGCACGTACTGGACACAGTAAGTGAAGTCTTTCCTGCTCCGGTGTCGTGAACGGCGGAGGGCAGAAAGCTTCAAGAACGACCGGATTCATGGTCGAGAATGGACCTTTCGGAAGATAACTCGGGTGAGGGTGCAAAATAACTTTGACCAGCCCAGGGGCAAAGTCTAGGCAGGATGGCGAGATTGACAGAGCCTGCAAATCCCCAATTATCTTAAGAGAAGTAATGGCCATTAAAAAAAACATCTTTAGAGTCAGCAACCTGATAGGCGCTGACTCTAGTGGTTCGAAAGGGGTCATGACCAGACCCTCGAGCACAATAGCTAAATCCCATGAAGGGACTGTCGCTCTGGTGGGCGGCCTCAACCGCTTAGCTCCCCGAATGAAGCGGGCAACTAGATGGTGCTTTCCCACAGAAACCCCGTCAATGAGAACATGGCAAGCCGAAATGGCGACCACATAGACTCTGAGAGTACCAGGACATGTGCCTGGGGACAATTTCTCTTGCAGGAACTCCAGCACTGAAACAACTTGGCAGTGAACTGGGTCTACATGGTGTGCCATACACCAATTCTCGAAAATGCGCCATTTGAAAGCATAACTCCTTCTAGTGGAGGGAGCCCTAGCGCTTAAAATAGTCTCTACTACGTCGGGCGGAAGCCCAGCATCTCTCAGTTGGTCCCCCTCAGGGGCCAGACATGAAGGTTCCAGAGCTCGGGCCGGGGATGAAATACTGTCCCCTGTGCCTGAGATAGGAGATCTCTCCTGACCGGGATCGCCCATGGCGATCCGTCGAAGAGGGATATTAGATTTGAGAACCATATTCTGGTCGGCCAACGGGGCGCTAACAGTAAGAGGCGAGACCCCTGTTGACGGACCTTGGCCAGGACTCCCGGGAGCAGTGCGTTCGGGGGAAATGCGTAAAGACCCCGTCTGGGCCACGTATGGGCCATAGCGTCCAGACCCAAGGGAGCTGGAGGAGTCAGAGAGAAGTAGAGGGGACATCGTGCTGTCTCCTGTGAAGCAAAGAGGTCCACCTCCGCTTCGTAAAATCTCTCCTAGATTTGACTGACTAGTTCGGGGTGGAGTTTCCATTCCCCATGTGTCACAGCTTGTCTGGACAGCAAGTCTGCTCCCACATTCATATGCCCGGGGATGTAGATCGCCCTGAGGGACAGGAACTTGTCCTGTGCCCAAAGCAGAACCTGCTGCGCTAGTCTGTTCAGGCGGCGCGAACGCAGTCCGCCCTGGTGATTTATGTAAGAGACTACCGCCGTGTTGTCCACCCGCACTAGGACATGGTAGCCTCTCAACTGCTGGAGGAAGTATTTCAGGGCCCGAAATAGAGCCATCATTTCGAGGCAATTGATGTGCCATTCGAGAAAATGGCCTCTCCAAATCCCTTGGGCTGGACGGCCATCCAAGAACGCACCCCAGCCCGTGAGGGAAGTGTCTGTCGTCAGCATCTTGCGACGACAACACGGACCTAGAGTGGGACCCAAAGTCAGAAACCGGGGTCTGAACCACATAGAAAGGGTATGAAGCCCCTGGCGCGTAACCCTTATTTGCCTCTGGGGATTGGCCCTTGGATGAAATCCCCTGGCTCTGAGCCACAACTGAAACGATCTCATCTGCAGGAGGCCCAAAGGTATCACCATGGATGCAGCTGCCATGAGACCTAGAACCCTCTGAAGGTAACGAACAGTAATTCTCTGGCCTAGCTTGATGTTCTTTAGGGCATTTAAAATGGATTTGACGCGTGCAGGAGACAGCTGTGCCTGCATCGTGATCGAATCCCATACAACCCCCAAATACGTTGTCCTCTGAGCAGGAGAGAGAACGCTTTTCTTGGCGTTGAGTCTCAAACCCAGAGATTCGAGATGAGCTAAGACGACATCTCGATGTCGAAGCGCAAGCTCTTGAGACTGTGCCAGAATCAGCCAGTCGTCTATGTAATTTAAAATGCGGATGCCCCGGAGTCGCAGAGGAGCCAGTGCTGCATCCATGCATTTCATATACGTGCGGGGTGACAAAGCTAGGCCGAATGGAAGAACCCGATACTGGTAAGCTTCGCCCCCAAAAGCGAACCTCAGGAACTTCCTGTGTTGTGGCAATATTTCTACGTGAAAATATGCGTCCTTGAGATCGATTGTCACGAACCAATCCCCCGATTGGATCTGAGACACAATCTTCTTGATTGTCAACATTTTGAACTTGTAAGATCTGAGGTAGCGGTTCAATCCGTGAAGATCTAAAATTGGACGCAACCCCCCATCCTTCTTGGGAACCAGAAAATACCGGCTGTAATAGCCTGACTCTCTGTCTGGCAGGGGAACATGTTCTATGGCCCCTTTGTCCAGCAGAGCTTGCAACTCCTGTGTCAACAAATACACTCGTTCCAGTTTCACGGAAGTGGAGACCATGCCGTTGAAACGCGGAGGCCGATATGCAAACTGAATCCTGTAGCCTTTCTCTACAGTCCTTTCTACCCACGGAGATATATTTGGCAGTAGTTTCCACGCTGCCAGCTTCTCTGAAAGGGGCACTAGTTTTGACACTTCACTTTGATGGGGGGATGTTAGATGTGCTGTGTCCTGAAACATGGCAGGAAGCAACTGAAAACGTAACATTTCGCTGGAGACCGCTGCTCCCCGAAACACTAGTGGCGACGGAGATTGAACAACGGCCTCCTGAGGGCGCCAGGAAGGAGTCTTTATTCTCTGTTGGAATTTTTCGCGCCCCTCCCAGGGGGGGCACACCCCCGGGGTCCTGGGCGCGCAAGCCTCAGGACCTTTTCTTGGAGGAGATGATGCTCCTCAGGTCCGGTCTCTTTGAGGCGGACTGTGAAGCGCGACGAGCCACACCCCAGTCTCTACGAGGGGGTGCTCGGCTCGCCACACTCTCCCTTTGTGCTTCACACCTCAAAGGAACCGGTCCTGGTCGGGACCGGGTGGCCGACGTTCCCGACTCTTGAGCACGGTGGGGAAGAAACCTCACAAACGCCTCCTCATAGCGCTTTGCCTCCCGAAACCTAGTGGCGACGGTGTTAACGGCGTTGCCAAATAGGCCGGAAGGTGAGATGGGGGCATCAAGGAGGAAAGTGCGGTCTTTGTCCTTGATGCCCGTGAGGTTGAGCCACAGATGTCTCTCTGTGGAAACCATGGCAGCCATAGAACGGCCGATGGCACGGGCCGTCTGCTTGGTCGCACGGAGAGACAAATCTGTGGCCCGGCGAAGTTCTAAAAATGCCCCTTAGTCAATTGACCCGCCTGTGGTCAAATCTTTCAGCAAGTCAGCATGGTATGCCTGCAAAACCGCCATAGTATGCAAAGCAGCACCAGCCTGACCCGCTGCTTGAAAGGCTTTCCCCACCAGTGAAGATGTTACTCTGCATGGCTTGGTGGGGAGAGTTGCTTTCTTTAATGATGATGAACTCCCAGGAGAGAGATAGCCCGCGAGCGTCTCTTCAATCTGGGGCATCATCATATAGCCCATTGTGCCATCAACGATAGTCGAGTAGATCGACGTCGATGGCACAAAAACACGGGACGAAAACGGTCTGTTCCATTAACGAGCTACCTCGTCATGGAGATCACCGAAGAAGGGGAGAGACCATCGCTGAGGCCCCTCCCCCTAGCCACCCGACAGATATCTGTCGTCTAACTTTGAGCGTTTGGAGGTCTCTTGCTCCTGCGGCCAGTCTAGTCTAGGAGGTGGCACTTTCCACCTCCCCAGAAGCAAGAGATGAAGTCTCGTCGGCCCGTTCAGAAGAAACACTGAAGCACGCTTGAGAAACAGACGCGATGGCTTCATGATCCGGCGAGAGCGCGAGAGAAAGGGGTGAATCCGTCTCACGTGCCTCGGCCAGATCGACACGCGATCCCCACGAGCTTTTAAAGAAGGCGAGCCTCGCGCGAAGCGCCTTGAACAAGAGGATATCGCAGTGCTCGCACTCGCCCTCGAGCCCACGGATCGCGTGCTCTTCCCCCAAACACTCAAAGCAGAAAGCATGGATATCTTCATCAGAGAGCTGCCTCTGACAAGGAGGTAAACATCTCCTGTCCTGATCTGCCATACTGAGTAGTTGTTTCTATATATATATATATATCTACTCGCTTCCTGCTTTGCCTTTTTTCCCTTCTCCTTCAATATTTAGTTCACACACACACACACACAATGCGGTCCTTGAAGACAAAAAGACCTGAGGATGTTTCCACGTCACATCTATTTATAACCTCCAGGTGTTCGTGATTGAGTGACGTCACCTAACCGAGGTTATTTAAGCCAAAATTTGGCGTGTTTGACACACGTGCTTCAACAACTGGTCGAACAAAGAATGTTCCCATAGCGCTTTCAGCGCAGCATCGAGAGTAGCTTTTGATAAGGGAACATTATTGGTGCCACCCGCTTCTTCAGTATTTGATTTTTCGGTTTTCTTATGCTTTGACGGCATTGCTCAGAAGGTTAAGTTAACAACTTGTCATTTTTAAACGGCTACAAGGTGATTGGAAAGAAAATATTACAGACTCGTGGAGAGCTATAAAAAACACGTTCACTCCATTCAGTACCGGAAGCGCATCCCGAGAGCAAGTTTTGTATTTCATTTGGAAACCAAGGTCCTAGAGTCTGGAGGAAGGCTGGAGAAGCTCATTCAATTCTATTAAATTCACGATTATTTGTATAGCGCTTTTTACGATACAATCTGTGCAAAGCAACTTCACATGAAATTATGTTTCTAAAATAAATTTATTTTGTAGAAACTCAATATAATTAACTTATGGCAACATTTGGTTAATTCAGTATAATCGCTGATGGTTGGCTTCCTCTGAGGTCCTCCGAGGGGCTTTCATCTCAAATCATTTAAGGGTTGGATCCAGACTGAAGCTTGTGTAATTCCTAGCTACCACGGGATGTTAATCCAGAAACAGAGAAACAATAAAGACAATTAGCGCAGCAGTTGTTCCATCCAGGAACAACACTGGATGAAATTATCTGTTCAACCCAAGCTAAAGCATAATAATGTGCATTTGATCAGATATACCTGCAGTTAAAGATTTTGAGATACATTAAATGAATGCTTGGCTAAAGAGATGTGTCTTTAATCAGATTTAAATAGAGAGAGTGTGTCTGAACCCCGAAAGTTATCAGGAAGGCTATTCCAGACTTTGGGAGCCAAATATGAAAAATTTCCACCTCCTTTAGTGGACTTTGCTATCCGAGGTACTACCAAGAGTCCAGAGTTTTGTGACCTTAGGGAGCGGGTTGGATTGTAGCGTGATCGAACACTAGTTAGGTACGCAGGAGCTAAATCATTTAGGGCCTTATAGGCAAGTAATAATATTTTGTAACTGATACGAAACTTAATAGGTAGCCAGTGCAGAGACTGTAAAATTGGAGTAATATGATCATATTTTCTTGACCTGGTAAGGACTCTAGCTGCAGCATTTTGTACTATCTGTAGCTTGTTTATTGAAGATGCAGGACAACCACCTAGCAGTGCATTAGTCCAGTCTAGAGGTCATGAATGCATTAACTAACTTTTCTGCATCAGAAACACTTAACATGTTCCGTAGCTTGGCAATGTTTCTAAAATGGAAACCAAGAGTCCAGAGTTTTGTGACCTTAGGGAGCGGGTTGGATTGTAGCGTGATCGAACACTAGTTAGGTACGCAGGAGCTAAATCATTTAGGGCCTTATAGGCAAGTAATAATATTTTGTAACTGATACGAAACTTAATAGGTAGCCAGTGCAGAGACTGTAAAATTGGAGTAATATGATCATATTTTCTTGACCTGGTAAGGACTCTAGCTGCAGCATTTTGTACTATCTGTAGCTTGTTTATTGAAGATGCAGGACAACCACCTAGCAGTGCATTAGTCCAGTCTAGAGGTCATGAATGCATTAACTAACTTTTCTGCATCAGAAACACTTAACATGTTCCGTAGCTTGGCAATGTTTCTAAAATGGAAGAACGCTGTTTTGGTAACATGGGAAATATGATTTTCAAAAGATAGGTTGCTGTCTAATATAACACCCAGATTTTTGACTGTAGAGGAAGTAACAGTACATCCATCTAGTTGCAAATTGTAATCCAAGAGATTATGTGTACTGTTTTTAGGTCCAATAAGTAATATCTCTGTCTTATCTGAATTTAATAGGAGAAAATTATTGGTCATCCAATCTTTTAAATTTTTAACACACTCCGTTAGCTTAGATAGTTTAGAAGTTAATCTGGTCTTGTGGAGAGATATAGTGTCATCAGCATAACAATGGAAACTAATCCTGTATTTTCTAATAATATTACCAAGGGGCAACATGTATAATGAAAATAGCAGAGGACTTAGGACAGATCCTTGTGGTACTCCATACTTTACTGGTGATAATTGAGATGCCTCCCCATTTAAATAAACATAGTGGTAGTGATCGGACAGGTAGGATCTAAACCAGCTTAAAGCCTGCCCTTGAATACTTGTATAGTTTTGTAATCGATCTATGAGTATGTCATGATCTATAGTGTTGAACGCAGCACTAAGATCAAGTAAAACTAGCAATGAGAGGCAGCCTTGGTCTGATGTAAGAAGCAAGTCATTTTTATTTTATTTTTTAAACAGTGTGTTTATTGAGATGTAACAATAAATAACAGTAGTACAACAATATTATAGTTACGTCTTAACATATGAAGGCAAAAAAAATAATATAAAAACTATAAAAAAAACTAAATAAAAAAAAGGAGTAGAAAAGTAAACAATAAAACGGCACAGGTTATTTCAGGTAGTGCCCTGATATGGGATTTTGAGAATACAAAACATGCAAGCATACAACAAATGGATCAACAATGGTTAATTTATGCACATCTATGAAGGGGGGATATTTTGTCTTCTCTTGTCTCATTCAGTACATTACCAAAATCTGAATTCGAGATGAATGATATAAATGGTGTCCAAATATTTTCAAAAGAAGAAAGTTTACCTTTTAACATATAGGTTATCTTTTCCATTGCTAAATAGAAGGACATGTTATTGATCCACTGTATGATAGATGGCTTTTCCACTTTCTTCCAGTACAGAGCTATTAGACGCTTTGCTTGAAGTATACCAGTATCAACAAGTTTACGAATGCTGCCATGGTGTGCAATGTTCTCTGGAATAATTCCTAAAATAAAAATGTCTGGTTTCATTGGTAGGTTTAAAGGTACCATCTGAGAAAGGAAAAAAGTCACTTCTTTCCAGAACTCCTGCACCTTAGGGCAGTTCCACATACAATGCAAAAGTGTGCCTCTATCAACTGAGCATTTAATACATGTGTCTGGAATGTTCTGGTTAATTTTATTTAACCTAACTGGAGTAATATACGTTCTCATAATCCAGTTGTACTGTATTAATTTGAGATTACTATTAACTGTTTGTAATTGTCACGCACTGGTCACGGAGACAGAGAGGCAGATGATAGTAAAAGGTGGTTTATTCAATATAACTCAGGCAGGACTTCCAACATAGGAGATAGAACAAAGAAGGCTCTGGAAGCCGGATGTACAGTCGCACTGTACGTAAACTTGCGTATCCTCAGGCGGAGATAAGATCCAGGATGGACGGGCAGATAGGCAGTCATCGACCAGTGTTCAGAGCTGTGTAACTTTGCAGCCTTGCGACCTTAAAACCAGCCGACAAGTGACAGAGGTGAGTGAGCTTATGAAGGGTAGAGGTGAGTGATTGCAGGTGTGCCCCATCAATGTTAAGTGAGACCAGGTGAGGGCGTGCGCTGTGATTGGTAAGGGAGCAGGACAGGCAGATCCGTGACAGTAATTGAGCTTTCATACATATTTCTTCCCATACATCTAGTGGAATGTTTACATTTAAATCTTCTCTCCAAGCGGCCAATTTAAATTCTGATGATTCTTTAGAGAATGACTCCAACATTTTATAAAACATAGATATTAACCCTTTAGATTGGGCAGATTTTGATAACAGGTCTTCAAGAGGTGTTTTATTAGGTTTGGTAAGTTTTGCACCTTGATAAGAAGAAACATAGCTTCTAAATTGAAGGAATTTAAATAAATGTTTTTATGGAATATCGAAATGCGCTACAATTTGCGCAAATGACATAAGATCTCTTCCTTTATAGAAGTCCTCCATTTTTTGCAGCCCTTTATCAAACCACATTTTATATCCTGGGTCTGATCTAGCTGGTTTGAAACGCTTGTTCCCCCATATCGGAGTAAAACATGATAAAGTATCAGACTGACCTAAATATTTATATACATCACACCAGACATTAATTGTATTAATAAGAATAGGATTAAAAGATACAATATCTTTGTCTTTTCTGAGAGATTTAATATCTGCTGAATAAAGGTAGAGATTAAGGGGTAATTTTGACTTTATAAAGAAAGATTCAATATCCAACCAAGATGTATATGTTTCAGAAGAAAAACAATATAAAGTAGATCGTAACTGTGCTGCCCAGTAGTACCACTGTAGATTGGGAAACTGGAGACCACCCCTATTGTAAGGCAAGTATAATAATGATAGACGAACACGAGCTCGTTTATTATTCCAGTTAAAATCAGTGAATAATTTCCGAAGTGTTGTAAAAAAGGAGGATGGAGGGCAGAGAGGGATATTTTGAAATATAAAATTATAATATTATAATATTTGAGATATAATATTTTAGGTAGTATACTCATTTTTATCGTATTTACACGTCCGATTAGCGATATAGGTAAACTTTTCCATCTTTCAATAAATTTAGAGATAGTGTTTAAAAGAGGCTGGTAATTAGCTGAAGATATATGATCTATATTAGCCATTATTTCAATTCCTAAATAAGTGAAGGAATCTACTACATTAAATTGTGCTACAGCTGCTATTTGACTATCATCAACATTTAATAAAAGGATACATGATTTAGATTGGTTTAATTTATAACCAGAAAAGTTTCCAAAGAGTGAAAGAAGTTGAGTTAAAGAAGGGATGGAATGAGCCAAATTTGTCAAATAAATAATTACATCATCTGCATACAAAGAAATACGCATATCTATTTTGTCTGATCTGATGCCTAGTATATTACTATGAGACCTTATTGCAATGGTAAGTGGTTCGATTGCTAAAATAAAAAGAAGGGGTGAAAGAGGGCCCCTTGACGAGTACCCCTTTGGATAATAAAAGCTTTGGAAACTATGCTATTAGTAAGTACTTCAGCCATAGGATGCATATAGAGTATCTTAATCCACTTACAGAAAGTTTCTCCAAACCCAAATCTTTTAAGGACCTCAAATAGATACGGCCATTCCACCCTGTCGAAAGCTTTTTCAGCATCTAAGGATAGAATGGCCGTATCACCAGTTTCCCTTTTGAAATATAAAACATTAAGCAAGGTTCTTACATTATGAAAACCTTGCCTGCCCTTAATAAATCCGTTTTGGTCTTGGTGTACTATCTTGGGCAGAAGTGCTTCCAACCTCCGTGCTAAAATTTTACTCAGTATTTTAACATCTGTATTAAGTAATGAAATTGGTCGGAATGATTCACATTTTGTATTTATTTTATTAGGCTTAGGTATTAATGTAATGAGAGCGTATCTTAACGATTCTGGGAGCACACCATTTGCAGAGGATTCTTTAAACATATCTAAAATTGGTCGGGCAAGTTTTCTTTTAAATTTCTTGTAAAAATCTACATTAAGGCCATCTGGCCCTGGTGTTCGACCTGCTGTTAAATTGTCAATAGCCTCTGTTATTTCTTCTTCTGTTATGTCTATGTCTAGAGATATTTTTGTCTCTTCAGAGATAGTAGGTATAGATAAACTGTCAAGAAAGGTTGTTTGTGAGTTATTATCTGCATACTCGGAAGAATATAAAGTCTTAAAAAAGGATTTAAAAGTGTAATTTATCTTTACCGGGTCTACTGTATGTCACGGTTTATGGGCTCCCTGTCCCATCCTCGCTCTGTCTTGTGGGTGTGTGTGCGTATGTGTGAGCAGGTGTCTGTGGGTGTGTGATTAGCCTGATTCGCTCCAGCTGAGAGTCATCACCGGGGCTATATCTGATCCTTTCACGCTGTCTCTCATCGTCAGATCCTTCCTAGGCTGCCGTTTCTCTGGTCTTCGTTTCCCGTCTGCTCCTGCTTCCTGGTGACGTTTCCAGAGCCCTGCCGTTCCTGGACTCCGATCATTCGGACCTTGGCTACCTATTGCTTCCCTGCGCTACCCGCCTCTGCCCTACGGAAAGCTCCGCTTCTGCCTACGGAAGCTCCGCTTCTGCCTATGGAAAGCTCCGCTTCTGCCTACGGAAAGCTCCGCCTCTGCCTACGGAGAGCTCCGCCATTCACTTCGTTTTCTGATTGTTCCTGTCAATAAACCTGTCTTTCTGCAATTGAATCCTCCAGGCTCTCGTTTGTGACAGAAGGATCTGACCACCTTCATGGATTCAGCGGAGACTCGTGGTTTGCAGGAACTGTTAGCCGGCAACAACGCTCGTATGGATCTACAGGAAGAGAATATGCTGAACACCGGACAAGCGGTGCAGGCGTTAGTAGCGCAGGTGTCCGAGCTCACTACCCAAGTGCAACTATTAAGATCGCCCGCTGCGCCACCCACACCGCCGAGTTTCCCCATCACCGGGAACAACAGCCCTCAGCACGAGCCTAGACTCCCTGCACCGGAGAGGTATGCCGGAGATTCCAACCTCTGTAGAGCGTTTCTGACGAAGTGTTCTCTGTTTTTTTCGCTCCAGCCACTGACGTTCGCCATGGAGGCTTCTAAAGTGGCGCTAGTGCTGACGTTGTTGTCAGGGAAGGCAGCATTATGGGGAACGGCGGTGTGGGAGAATTGCCATCCTTGTTGTTCCTCGTTCCGCTCACTCTCACAGGAGATGAGGAGGGTCTTTGATCGTGCGCTGGTCGGACGCGAGGCAGCGCGCATGCTGGCCGACCTCCGCCAGGGGGAGCAGTCCGTCTCTGACTATTCCATCCAGTTCAGGACCCTGGCAGCGGAGTGTGAGTGGAACGAGAGGGCGCAGTGGGACATGTTCCTGCATGGGCTGGCTGACCGTATCCAAAGGGAGATCGAGGTGGTGGAGTTACCCCCCGGGTTGGATGAACTTGTGGATCTAGCCTTACGCGTGGATGCACGGCTTCAGCAACGCGATCTACGCGGTCGACGCAGATTAACACCGGGAGAGTTTTTCCTCGGCGCTGGCGATACGGTCAGTCACTCGTCGGTTGACGAACCCATGCAGGTGGGTAGAGCTCGGCTCTCCCGGGAGGAGAGAGATCATCGGAGGATGAGGGGACTATGTTTGTACTGTGGCGCGGCTGGCCATTTCCTGTTGAAGTGCCCCGTAAAAGACCAGGCCCGACAGTAGGTCTGAGGCTACTGTCGGGTGGGGTATCTCTCAACAAAGCCTCATCCACCACCCTCCTCCCGGTGAGGTTGCAATGGGCGGCCGGGCGACATGAGGGGACGGCACTACTAGACTCTGGGGCCGAGGGTAACCTTTTGGACATTTCTCTGGCTCAGCTCCTTCACATTCCCTTGGTTCCCCTCCGTCACAAGATCTCTGTCAGCGCCCTCAATGGACAGTCACTTCCCGGGATCAGTCTCTCCACTGTACCCATCACTCTCGTCACCTCAGGCAACCACTCAGAGACCATCACGTTCCTCGTCACCCATTCACCCATTCACCCCTGGCTCCGGTGGTGTTGGGTCATCCCTGGCTCACTCAACACAACCCTCGGGTGGGTTGGGGTCGTAACACCGTGTCGGAGTGGAGTAGAGCCTGCTATGCCTCTTGTCTTGTGTCTGCTGGTATTTCTGTGTCTGGTTCTGTGTTGCAGGATGAGATGGGGAGCCTGTCTAATGTGCCCGAGGAGTATCTCGACCTGAAGGAGATGTTCAGTAAGTCCAGGGCCGCTTCTCTCCCTCCTCATCGTCCCTACGACTGTGCTATTGAGTTAGTGCCAGGTATGTCTCCGCCTAAGGGCAGATTATACTCACTTTCTGTCCCGGAAAGGGAGGCCATGGAGAAATATATTTCTGATTCTCTGACAACCGGGTTCATCCGCCCCTCTTCTTCTACAGCGGGGGCAGGATTTTTTTTTCTCGCAAAGAAGGATGGTTCTCTGTGACCTTGTATTGACTACCGGGGCTTGAACAACATCACGGTAAAGAATACTTATCCTTTGCCGTTGATGTCTTCAGCTTTCGAGAGGTTGCAGGGAGCATCCATCTTCACCAAGTTAGATCTCAGAAACGCCTATCATTTGGTTCGCATAAGAGAGGGGGATGAGTGGAAGACCGCGTTTAATACCCCCAGAGGGCATTTTGAGTATTTGGTTATGCCTTTTCGGGCTCTCTAACTCTCCCGCGGTCTTCCAGGCACTCGTCAATGACGTGTTGAGAGATATGGTCGATCAGTTCATATATGTCTACCTGGATGACATATTGATTTTTCTTCTTCTCTCCAGGAACATGTTCAACACGCCAGGCGAGTGCTCCAGAGGTTGTTAGAGAATGGGCTTTTGTCAAGGCGGAGAAGTGCTGCCCATGCACAGTCGGTTCCTTTCTTGGGTTTCATAGTGTCGCCGGAGGGAGTTCGCATGGATCCTGACAGGGTTAAGGCTGTGGTAAATTGGCCAACCCTGATTCCCCGCAAGGCCCTGCTGAGGTTTCTGGGGTTCGCTAATTTTACCGGCGTTTATTCGCAATTTCAGCCAACTAGCCGCTCCTCTGACTGCCTTGACCTCCACCAAGATGACGTTCAGGTGGTCGAATGCGGCTGAGGCCGCATTTACCAAACTCAGAGGCCGCTTCATTTCGGCACCCATTCTCCGGGCCCCTGATCCCACACGCCAGTTCGTGGTGGAGGTCGACGCATCAGAGGTGGGGGTAGGTGCAGTGCTATCCCAACGGGCCACCTCGGACGACAAGGTGCATCCCTGCGCGTTTTTTTCCCATCGACTGTCCCCTGCCGAACGCAATTACAACATCGGTAACAGAGAGTTGCTGGCCGTCAAGCTAGCGTTGGAGGAATGGCGTCACTGCTTAGGGGGTTCGGGGGTTCCTTTTGTAGTTTGGACCGACCATAAGAATCTTGAATATATTCAGTCCGCCAAACGTCTTAACTCCAGGCAGGCTCGTTGGGCACTATTTTTCGGCCGTTTTGATTTTTCCATCTCCTATCGGCCGGGTTCTAAAAACATCAAACCCGATGCCTTGTCACGCATTTTTTATATTTCGGACCGCCCGGTGTCTCCCGAGTGCATCATACCTGAGAGATTGGTTGTCTCTGCAGTCACTTGGGAGATCGAATCAAGGTCCGACGGCCTGAAGGGGTAACGCCCGCCCGGATGCCCAACGGGCCGGTTGTTTGTGCCGGAGCGGTTACGGTCCAACGTCATCCAATGGGGTCACTGCTCCAACGTGGCTTGTCATCCAGGAATCGGTCGCACCATGTTTTTGGTTAAACAGCGATTCTGGTGGCGGGCCATGGCTCGCGATGTCCGAGAGTTTGTTTTGGCCTGCTCAGTCTGTGCTCGGGGTAAGACTTCCAATCGACCTCCAGAGGGGTTACTTCAGCCGCTGTCAGTCCCTTCGAGACCCTGGTCCCATATCGCTAGATTTCGCCACTGCCCTCCCGCCTCCCAGGGTAATACGGTTGTTTTAACCGTAGTGGACCGGTTCTCGGTGCCCATTTTATCCCCTTGCCCAAATTGCCCTCAGCCAAGGAGACAGCCGCTACTGTAGTTGATCACGTCTTTCGCATTCATGGCCTCCCGGCAGACGTGGTTTCCGACAGAGGTCCCCAATTCGTGTCCAAATTTTGGAGAGAGTTTTGTCGTCTACTGGGGGCGACTGTGAGTTTGTCTTCTGGGTTTCACCCTCAGACCAACGGGCAGACTGAGCGAGCCAACCAGGATCTCGAGAGGGTGTTGCGATGTTTGGTCACTCAGAATCCCACTTCCTGGTGTCAGCAACTTTCATGGGTTGAGTACGCTCATAACTCGTTACAGGTGTCGTCCACGGGCCTCTCGCCGTTTGAGTGTAGTTTAGGTTACCAGCCACCACTTTTCCCTAGTATGGAATCTGAAGTCGCGGTCCCCTCTGCTCACGCCTTTGTCCAGAGGTGTCACCGTACCTGGACGAGAGCCCGAGAGACTCTCCTCCGGGTAGGGGCGGGCACCAAGGCTAAGGCTGATCGCCACCGGTCGAGGCCTCCCGTCTACGTCGTTGGTCAAAAAGTGTGGCTTTCTACCAAGAACATTCCTCTCCGGTCCGTGTGTAACAAGTTGGCTCACAAATTTATTGGCCCGTTTCCTGTCACTAAGATTATTAGTCCGGTGACAGTCCGCCTCAAACTCCCTCCTGCGTACAGGAGAATTCATCCCGCTTCCATGTATCCAAGATTAAACGTTGCTGGTCTCCCTTAATCCGCCTACTCCGGTTCCTCCCCGCCACGACTGTAGATGGGGAACCCACCTATTCGGTCAATCGCATTCTGGACTCGAGGCGGAGGGGACGAGGATTTCAATACTTGGTGGACTGGGAGGTTACGGTCCAGAGGAGAGAAGTTGGGTTCCGGCCAGGGACATACTGGATCACTCCCTTATTGATGATTACAATCAACAGGTAAGGTCGGCTGGGAGCGCCGAGAGGCGCTCCTAGGGGGAGGGGTACTGTCACGTTTTATGGGCTCCCTGTCCCATCCTCGCTCTGTCTTGTGGGTGTGTGTGCGTATGTGTGAGCAGGTGTCATTAAGTGCGTTTCTTGAAGAAAAACTATTTTAGACTGAAGTTGTTTTAACCTAGACATCACTTGTTTGATTTTAGAAAGAGTATGTAGCCCCCTACAGTTCCAAGAAACAAATTTAACCCCAATGTTTTCCGTCATTTTCTTCTACATTGTGAGATAATCCAACACTCTCCCATATTTTGAAACGGAAAGTCACCTGTACCTTATGAAGATAAAACATAAAACAAACTAGAACTAAAATAAACAACATGATTAAAAACATCGTCCAATTAGAGAAACAACAAAACACGTTAACCCCACAACAACGAATTGCCGAAAACCACCAGCAAATTCAAACCCTTCACCACTACTTCTAACTTCCTGAACTAGATCAACCCGATGCATCGCACTCGAGCCCCGCTGAGCAATTTACAATATATAGTCTCATTATAAGAAATAATATATATTAATTTATTGTCCATTGCTTAATTTGCTTATATGCAATTTACTTGAAAGTGAACAAGCCCTGAGAAAAACAGCACCAGCTTACATGTTCATTAGAAAGTCGTCAACTTCCGATGGACTTTGAAAGACGTGAGCTTGGCCATTAACGGTGACTCGGAGGCGAGCTGGAAAGTTGAATCCGTACACCAGTCCCTTAGCTCGCAGCTTCTTCTTGACTTCGTCAAATTGCCTCCGTTGCTTGTTTAATTCAGCAGAAAGGTCCGGGAAGAACATGATTCTGTGATTTTGGAACAGTACATCTTTCTTTGCTCTGGCCGCTCGCATCACGCGCTCCTTGTCTCTGTAGTCCAAAAACTTCACAATCATCACTCTCGGGGTAGATTTCGCGTCCGCTGTAGTATTTCGCAAATAACCGTTCCTGTGGGCCCTCTCTATGGCCAGTGGTTTCCGCAGTGGTTCCATGTCCAGCGCTTCAGGTAACCAGCTTTCTAGAAATGTACATGCACCGTTGCCCTCGGATTTCTCTGGTAAACCTAAAAGCCTCAGGTTGGAGCGTCGGCTGCGATTTTCCAAATCATCTATTTTCCAGGTGAGTGCAGTAATTTTCTTTTCCAGAGCGTTGGTTGTTGATTGAATTGTAGAGACCGAATCTTCGGTCTGAGAGATGCGTTCCTCTGCCTGCGTTATTCTTCCGAAACATTCTGTGACTTGATTTTTGATATCTTGTACAGCCGAAAGGACCGTTTCGAACTGAGAGGCCATGTCAGCTTTCATCGAGTTTATTGCTTGAATGATACCACTTGTATCAGCGTGTAAGCGGCTAGCTTGATCTCCACAAATCGGTGACGAGTCTTCACTGCCGTATGTAGGCCTAACTCGCGACACCTCTTCCATGCTTTCGGAGTCCGATGTAATTTCTGTGGTTTCCATTTTTTTCGGCTTTTGCTTTGCTGGTTTAGGTGACATCTTAAAGAACATTCACTTATAAACAAACTGAGTTCGAAAGTCAAATGAAACTGGGATACATTTAGAGAATCTTCATACAAATTACAGCGGGGCTAACTCGTGCGTCTCTTAAGCAAGGCACCATAACCGGAAGTCCTCATTTTTAATCTTAACAAGTGCAGTTTCTGTGCTATGACGGGGCCTAAAACCTGACTGAAATTCTTCATAGTTATCATTTTTTTGCAAGAAGGAGCACATTGAGCAGATACAACTTTTTCTAAAATGTTTGACATAAACGGAAGATTTGAAATGGGCCTGTAATTTGCCAGTTCACAAGGATCTAGTTTTGGTTTCTTAATAAGAGGCTTAATAACCGCCAGCTTGAATGCTTTAAGGACGTGACCTAAACATAACGAGGAGTTAATAATATTGAGAAGTGTTTTTTCTGCTTCAGGTAACAACTCTTTCAATAATTTAGAGGGTACAGGATCTAATAAACATGTTGTTGGTTCAGATACAGTGATAAGTTTATTTAGCTCATCCTGTCCTATAGTTGTAAAGCAGTGCAGTTTTTCTTTGGGTGCGATGAATGAAGCTGAAGTACTAGACACTGTAGAATCTACATTTGTTATTGTATTTCTGATTGTGGCGAGGGGGGCGTGGTTCAGCGAAGTCTGCAGCGGGAGAAAGACTCAGGAGACAGCGGTAAGTAAGTCGGTCAAGTGCAAAATGAGGATCACCTGTGTCTGATTGCAGTAATTGGCGTGGAGACCGGATAAAAGCCGCCGTGGAACGGCAGTTCAGGGAGAGAGACGGAGTGAAGACTCGGGCGCACGAGCTGTCAGAGAGAAACAGTCGGAACGAATACAGAGAGTGATCGCGGAGACGAACGAGAGAGTTGATGTTTCCGGGTGACGCAGAGTGCGCACCTGTGTGAGTTTATCTGTCTTAAATAAAAATACCTGAGTCTTCACGAGCCAACCCTGTCCGCTTCCTTCCTTCCTACGAACTTTGCTACACTGATGTTATCTATTTTTTCAGTAAATAAATTAATAAAGTCATTACTGTTAAACTGCAGCACTCATAGCCCAAGTTGCTTGAAGTCCAGTGTTAAGTTTCCACAGTCTGTGGTGATTTGGGGTGCAATGCAATCTGCTGGTGTTGGTTCATTGTGTTTTTTGAAAACCAACGTCACTGCACCCGTTTATCAAGAACTTTTAGAGCACTTCATGCTTCCTTCTGCTGACCAGCTTTTTAAAGATGCTGATTTAATTTTCCAGCAGGATTTGGCACCTGCCCGCACTGCCAAAAGCACCAAAAGTTGGTTAAATGACCATGGTGTTGGTGTGCTTGACTGGCCAGCAAACTCACCAGACCTTAACCCCATAGAGAATATATGGGGTATTGTCAATAGGAAAATGAGAAACAAGAGACCAACAAATGCAGATGAGCTGAAGGCCACTGTCAAAGAAACCTGGGCTTCCATACCACCTCAGCAGTGCCACAAACTGATCAGCTCCATGCCACGCCGAATTGAGGCAGTAATTAAAGCCAAAGGAGTCCCTACCAAGTATTGAGTACATATAGAGTAAATGAACATACTTTCCAGAAGGCCAACAATTCACTAAAACTTTTTTTTTTATTGGTTTTATGAAGTATTCTAATTTGTTGAGATAGTGAATTGGTGGGTTTTTGTTAAATGTGAGCCAAAATCATCACAATTAAAAGAACAAAAGACTTAAACTACTTCAGTCTGTGTGCATTGAATTTATTTAATACACGAGTTTCACAATTTGAGTTAAATTACTAAAATAAAGGAACTTTTCCACGACATTCTAATTTATTGACATGCACTTGTATTTAAATGTTTTTTTTTTTTAAATGTGACATTTTCTGGAAAGGTTTTGTAAAAATCATTAAAACTGATGCTAAACTGATGCATTACGAATCATTAAGATGCTAATGGATAGCTTTCTCTCATTGTATATTAGACCTTTTCTGTGCAGTTTTATAATAACTAAACTAGCGAGTCTGAAACATCTCAATTGCATAATGAAATGAAATAATTAATAAAGTATTAAAACTAATATATTTGCTTCAGAGTTATATTGATGAAACAGAGACCACAAACTTGTGCATAAAGACAATCAATCAGTGTTTTCGTGGATTGTTTCTGTATTCTTTTGCAAAATATCTAGTGAAAAAGAAAAAACAGATAAGCAAAACTGTAAGGGTTGTAGTCACAAAACAGGATCAGTGGACTGACAGCATGACTAGAGGAGAGACATGCTGTCTCTCACAGAAATGATTCAACACAGTGTGTTTCTTTAATAAGCGTGGTTGGCCACGAACAGAGACTCTCCCGCCGCTGATCCGGTGTCTCCTTTGGAGAAGTATTTACCGACAGCTGCAGCGCTGTTGTTCTGTAGAAGAAATCCACACATGAGATTAGTGAAAACAGGAACACTGAGCTGGGTGTCAAACATGTTTGCAGACATCTACTGTTGCGCAACACAAAACAGAAATTCTGTGTGACTGAAATAAATTACAGAAGTCCAAATCCCATTCATTTTCTCCATAAGGGAACTTATTTTGAACGCTAATTATATATAAAAATGAATGACCTCCTGTGAGCTATGAGGCTGCTAATTGATGATATATGCTTTTGTTGAAGCCATCAGTCTGCATTATTTACTCACGTTTAACATTGAAATATTTGGGAAAACCAACCTTACCCAACCAACTAACCTTCCCAAAATCACCACCAATCAGGAATCAAAACAAACAAATCAACCAAAAAATTTCAAATAGCAAAAACCAAAAGATATTTAGCTGCCTGTTCCTTCCCAATGAAGCACTGCGAATGACATAATCAAGTCTCAAATGACTAAATATTTGTGTATATCTGCGTATTTTGGAATAAATGTAAAATATACTGTTTCTATATGGAAAATCAACATCTTTGAATTATTACTATATATATTATTTATGTCATTTGCAATGCTTCTTTCCCTCAGATTCAGTCTTGTACCTTCATTTGTACCCTTTTGTCTGGATTTCAAATGTCAATTTTTAGTATTTATTTCAAATTAAAATTTGTAATGTTAAGATTCACCCCATAGCAGGTTAGTTTGCTTCATGGCTTATAAATCATCTTGAAGACTTTAAAAAAAATCCGTATAAGAAAAATGAACAGGGAAACACTATGTCTTTAGTCTAAATGACTAAAATGACTAAAAAATTATGTCTACAAACATATGTGGAGTGGGACTTTGAACATGGGAGGAAAGAGGAAAATAACTGCAGTGCTTATTAGTTACATAATGTAAAGTAGTTCAGAAAGAAGGTGAGAAATTTGACAGCTGCTATTAGTGGTTTGTCATACTTATAAAAATATATGTTCCTAAAATTCACTTGAGGAACTGATATCACAGATCATAACTGTACATTGGGAAACTCATTTTTCATTGTCTTTGTGAGGTCATTTACGTACTATGGCTCTCTTGATAAACTCCTCCTGGCAGGCCTTGCCGTTCTCCTTCTTGCCCCCCCAGGCTTTCAGTGCGGAGGCTTGCAGGGCCCGGCCGAAAGAGAAGGTGAGGGCCCAGGGTTTGCTCAGGGGACACTGGTTAATGGTGCTCAGATTGATGGAGGCCTCCTCCTCGCTCTGGCCTCCGGATAGAAAGGTGATGCCTTTGGGAGCAGAAGAAGATAGAGGTTTGTATTACAGTTTAAAATGTGCTAATTTATAAATGACGAGCCATTTGGATATAGTAGCGTTTCATAATAGATTGATATGAACTGATACATCAGTCAAATGTTGAACTACGTAATGTATTGACACAAAGCACAACAATCTGTATATTTTTACATATCTATGAGATATAATAGAATACTTGTTTGTTATAAAATGAAACAGCTATGTAAACATGACATGTTGCCTTAATATCTATAAACATAATGTGGGTTTTTTGGCTATAGAAGAATTGCATACAACACTTTTAAAAAATATTTTTTTTGCGCTTGACTTAAAAATCATAAGTTTACTTAAGTTGCTATTACTAATTGCGGCAGCATTTTATATCAGAATGTCAATATACAAATCACAGACCACTGAACCTAATCAAATCATGATTGAATCACGGCAATCCACAAATATTATATTACTGTCTTAGATAATCAATGTCAGACTCGCCCAATATACAATCACATTGAATTCAGTTTTACCAGATATTTATATACCAAATACTGGCGTTGTGGAATTAGAGGTGAATATAATCAATGCATTCCATTCTGAAGTGCTCATCTCTTTTCTTTCATCGTTTTAAAGTGTTTACCATCCCAAATGAGAGCTTTCGAAAGGATAAAGAGTGTAAGGGGACTAAAACGGTTCCTGGGTGCCACAATTAAATGAAGTTCCAAACGTATATATAAAACGCTTAGGGGAAAGCGTGCGTATGCGTTGTGATACTCTCTAAAATGGCAGACGACGAAACATAGACTTACTGTCTATGGAGGGTCAGATAGCTCTTAGATTTCATCAAACATATCTTAATTTGTGTTCCGAAGATGAACGAAGTTCTTACGGGTTTGGAACAAATTAATGACAGAAATTTCTTTTTGGGATGAACTAACCCTTTAAGTTAAACATTTTTGGGAAGATGTGCCTCGTGGGCAGGCGAACTCGTGAAATCTGTGCAAACAATCCATCAGGTGTACCCTTCAATATAGCGGCCGTGATTGTTCTATTGGGCAGTGCCCTCAGGAGGCAGGTGTATCCCGCAGCGCAGGTGGAGCGACTCACCGGGAACGGCCGGTGGAACGGTGCGGCACAGGGCGGTGACGGTGGACATGGCTATCTCCTGAGGAGAGTACTTGTGGGAGCAGGAGTGGCCAGCCGTCACCATGTTGGGTTTTAGCAGGGTTCCCTCCAGATACACATGATGGTCTGACAGAGCCTTGTACATAGCCGCCAGGACCTTCTCCGTCACATACTGGCATCTCTTCAGATCGTGGTCCCCATCAGGCAGGATCTCAGGCTCCACGATGGGCACGATGCCATGCTGGTGAGACAACAGCAACCAGCGTAAATTAAGTGTCACCTTGCCTATGTGAATGCTTTAAGTCTGTTTTCTGATAAGTGCACAGACAGCAGAGAAGCAAACAAGAATGATAAGTGCAACAAAATACACATATAGCCATACAAAATATATGCCAAAAACTTTCTTTTTTTTTTTGTTTACATCAACAAAAACATATTAATTATATTTATTACATAATTATATAAACCGGGTTTGGGTCCAAAACTTCTACTAGTGCCTCGGACACGGGTTCGGTATTAGCCGTCTGGGGTACTTTAAAATAAATGTGATTTTTACAAATTAACTCAATAAGAACCAAATTCTTTTAAACTAGCTCAGATGCATACTTGCGCGTTCGTGTTAAGTGAATTGTTAAGAAACACATATAGAAAAGGAACAAACGTTTGCAGCCTTGCACACAAAAATGTATCTTATAGATATGAGATCCATCAGGAAAAGACACTCGCTTCATTACACTGTGTGTTTATAAATAATGTTAAATCCATGATTTATTAGGCTATCGATTACATTTTTATCAAACTATCACATTTATTTTCAAATTGTCACTGGTCAAAACTGAAAGCCGAACTCAGAAATAACATGTGTCCAACAGGCAGGAAAAATATAAATAAATAATAGATAAGTAAATAAATAAAAAAAAGAAATGGAGTGGCGGCCAAATCAGTCAGCAAGACACTGCAAGACACTGGGTGTTTCCAGTTTACATTCGGGTTCAGTCGTGTTGGAAAATAAATGGCGTCGGGTCGGACTCAGGTCTAATTTCATCTGGTCTGTCTTGCGTCAGGTCTTTCTCGTTGAATAAAATGTATGCACATCGGGTTTGGGTAAGAAGTGATTCAGGTTGATTTGGGTCGGGTGTGGATTTTAGGACCCGAGAAGCCCTCGAATGCATACTATATACAGATAAGCAGATGGGCCCAGAATGTGAATGCAACATGCTAAATTGCAAATTGTCCCATATTTAACCATTTGAAAGAAAATATTTAATGTGGGTTAATGCATTAAGGCAAATTTAAGTATACAAATTCAGTATATACTTTACTATAACACATTCTTTATGCAGGCAAGCAGATGACCTCAGAATATGCAACATTCAAAATTAACATGCGATTTAAGCTCAGCTTACGCTGTGTGATTTTGGCCATGAATTGGTCGTCTGAGACAAATTTAAAAAAATCCTAAAATATTCCTATAATCCTGCTCTAAAATCTGTAGTCTTTGATCGCTGGTCTGACATGTTCACCGACAGCCGATTAATGGCCATTGCGATCGGATCTTATCTCTGACGAAATTCTGGCAGTGTCAGAAGATTTTTCTCCTACGACGAATGTAAAACTGTCTTTGTTTTTCAAGGCAAGCCATGATCAGAATTAATGTTAGATATTTCTCCTAACTACCATAAACTCCGGTGCTCCCGTCCTATGCTCACAGAATGCATAGATATAAAAAAGGTTAGTATACCATGGCAGCCGTCGTGTGAAGCCCTCCTCGTGAGAAGACCGAAGAGTGTAAAGACCATCGACTCTACAGTGTGACTCCACCGGGCAGGGACACCGGCAAAGGATATAAGTATCACTTTTTATTTATCCTCTTTCTTACTACTTGTTTCACTTCTGTTTTAGTTTTTATAACCAATTCTTACTATGTAAAAATAAGTATACTTAGGCCTTTAGTGTTATGTTAGAATCATTATTATACTCATACATTTTCTTGATTTAATATTCTGACTTGTTTTTGGCTTTATTTATTTTTTCATTTAAATGTTGTTGTATGCATTTGTCATTTTTATTTAATTTCTTTATCTTCTTAAATGTGTATATATAATATTTATAGTTTTAACTTTTAATTTTAGTTACTTTTTCTTATTTGTAAGTCGCTTTGGATAAAAGCGTCTGCTAAATGACTAAAAGTAAAGTAAAGAAAAGATATGTTGCCTGTGCCTTTTTAACACATCTTGACTGTCATACAGTCTGACATTAATGACAACTGAGATCCCACAATGTGACATGAGCATCATGTTTGTACAGTCTGACAAGCAACAATCGTAAAGGACTATTAAATATCTCATAGTGTGTGCGTGGGCTTATCCTGTTATATTCTAAGCTCATCTGCAAGCATCATCAATAAGGTGTATACTGTATTTGATATTCTTTAAACTGTCCCAAAATACTGCAACGGGGGATGTATATGGATCAAAAGTGGCCAAAACTTGCAGCTTGGTCACTTACCTTTGTTCTTCTTCTTTAGAGAGATTATATAAATATTCATGGCATGAAACAGATGGAAAATTGACTGCATAGCTGTATGTTCTGGATGTTTTGCGCACCAGTCACATGATTGAAAACTATAAATATTGTTCATAGAGTTAAGTGTTATGTTGCAGGCTATAAAGTGGCTCACCATCTGGCAGATGCTAGCGTAGCGAGCGAGTACATTGGCATTCTCAATGATAGCCAGATTAGATGGAGTAGTGGGGGTGATCTTCAACACACAGCGCCATTTAGCAAAGTCAGCGCCATCTTTTTTATACTGAGCGCAGCGCTCGTATAGCCCGTCCAGACCTGAGGCAGAAAGACAGACAGAATAAAACTCATAAAATGAAGGATGTGAAGAAATGTCATCCATACCCTGTGTGGTCGTCTCTCCATTGGTGCCGGCAAGAGGTACAACACCCTTGTCCACCTTGATTCCGACCACCATGCCTCTCTCCTTGATCAGCTGAGAGAAAGGCTTGCCATCATCAGTCTTCTGATAGAGCGTCTCATGGAAAAGGATGACTCCGCCGATGCAGGGTAGGATACAGTCGTCTGCGGTGAAGAGCAGCTGACGGTACAGCCTTCTGTTCTCCTCTGTGTTCTCTGTATTGATGCTCTGGAAGCGCTTTGCGACACTGCCTAAAATTATGCACGGTAAAAAGAAAGCCGGAGAATAAGGACAGAATTCTATATTTGCGTGAACTAGCATTTTGAAAGCATATGTGACCCTGGACCACAAAACCAGTCATGAGGGTCAATTTTTCGAAATTGAGATTGATACATTGATGTATGGTTTGTTATGATAGGACAATATTTGGCTGAGATGCAACTATTTGAAAATCTGGAATCTGAGGGTGCAATTTTTTTTTATCAAATCTTAGTTCT
This sequence comes from Gymnocypris eckloni scoliostomus, assembly GCA_027564155.1. Taxonomy (NCBI): domain Eukaryota; kingdom Metazoa; phylum Chordata; class Actinopteri; order Cypriniformes; family Cyprinidae; genus Gymnocypris; species Gymnocypris eckloni. The sequence goes on along the minus strand of CM050430.1, from coordinate 11,150,658 downwards.
TAGTAATGCATATTACTAATCTAAAATGAAGTTTTAATATATTTATGGCAGGAAATTTACAAAATATCTTAATGGAACATGATCTTTACTGTTTTGGCATAAAATAAAAATCGATAATTTTGACCAATACAATGTATTTTTGGCTATTGCTACAAATATACCCCACTGACTTAAGACTGGTTTCGTGCTCCAGGCTCTCATATAAGGGTTCATACCTGTGGACTCATCAGCTGCAAGAATTCCCTTTCCTGACGCAACGATCTTTTGAGCGATATCACTCAGCTCTTTCTTCTGATCGGGGCTCAGGAACGGATATGCTTGAGGCATCTTTACTGGAAGGAGGAAAGTTAAATCAAGAACAAAGCAGTCAGTAGACAAATAAGTTAATGTGACAGGGGTGCAATACACTGATGACATTAGGTAATACGTTGGTGTAAAGTATTGGTGTAAATGTAACTAATTACTGTACTTGAGTGTCTTTTAGGATAATTTGTTGTGTACTGAGTATCAAAGATATGAACAACTTTTACTCTCTGCTTCACTACATTTTTTGAGTGAGTATTTGTACTCCTTACTCCACTACATTTGAAATGAGTGTTACAGTTACACATTACATTTTGCATGACATCTAGATTTTCTGAAGCAGTTTATTTCTGCTACAAAAAATGTGATATTGCCAACTACTTGGCGCTGAAATTACTATATGTAACGGATGTAGCTATGCCAGTAAGGGCTGTGTGTAAAACCTCACTCTCCTGACCTCAAGAAGAGGCGCTCTAGCGACTGACGTTAGGGGCTGTAGCCTTTGGCGTTCCTTGTTAGAGCGCCCGCCTCCCGCACCGGAATCCCGGGTTCGAGACCCGCTCCGACAAGTTGTGGCAGTATGTGGACCCGGGGGGTTACATTGGTGCCGTGACCCGGATGGGAGTGAGGTTTAGGGGGGTGAGTGTAACGGATGTAGCTATGCCAGTAAGGGCTGTGTGTAAAACCTCACTCTCCTGACCTCAAGAAGAGGCGTTCTAGCGACTGACGCTAGGGGCCTTTGGCGTTCCTTGTTAGAGCGCCCGCCTCCCGCACCGGAATCCCGGGTTCGAGACCCGCTCCGACGAGTTGTGGCAGTATGTGGACCCGGGGGGGTTACATATATATCATGCGTTTTGCCCTTACTCACCCAAACTTGTCAACAAGGTTACATTACATGAATGCGAGAGCCTTAGCAAGTAATTGTGAATCACAGGTGTTTTATACTGTATATAAGGACATGACTGCAGCTGGCAATGAGGCCCAAACCAGCACATCCAGTGCCTCTTGTATATAGATATATAGCCCTATTGTTTCTTTAGTTCTTAGTACTATCATCAGGACCTTAAAATCATCCTAACTTCCCCCCTTACGACGCCCCTGCCTCAGAGGATGCCAACCCTCAGACAACATACAGAATTAACCCAATTTTGCCATAAGTTAAATATATTAAGTTTCTACAATATATATATATATATATATATATATATATATATACAGTGCTCAGCGTAAATTAGTACACCCCCTTTGAAAAGTAAAATTTTAAACAATATCTCAATGAACACAGTTTCATATAATGAACAGTTTTATATAACATCTGTTTAACTTATAACATGAAAGTAAGTTTAATAATATAACTTAGAGAACAAAATTTTCAGTTTTACTCAAATTAGGGTGATGCAAAAATGAGTACGCTGAGCACTGTATATATATAATATAAACTTAATTTCCTGTAAAGCTGCTTTGCAACTATTGTATCATAAAAAGCACTATACAAATAATATTGAATTTAATTTAATTTAATTTAATTTGTGAGTTGTCGAATGTAATGGATGTCTGTTTGCCTGTCATTATGTTCTTAGTTCCCTTTGGTTTTTGGCTTATTATTTGTCTTAGTTTTTTTTTAATGAAATGCCAGCACATTGATCCTTGCCTCTGCCTGTTCTCCTCAGCTTCTCTACAACGTTTCAGTTTTTCACTGGCATGTCTCTTTGACTAGCGCATCTTTGAGCCTATATTTAGTATAAGTAAAATACTTAAGAACTGTTAAAATCAGATACTCCAATGGTGATTTTCCACTGCATGGTACGGCACGGTACGGTTCAGTACGGTTCACTTTTTTCACTTTTCCACTGGGTACAGAACCTATTTACCTGGTACTTTTTTTATTACCACCTTGGCCGAGGTTCCAAGCGATCCGTGCCATTACCAAAATGTGACGTGTAAACTCTACTGATCACTGACTGGCCGGAGAAAATCTTCATTACTGCATCACTGAACTTGCGACACGAGACCCAACATAGACACCCTAAATCCCAAGCATTCTCATAGGCCTCTCCATTGCTGTTAAAAATATCCACATGCCGAGAATGAAGAACACCATTCCGTCGATATGCTCCTTTGTTGTGTGTTTGTTTGTGGCACGTTTACAATGACGTCACGGCAGTAGAGGCGGTGCAACTATAATGACGCGTGAATAATTCCCCCCACTCTAAAGCAGTACTAAACTGCAGTGGAAATGCAAACCAACCCGAACCGAGCCGTGCCATGCCGTAACGAGTCGTGCCGAGCCGAGTCGTACCACGTAGTGGAAAAGCGCCATAAGACTTTTACTCAAGTTGTTTTGGAATTGGTGACTTGTAACTTGTAGTGGAGTAACTTTCACAGTAAGGTATCTGTACTTTTACTCAAGTATGGTTTTCAGGTACTCTTTACACATCTGGAAACATACTAACTAAATATGAAGTACTAATTTCAGTGACAGATAATTCTAGACCAAACTTGCTCTACTGGTTTAACCAAATTTGGGCTGGAAAACTAGAGAGTGCTGCAAGGATGACATTTTGGAGGTGAACCTATATGTTTGCATCATACTAGTTTTACTTGTTGAAGTATTTTCCCCATTGGCTTTTGGATTGCCAAGAATAAGCTCTGTGACCAACAAGACTTTATGATTCTTTAGAGTTTATTTAGATAGGGACAGATACAAAAAAACATAGATACACTTAAACAGTCATCTGATGAATGCATCATAGTGTTTTTAGCTGAAGCTAATTTACAACACTTGTCCAATTCTTACATGCTTTGTTCATCATACTGATCTTCACAAAGCCTAAATACAATTGCCCAATGTAAAAAGGTACATTTAGGGCTACAAACAAATGAAACCATGGTTTCATGACTTCATGTCATTCCCTAAAGTTTCTTTCAGTCTTTATTTAAATTTCTACAAGTTTGAAATTTTAAGTTAAAGTAGTTTGAAGTGTAAACATAAAGTAAACTAGTGATTGAGTGAGTTCTGTTTTTAGTCCCATTTAGCAACCACCTTCTCATCAGAAACAAGAAAGCTTAAATAAATCTGGGGTATATATGTCAAAATAAATGTGCATTTAATTTCAAAGAAAAATGTAATTAACAATGTGTGTAATGTGTAATGTGATGTAGGAGATATAATGCATTAAAAACCATAACCTATAATGACTTTCAGCATTGTGCTCTTGGTTGTTGCAGGAAGTATTGTAATTTACTTTTTGGATTAAAATATCTGCTAAATAATCAATGGTGATTCAAAGGGATGTTGTGATGAGGAAGAACTTTTAATCTAAATACAAAGAGGGAGTTTTGTTATTTTAATTTTTGAACGATATCTCAAAAAACTGCCTTTAATGGTCAGACATGCGTGACTTGAAAGCTAAGATCCTCCTTTTTTAAGAGTTAACTTCTGCTTTTATTTATTAGTATATAGGGAAACGTATTGTGACAGTACGCTTAAATACTACTCTTCAAATTTGTCTTTCTTTCTTTTCATTTCCTCATAATGACTGTCATTTACTCCAGCGTTATGTTCTCCTCAATAGTTCTGTACATGTCAAGCCTTTGCTACTCTCATTGTTGACCTTTATGTGAGTTATGTAGGACAAGCCAAGCTCTTTTCCTGCCACCCCCTTCGTCCACTGATTCTACCTTTGCCCTTTTAGACACGACTTCCTATGAGCTCAGACTATATATAAACTAATGCCTACCAGCTGCACTTGTGTAGATGTGCTGTTCTCGCACGAGGGTATATATATCCAAAAAGAATGCATGCATGCATATTGTTTTATTTTGTTCTGTTTGTTCCATTGGTGAACTTCAAAGGCGGCTGCAACCAATAAAGTATTTGATTATTTCTGCACTTTAACCCCTTTTTGCACACTTTAACTCCCAAGCATTGATACTGATGATATATTATTTTTATAATTAATTTTTATAACGAGCCCCTGGTTATAAAAAAGGCTATGGAATGATAGTAATATAAAACAAATAGAGTCATAAAGAGGGCTTAGTACAGTTGCTTTGTAACATTGGGCTGACAGAAGTTTGCGAATGCAGTTTATTCAGATTCATTAGACTGTTTTGAATCAATTAAAATGAATAAATTAGAATGATTTAGGTGTTATTTACTAAATGGCTGTGTTGTGTGAATATCATTAAAATCAGCTCCAGATATTGGTATTTCTGCAATAGTTAAAAAAAATTGTCTTTTTACATGGATATTTATATTGTTTTGGAACATTGCCATTTTTATGTCAATATTGGTAGTGGCAATACTGGTATGCTGTGAGATTCCAATGGTAAAAATGATATATTTAACAAAAAAATTTGAAAAATGAATAGTGTTTAATTGCTTTAAAGCATCTTGATCTTGCACTAAAAGCCAATTACATATCAGAATCCTTTAGATACATAGTCAGCCTTTTGCGATATTTAGCACTACCATCAACATCATAACAATAAGCATAATTCAATTTTGCGCTTTGTCAAAGTTACTAGTTCAATAATCAGTAAGGAAATAAATAACTCTTGCTGCTGTTTTTTGTGTTTTTTGCCACCACACAACCACACTGTCCTATTTCTGTTGTTATCTTATTCATACTCATTAGCGCTGTGATAGCCTTTTAATATCAATGTCCTGTTAAGACAGAATTTAGATGAATTTTAAAATACATTTCTTACCTTTCTTGCTGAAAGGAGCACAGACCAAATGGAGCGAGGGAGAGAGAAAGAGAAGGATAGAGAAGATCTGGCAAAGACCACGATAGCTGCCTGTCCGATTGGCCACTGTATTTATCCAGCATTATGACCCCTCACATTCAGCTGTCCTGCTAAAATTAACCCTATCCTGATACTGGAGAATGGTGTCAACATTCCCAAACATGCAAGAGAGCGAAGGAGACCGACAGAAGAGAGTGTGTGGAGTCAGAAGCGTTACAGTCGAGTATGCTCTTGTGGAAAATGTTAAAAGCTGCATGGAGATGTCTAAAGAGGGAGAAAGGCAAACACGTTGACTAATATGAACAAGTGTCAGAATCTACAGCATACACTGCTGTTGGACACCTCATCCGACAATAGCAGCATACTGACCCTTGACCTTTCAGTGGCTTTTGAACAGGCGCAGGATAAAGCCCTGGGTCTTTTATTAATAGCCCTGGTTTTGTTGTTTATAATGGAAAAACTAAAGTTTTATAGTGAGTGTATTAAATGCCCTATTAGAAGAATTAGGCAATACATTTATGGCAGAAAGGGGTCAGAAAAGGTGGTTTCTGTTTGTTAAAATAATAGCAATTCCATTTGGCCCTACTAGTGCTCAATGAAATGACACAGCATCTTGAAGATGTAGACGTGCTTCTATTTACATTCTATCAAAACTCCAAATACATTCATCTACATAAAATTCACAGCAGGTTCCAGCTAAAATGAACATAAGCGGCCGGAAAACGCCAACAACGTTTTTTGCTGTTCACTCAAATAATGATTATATGAGTAGATTATTGATTAATAAAGATTTACTGTTGCATGATTTCTTGCACAGTACTGTGTTTTGAGCTCATGAATGCATGGTTTGTAAACTAATATATTTTGATCTTTGCATCACAACCAGCTCCATAAAGTCTGGCTTTTCTGACAAAGTACATTTGCTAGGTAGCTCACATGGTACAGAAATGTACCCGCAGAACGTCTTGTGAAAGAGGTGTTATAACTTTATTTTCAATGTAATAGGGCATTAACCTTTTTGCACCACAAAACGTGTTGGACATTTAATTTCCAAACTAGAATGCCCAATGTAATAAAACATTGCCAGATTCGTGTTCATTTATTTTGGATAAAACTGTTATTTTAGTCCCATGCATGGCAGATTTCCCCTGATAATTTTCATGAAATGTGCAAGAAGCAGAATAATATCATAGGCATGATTTTATAGTGAACATGGGATGGTATTTGTCCTGGCATTATATTAATATGTAAGTGTTAGGAAAGTGATATTTTGACTGTTACATGACATGTATTTATCAAATTGATTTATAAAGTGATTTTAATAAAGATATTTTATAAATCTCAAGATTGACCCACTGAGGCCTTTGTTCTGCTCACTGCCAGTATTAAAGCTATATATTAAATATAGAGGAAAGGAAAGTGCTTACACAAGAGGAGCATAAAGAAAGATGCCTTACAACATAGAGTTTTACTAAGTTTTCAGTTAGCAAATGTTTATAAAAGACAGAACAGAGAAAGCGAGAGATGGTTAGCAGTATTCATAACCTGCTGGAGACACTAGCAATTTTTTTTCTAAAATTAACAATTGTCCAAATGTTTGCAGATATTTAATGATCACCATTATATGCTTTCTGGATTTATAAGAGCATATGGGTAGGTCACGTGTATTGATTTAACTTTAAACCATGTTCAAGCTGTGATAAAAAAACATTTAATAATGAAGTGTTTGACACTGTGGGCAGAATAAAAAAAGAAAGACAGGAAGACATAAAGGAAGAGAGACGTAAAAGAAAGAAAGCATGAAAGAGAAATTCAACGCTCCTCTTTTGCAAGTGAAAAATTGTAACACCTCATCTGATATATTTACACACCCATGGTTTAACACAATAATGGTGCAACCCTTTTAAGGTAATCTCTTTTAATGTACAAAGGTCAGTAAATTCACATATTTATTTTCACCTAAAAACTTTCTAACCAAACAGATGTCTTCTTTTTTAATCATCTTTGCAGATGGTCTGACTAAGCACACAGGCCATTTTCTGTAAACCAACAAAGTCTTTACGCTCTGCTGTGGTTTTGTACTTCATTGTCAATAACGACACAGTCATTTTTATACTTACAACATTTGCAGCTATTTGCAAAAGGAGAACTGCCACCTCAACCGAGTCTGGTTTCTCAAGTTTTTTTTTTTTCTCCATTTCTGTCAGCGCTGGAGTTTTGGTTCCTTGTGACTGTCGCCTTTGGCTTGCCTAGCTGGGGACACTTATTTTTTAACAACACTATTGACAGTGCTTAATTTTTAAATGAAACATTTCCGGATCCAAATCAGCACTTAAAAGGTACCGAGACTGACACTGACAATACAACTTCAGTTTTCCCGGAACATTCAATGACGTCACTAAACAGTGTTGCCACAACTATAGAGCACCGTTCACAAGTTTCTGCATGGACCTAACTATACAGCCTAGGTTTTCAAACCCTGGGTCAAAAATGGGTCAGCAGGATGATTTATGGAAATGTATAGGCTTAAGATACCTTAAAAATAACTAAATTATTTTCCAAACTATTTTTATTTATTTTTTAACAAACTGGATGCTAAACAGTCAGGTTTCAGGAGTGGACATTCAACTGAGACTGTGCTACTATCGGTCACTGAAGCCCTGCGAATTGCAAAAGCTGATTTCAAATTATCAGTCCTCATTCTGCTGGATCTGTCTGCCGCTTTTGACACTGTCAATCATCAGAACCTCCTGACCACCCTCTCATCACTGGATATCACTGGGATTCCACTTCGCTGGTTTGAATCCTATCTCACTGGTCGGTCTTTCAGGGTGGCCTGGGGAGGGGAGGTATCCAAAGCACATCAATTGGTCACTGGGGTTCCCCAGGGATCGGTTCTTGGACCCCTCCTCTTCTCCACATACACTACATCACTGGGTCCCATTATACAGGCACATGGCTTCTCCTACCATTTCTACTCTGATGACACACAGCTCTATCTCTCATTTCAACCAGATGATCCAACGGTCGCTGCACGGATCTCAGGCTGCCTGGCAGACATCTCGGCATCGATGAAAGAACATCACCTACAGCTCAACCTGGCAAAGACTGAGCTTCTTGTCTTCCCTGCCACTCCAACTCTACAGCATGACTTCACGATTTCATCAACAATTACCCCATCAGCTTTTGTCAGAAATCTTGGTGTAATCTTTGATGACCAGCTGACCTTCAAAGAGCACATTGCAAAGAATGCTCGATCTTGCATGTTTGCATTACACAACATCAGAAAGATCAGGCCCTTTCTGACAGAGCATGCTGCACAACTTCTTGTCCAGGCCCTTGTCATTTCTAGGCTGGACTACTGCAATGCTCTTCTGGCTGGACTTCCATCAAACACAATCAAACCTCTACAAATTATTTAGAATGCAGCGGCACGACTGGTCTTCAACGAGCCCAAAAGAGCCCATAAAACACCTCTCTTTGTCTCCTTGCACTGGCTACCTGTTGCAGCTCGCATCCAGTTCAATACACTAATGTTTGCATACAGAACAACCACAGGCTCAGCAACCACCTACTTCCACGCAGCAGATCCTTTTTCTATTTAGCGCCCAAACACTGGAACAATCTACCTAACACTGTTCAGGAGGCAGACACAGTCTCTCAGTTTAAATCTAGATTAAAGACCCATCTCTTTAAACTGGCTTACACATAACACACTAATAAACTTCTAATATTCAAATCCGTTAAAGGATTATTAGGCTGCAGTAATTAGGTCAGCCGGAACCGGAAAAACTTCCCACAACACCCGGTGTACTTGTTACATCATTAGAAGAATGACATCTACGCCAATATTAGTCTGTTTCTTATTCCAAGGTCACTGCAGTCACCCAGATCCAGTCCGCATCTAGATCAGATGGTGGATCAGCACCTAGAGATGACCTCTACAGCCCTGAACATCAGCGGAGATCAGGACACCTAGATGAGCCCCAGAGACAGATCCCCAGTAAAGACTCTGTCTCCTAGACGGCTATCTAGACAAGACCCAGGGAACCAGACGAGTCCTCTTCACAATCTGACTCTGCTGCCGTTGGAACAAACTGCTGATTCGTCTGGTCAGAGGAGAACTGACCCCCCACTGAGCCTGCTTTCTCCCAAGGTTTTTTCTTTATTTCAGTCACAGATGGAGTTTTAGTTCCTCTGGCTTGCTTAGATGGGGACTCTTAATTTCCAGCGATATTGTCGACTTGATTGCACAGATACTATTTGAACTGAAATACGCTGGATGACAACATGCAGACCTTAAATCAGGTGAGAATGATCAGTGAGAAACACCGTCATTATGACTAGCATATAATGTCTGTTACCTTTTTCATTTGATTTTTAATGGCCTATTTTGAAGAATGTTTTGAAATTTGCAACAATGATCAGTTTTAAAACTGAAACTCAAAATCAGTATCACCAACTGCTCAGAGTTTTCTTTTGATTCCATGGGTCATGCAGAGTTCATTTAACACTTAAATCAACAACACATTTTGTCCAGATATCACCTTAGACCAATACACATAAAACAGACTAAATACATTTTTGTTTTTTTATTCCTTAATACTAATAAAGTGTGAAATTTATTTTGATAGCAAAAAAAAAATACCTTGATAGTATTGACAACATTTTGGTCACTGTAATTCTGATATGAAAATGTCATAGTTTCACATCTATGTATATGTTCAGTTGTTTTAGGCTGCTATTATTTATTCATTTTATTGTGTTGCTCACAAATTCTTTTGTATGCAACAAGGAAAAATACTATTAAAAATACTAGATTTATAAATGTCTAGAAAGCCACTGCGTATAAAAATATAAAGAGCCAAAATATATATATTTTTTTTTAGACAGCATAAGTCATTGTAGATCTTCACAGAGTTGCATTAAACTCTGTTGGTGACTGATTTAAAACATTCTTACTAAAAATTAAGTTACTGTTACTAGAGATGAAACTATTACACTACACCTCTGGTTTGGCAACTTCCTTATGAGCTAGCTATCTTCCTCTTCACTCTGTCATTTAAGAAGTCAAACAGTCTCTTTCTGTTTGTTTCCACAAAATATATCAATGATGATCATGTAATATGATGTTTATTTATAAAGTAGCTCTTGCTGGATAATTAATTGCACCTAAAGTGATTTATCATGGAAACTCCACAAGCTTTGCAAAAAGCCCCTCCACAAGCTTTGCAAAAAGGTCCAGAAAGTTCTGCTGAAATGCAGCCTGCTGTCGTCTGGCCTCTGCAGCTTCTGCTCGTTCCTCAGCCATTTCCTTTGCCCATGCCGCAGCCTCTCTTGACTCTCGCTCCACCAGCATCTGTAAGAAGTGATCCATTGCAGTGTTGGCTTCCTTCCTCCTTACCTCCTCCAACTCCCTCATTTCCTTCAATGTCAACCTCACAAGTATGTCTCCCCTTTTCCTCTTTCCTAGCATAAAGACATAAATAAATCTACGCTTAACAATCTGGTCTTACTTAAACTCACATATTACAGCAATTGCATTAATTGTACAACGTTCAAGCATTTTAACAGTACACTTTACAAACTTCACATAGTTAAATCATCTGTTTCCTTGTAATGTTGGTTGGGCCTACTTGATTTGGCCACTAACTTTGAACTGTGCTTATCTGGTACATAGCTAACGTTGATATAATTGATAGCTTTATTTAAAAGTTACTTGCCTTTTACAGATGTGCCGGTGTCACAGGCCTCCGAATCTTTGCTTTCCACATTTCTAGTGGATGACGGTTTGTGGCCGAGGATTGCGTCCATGGACGCATACCATTTACCTGTCCGTTGGTTCAAGGTTCAAGGTTCGAGGTTCTTTTATTGGTCAGAACTATTTAGGCTGTTGTGGTCTTTAATCTTTTTGTAGTCTTGTTTCAGATTCTTAAGCTTTTCCCGACACTGCTTAGCTGAGTTGTGGATCCCAACCTGCAGCAGCTGTGCTGAGATGTTGCTGTACACTTTGCTGTTACGCTTTGACGATGAAAAACCTCTCTGGATTTCCCCGTTGGAGAAAATTCTCAGTAAGGCTTGTACCTCGCAGTCAGTCCACTTTTCTGAATACTCCATAGTTACAGAAAATTACTACAGTAATATTTGGCTAAAACAGGACTGAGTCTTCTTTCTCATTCGTTTATGTGTTTGAGAAATGACAGGTCACATGCACCTCTTTGCTGCTAAAGGAATGGAGTAGTTCCACAAACAGTTCCTGAAATTGGGATTAGGTTCTGAATAGAACCATTTTGTTAATCTGTCACAATTCAGGGGTTGTTTTTTAACAATGGGGTAATCTGCAAACCTGCAGCTTAGTGGTGTTGATCATTTTGGGTGTTTATATTTAAGGCTTTTAGATAGTATCAGAAAAGGCATGTTTGTTTATGAAGGGGGAAAGAGAGTGGAAATGAGTTCTGTAATATTAATTTATGACAGCTTTGGCTCAAACTATCATAATTGGACCTCGAGGAAAACGTAAAACACCAAAAAATTATGCTGTTCCTCAGTAATTTGATCTCGTTTTACAGTGCAAATATCTAAATCATATGAAATCAAGATACATTTACTGGAGATGCAAAATGACAGTATAAATAGTTGCTTATTAGCATGCATATTACTAGCATATTGGCTGTTTATTAGTACTTATAAAGTACATATTAATACCCTATTCTGTAATTAGATCCCTTAACAACTACCTTAATAACTATTTATAAGCAGCAAATTAGGAGTTTATTAGGAGACAAAAGTTAGGGTTAATAGTTCACTCACTCAATTTTATTAATTATTTTAAGAAAATAAAATGATATAAAAAAACATTATTTTGCATCTCAAGTAAACGTATCATGATTTAAGTTTTTAATTTAATCATTTTTTTTTAGATATTTGTTCTGGAAAGCTAGAAAAAATTATCACTCTAAAGTTCGCTCCAGAGTCCTGACCAAGAGTCCAGTGCAGGCTCCAGCCCCTGACTAATGGTGCTTTCCCATTGGGGGGGTTCTACTGGGTACAGTACCTGGTAACTGGTACTTTTTTAGTACCACCCCGGCCAAGGTTCCAAGCGTTCCGTACCGTTACAAAAACGTGACGTGTAAACTCTACTGATCATTGATTGGCTGGAGCAAATCATCATTACTGCATCACTGAACTTGCGACACAAGACCCAACATAGACCCGCTCGATTTAAATCAGCACAGCCAGTGAAGGATCAGACGCAACCTTTTTTTGAACAAACAAAGGCACCTTTTTGTATCAACCAAAAAATGGCTGTTTCGTGGTCTGTTGAGGAAGTACAGACGTTCCTCTCATTGATAGCCGAGGAGCGGATCCAGTGAGAGCTTGATGGGGCGATGCGGAATGAAAAATCCTTATGTATATACTTTTTGCACGTTATATATGTTTATAGTATGTTTTCTTTTTATATTTGTACCTTTTTATCTGTGATTTGCTTCAATTAAAACAATCTGATCGAATAAGTGTACTTCCAGACTATATTAAAAATGTATTATTGTATGAGCACGTAATGAACCTCTTGAAAAAGACAAATTATTAATGCCATGATGATACAAACCAACACATAAATAAAAAACATGGGATAAATTGTACATTTTAAAATATTCAAAAGTTTATTGACAATTCACTTTACAGAACATTCTACATGTATAGTTAATTATTCAAGTAACGCAGCACACCTGCACAAACATCCCTGCCCTCCTCCTCTACACTGCCACCACAATCTCTGCTGGTAAATCCCAAAAATTCCCATAAGCCTCTCCATTGCTGTTAAAAACATCCACATGCCGAGAATTAAGAACACCATTCCGTCGATATGTTCCTTTGTTGTGTGTTTGTTTGTGGCGTATTTACGATGATGTCAATGCAGTAGAGGCGGCGCAACTATAACGACATGTGAATAATCCTGCCCACTCTAAAGCGGTACTAAACTGCAGTGGAAACACAAACCGAACAGAACCGAGCTGTGCCGTAACGAGCAGTGACTAGCCGAGTCATACCACGCAGTGGAAAAGCGCCATAAGGGTCCAGTGAAGGGTCCAGTCCCTGACCAAGAGTCCAGTGCAGGCTCCAGCCCCTGACCAGAGTCCAGTGCAGGCTCCAGCCCCTGACCAGAGTCCAGTTCAGACTCCAGCCCCTGACCAAGAGTCCAGTGCAGGCTTCAGCCACTGACCAGAGTCCAGTGCAGGCTCCAGCCCCTGGCCTGAGTCCAGTGCAGGCTCCAGCCCCTGGCCTGAGTCCAGTGCAGGCTCCAGCCCCTGACCAGAGTCCAGTGCAGGCTCCAGCCTCTGATCAGAGTCAAGTCATGTCCCCTGAAGTATTGTTCACAGGAACATTTTTTAATTAATCTTGTCTGTCTTGTCTTGTCTGTTTGGGTTCTCGTGTTGCCTCGATGAAAACTGTTCCTGAGTTCACCCCTTAACCATGTCACCACGTTCAGCCCAAGGAGGGCTGTTGGTCTCATGTCCGGACTAGAGAGGTCCTCAGATTCTGCTCTGCTGGGTAGCCCTGTGAGGGCTCCCGTTCGTGAGTTTAGCCCTCGGAGGGCTCCTGTTACTGAGTTAAGCCCCAATTTTTTTTTTTGGTGGTGTGGTGGTGGTGTGGTGGGAGGGGGGGTCGTAGAGGCCGGGACGAAGGATGAGGCCACGGCCAGGAAGACCACCTGCCATGGCTTCCAGAGCTCCCAGCTCCACCATTCTTGACCTAGTTTTACCTCGTGTATGCCCATATTTGGTTACTTTCCTGTTCCTGTCCCCATTTAGTTAATTTGTGTCCAGCTAAGTTTGTTTAATTATATTGTTTACATTTATTACTTAAGCCCTGTGTTTTCCCTTGTCTAGGGTCCAGTATTAACGTTCATGTCCTGTGTTCATGTCCTGTTTCTAGTTTCTCTGTTACCCCATTTTGGATTTGATAAAAGACTAGTTACTTTGAGTTTACTTCTCGTCTCCTCACATCCCTTGTGTTGTAATCATGACAATATGAGGTTTATCAGTTTATTAAAAAAATTCTAAACAAATTTTCTATTACATATACGTTCACCTTTCGTTAAGCCTACGTCATATGCTTGATCGCCTTGTCGTGAACCCGCCTGCTTGAGTGACCGGAAGCTGCACATTTCAATTTATTAAATTGTAAGAATTTATATTTATCTTAAAATATCGCATTGTTTCGCTTCATAGGTCCTTTATTAACACCCCAGAGCCATGTGGAGTAGTTTTGTAATGGCTGGATACTTTTTTGGGATTCAGAAGCAGGGGCACCATTCAAAATCAAAATCAAATCAAATTACTTTTATTTACACCAAGATTTCTGACCGAAGCTGATGGGGTAATTGTTGATGAGCCTAACTGAATCGTGAAATCATGCTGTAGAGTTGGAGTTGCAGGGAAGACCAGAAGCTCAGTCTTTGCCAGGTTGAGCTGTAGTTGGTGTTCTTTCATCCATGCCGAGATGTCTGAGGCACCATACTCGGTGCCATCTTGAAAAACAGTCGAATTTAGAGTCAAACACCAGAGTCAAATTTAAAAACAGAAGTAACTGTGTTTGAACAACATTTTCCATAGACGATATTTATTCAAACATTTTACATCAACATTGGGATTTTTAAGCAGTGGGTGGACAACTGCTTGCTTTAAAAATGCAGGAACAGTGCCAGAGACTAAGCAGGAATTGATAATCGTTTGGATGCTAGAACCAATTATATCAAAAGAACCTTTAATAATATCAGAAGAAACAACATTCTGGGGCGAGGTTTCAGATTTCACCTGCATCACTACTCAGATCAAACAAAGACACTGGCTGAAAGCTATTAAATTTGGCTGTATTAACTGGACATTCAAGCAGAGTCTTAGAGTAAGATGAAACAAGGGAGGATCGAATGCCATCAATATTTTCAATGAAAAGCCTAAAAAATATCTCACAGATGTCAGCAGATGGTTCTGCTTCGTTGGATGTATGGGATTAATTATCAAAATTATTGTACTGAACAGTATTTTATGAGTATGAGAGTATTTACTGATAATATCAGAAAAGAATTTAGCTTTTGCCTTTCTAGCTGCTTTCTGAAAGAGAATATTTTTTCCATCTCCTCTCTGCTGTAACGGTGGTGGCCGCCCTAGCTTAGATAAGCTCTAAAGGAAATGTTCGGCGCCAGTCAGGATTAATCCTGACAAAATTTAAATTAACCCCTGGATAGCAAAAACAAAAACCACCTGTTACAATATTAATTCACAAAACAAACAGTCAAAGAAAAAACTCCGTTCACAAGGGGAAGATTTATTCCACGATGTCCATGAGGAAAAACAACTTATTTAAAGAAAAAAAACACAAGCAAAAAAAACATTTCAGCACTTCGGTTCAATTTCCACCTTTGAAATCCGTGCAGGAATTGCGTCAGGCTAATTCATGTTACCAACACAGGCAGATTCGCATCCACAATCATAAATTGTCCATAGAAGAGAGAAAAAAAAAGAAACATAAAACATTGTTCATTTCATAGTTAAGGAAACCATCAACCAATAATCTTAAAGCAAAAATAACCATTAAACACTTTGTAAATCCACTAAGCACATTGAATGTGCGGAAGTGAATGTGCGAGTGCGTGCATGTGTAGTAGTGAATGAATGAGTGTGTGTGTGTGTGTGTGTGTGTGTGTGTGTGTGTGTGTGTGTGTGTGTGTGTGTGTGTGTGTGTGTGTGTGTGTGTGTGTGAATTGGCGGCTAAGAGGTACTGACCAAGTTTTGCAGTCATAAAGTAAACTGGAGAGTGTTGTGGGTTTTGTCCGACACCAGAACAGGTGGATGAACAGCCGTCACTTGTCTTCAGAACCACTTTACTAAAAGCAGACGATCCTGATGTGCAACGCTTAAAAGTCACGTGAAACTCCGCGAAGCACCAGGCATCACTCACAGGAAGCACCAGTTCGACAAGCGGCAGTCTTTCCACATTGCAAGGTAATCCACTCACTCTCACTACTGCAAACCTTACTGATGACGCAAAACCTCTCAGGTACGACACGCTTCCTTATATCCTCCTTCCTTCCGCCGTTAATTGAGACAATCCACCCGGATCACGCAAAGTGAAAGGAAAATTATTTCTGTGGCACAGATTTTCTGCATTGCCACACTCTCCCTCCCTGGAAATAAACAACCCCCATGGTTGTTAAAAAAAACATGGATTAAAATCCTAGAAATTCTTCTTCATCAGAGGTTTCTTGAAATAAGTTAAGGAGTTTTTGTTTTTCCTGGGACTCCAATTCCTCCGCTGTTGGATAGCATGGTTTGAGGTTGCACACATGTGCTGTGCGGACGTCCTCTCCAGTTTCTTCCAACGCTATCTGATAATTCAACGGGCCTAACCGCTTTAAAACCCAGTAAGGACCTTTCCATTTAGGGGCCAGTTTTGCAGTAAAATTATGTTGAGTACTGGACTGAGGGAAATTTCTTAACCATATACGGCTTTTTCCTTCAAAAGAAGCTTCTCGACGGGTTTTATTGTAACTTCTGAGCTGTCTTTTTTGGGCTTTCTTACAGCACTCCTCTGCCTTCAGTTTCAGTTGCACTAGATGGTGGACAACATCATATGATGGCGTGGATGGTGAAAGGCTCTTAACTTGGAGTAATTTATCCATTGGGCTTTTTAGTTTTCTCCCTATTTGAAGTTCTGCAGGGGACATCCCAATGCTTTCCTGCACAGCTGAATTAATTGCAAAACGGAGTTCAGGTAAATGCTGATCCCCCTTCTTGTGGTTGTCATCCACGTACGAGGCAATCATGCATTTTAGGGTCCAGTTAACTCTCAGTCATATTCGTTTGGGGGTGATATGCTGTTGTTAATTTTTGGGGTGATTTCTTGGACGTGGACAATCTTTTATTTGTTGTAGCGGTCACAGAATTACTAGTTGCTTGACCTCCAGACTTGCAGGAATGAAATGATCGATGATTGGTGAAAGGATGTTGTTGTTTTGCAGGTTGGTTTGTGGATGGGTTGGCATAAAGTGGACAACATCCAGGTGAGTGATGTCCCTTACATCTCCAACATTGCACTTGGGGTTGGTCAGTGGGTTTGATGTTTTTTTGAGTTACTTCCTGCGATGATTTTCTGCTTATACATTTTTCATATTGCAGTTGCTGCTCATGGTCCTTCTCTAGCTGATGTCCCAGCTTTATCAGTTCCTCAACGGTGCATACAACGACTACGTAGCTGACTGGCGAGGTAAGGTTTTACATTTTTGAGAATCATTTTGACTATTTAATTTTCTGTTAGGGAAGGCCTCCATCTTTTGCAAAGAGCACGATATGTAAAGGTGAAATCTCTGATGGATTCTCTCTCTCCTTGATACCTTGTGCGGACTCTTTCAGCTAGCTCATCTTCGTAGTCTTCGGAGAGAAAGGCTGAGAGGAAAACAGTCTCAAATTCGTTCCATGTCGTTACTGAAGATCGGGCGACTTCCCACCAGTCACGTGCAGTGCCGTGGAGTATGCTGCGGAAGGTTGCCAGGAGGTCGGTCTCTGCAAGTGGGTGCAATGCCAAGAAGTCCTGACACCTTGTTAGGTACAGCAGGGGATCAGCGTCAACCGACGGTCTTCCAAATGTGGGAAAGGTCAATTTTAAATGGTCACTTTTTCCAGCAGGAATAGGAGGACACTCTGGGTCATTTTATAGTGGTGATGGGGGTGCGGTAAGTATGGCACTGGGTGGTGATTGTACCCCTTTACTTTGGGTATCAGCCATTTCCTTTTCTTGCCGTTTGACTTCCTCTATGTTTATTTGAAGATATTAGATCCTTTACCCACTAAATTATTGAAAGAGTTGTTACCTGTAGCAGAAGAACCACTTCTCAATATTATTAACTCCTCGTTATCTTTAGGTCACGTCCCAAAACCATTCAAGCTGGAAGTTATTAAGCCTCTTATTAAGAAACCAATACTAGATCCTTGTGAACTGGCAAATTACAGGCCCATTTCAAATCTTCCGTTTATGTCTAAAATATTAGAAAAAGTAGTGTCTGCTCAATTGTGCTCCTTCTTGCAAGAAAATGATATCTATGAAGAATTTCAGTCAGGTTTTAGGCCCCGCCATAGCACAGAAACTGCACTTAAAATACAAATGACTTGCTTCTTGCATCAGACCAAGACTGCATCTCATTGCTAGTTTTACTTGATCTTAGAGCTGCGTTCGACACTATAGATCATGACATACTCATAGATCAATTACAAAACTATACAGATATTCAAGGGCAGGCTTTAAGATGGTTTAGATCCTACCTGTCCGATCGCTACCACTTTATTTATTTAAATGGGGAAGCATCCCATTAATCACCAGTAAAGTATGGAGTACCACAAGGACCTGTCCTAGGTCCTCTGCTATTTTCGTTATACATGTTGCCCCTTGGTAATATTATTAGAAAACATGGGATTCGTTTCCACTGTTATGCTGATGACACTCAACTATATATCTCAACAAGACCAGATGAAACTTATATACTATCTAAGCCAATGGAGTGTGTTAAAAATGTAAAAGATTGGATGACCAATACTTTTCTCCTATTAAATTTAGATAAGACAGCGATATAACTTCTTGGACCTAAAATCAGTACACATAATGTCTTGGATCACAATTTGCAACTAGATGGATGTACTGTTACTTCCTCTACAGTCAAAAATCTGGGTGTTATATTAGACAGCAACTTATCTTTTGAAAATCATATTTCCCATGTTACAAAAACAGCATTCTTCCATTTTAGAAACATTGCCAAGCTACGGAACATGTTAAGCGTTTCTGATGCAGAAAAGTTAGTTAATGCATTCATGACCTCTAGACTGGACTATTGTAATGCACTGCTAGGTGGTTGTCCAACTTCTTCAATAAACAAGCTACAGATAGTACAAAATGCTGCAGCTAGAGTACTTACCAGGTCAAGAAAATACTCAAATTTTACAGTCTCTGCACTGGCTACCTATTAAGTTCCGTATCAGTTACAAAATATTAAATGATTTAGCTCCTGCGTACCTAACTAGTCTTCTATCACGCTACAATCCAACCCGCTCCCTAATGTCGCAAAACTCTGGACTCTTGGTAGTACCTAGGATAGCAAAGTCCACTAAATGAGGAAGAATTGTATCATATTTGGCTCCAAAACTCTGGAATAGCCTTCCTGATAACGTTCGGGGTTCAGACACACTCTCTCTGTTTAAATCTAGATTAAAGACACATCTCTTTAGCCAAGCATTCATATAATACATCTCACAATCTTTTACTGCAGGTATATCTCATCAAACGCACATTATTATGCTTAAGGGCTGAATAAGGACTGGATCTGGTGACTGCAGTGATCATCTGATCTGGATACGGACTGGATTTGGTGACTGCAGTGATCATCTGATCTGGAAACGGACTGGATCTGGTGACTGCAGTGATCATCTGATCTGGATACGGACTGGATCTGGCGACTGCAGTGATCATCTGATCTGAATACAGACTGGATCTGGTGACTGCAGTGATCATCTGATCTGGATAAGGACTGGATCTGGTGACTGCAGTGATCATCTGATCTGGATACGGACTGGATCTGTTGACTGCAGTGATCATCTGATCTGGATACGGACTGGATCTGTTGACTGAAGTGATCATCTGGGCTGGATAAGAACCGGTTCGGGTGGCTACAGTGACCTCAGAATAAGAAAGAAAAATACTAATATTAGCGTAGATGTCAATCTTCTTACGATGTAACAAGTACATCGTGTTTTATGGGAATAGTATAGCAACACCCCAGCATCTGCATAGCAAGAGCCTAGAAACCACCCAGAATATCCTAGCAACCAACTAGCTAACTTTAACCTACTTTAGTAAACATCCAAAACATCTAACTGACCAAACTATTTATGTTTTTTTAAACAAGACTTTAATACAAGCCAGCATATACAGGTGCATCTCAATAAATTAGAATGTCGTTGAAAAGTTCATTTATTTTAGTAATTCTACTCAAATTGTGAAACTCGTGTATTAAATAAATTCAATGCACACAGACTGAAGTAGTTTAAGTCTTTAGTTCTTTTAATTGTGATGATTTTGGCTCACATTTAACAAAAACCCACCAATTCACTATCTCAACAAATTAGAATATGGTGACATGCTAATCAGCTAATCAACTCAAAACACCTGCAAAGGTTTCCTGAGCCTTCAAAAATGTCTCTCAGTTTGGTTCACTAGGCTACACAGTCATGGGGAAGACTAATGATCTGACAGTTGTCCGGAAGACAATCATTGACACCCTTCACAAGGAGGGTAAGCCACAAACATTCATTGCCAAAGAAGCTGGCTGTTCACAGAGTGCTGTATCCAAGCATGTTAACAGAGAGTTGAGTGGAAGGAAAAAGTGTGGAAGAAAAAGATGCTCAACCAACCGAGAGAACCGCAGCCTTATGAGGATTGTCAAGCAAAATCGATTCAAGAATTTGGGTGAACTTCACAAGGAATGGACTTAGGCTGGTGTCAAGGCATCAAGAGCCACCACACACAGACGTGTCAAGGAATTTAGCTACAGTTGTTGTCAGAGGCGTCTTACCTGGCCTGGAGAAGAAGAACTCAACTGTTGCCCAGTGGTCTAAAGTCCTCTTTTCAGATGAGAACAAGTTTTGTATTTCATTTGGAAACCAAGGTCCTAGAGTCTGGAGGAAGGGTGGAGAAGCTCATAGCTAAAGTTGCCTGAAGTCCAGTGTTAAGTTTCTACAGTCTGTGATGATTTGGGGTGCAATGTCATCTGCTGGTGTTGGTCCATTGTGTTTTTTGAAAACCAACATCACTGCACCCGTTTACCAAGAAATTATGGAGCACTTCATGCTTCCTTCTGCTGACTAGCTTTTTAAATATGCTAATTAGATTTTCCAGCAGGATTTGGCACCTGCCCACACTGCCAAAAGCACCAAAAGTTAAATGACCATGGTGTTGGTGTGCTTGACTGGCAAGCAAACTCTCCAGACCTGAACCCCATAGAGAATATATGATTTAGAATCTATGTCTAAAAAAAAATGTTTTATTGGTCTTATGAAGTATTCTAATTTGTTGAGAGTGAATTGGTGGGTTTTTGTTAAATGTGAGCCAAAATAGTCACAATTAAAAGAACCAAAGACTTAAACTACTTCAGTCTGTGTGCATTGAATTTATTTAATACACAAGTTTAACAATTTGAGTTGAATTACTGAAATAAATGAACTTTTCCAAGACATTCTTATTTATTGAGATGCAACTGTATTTGTATTTCAAACTTTTCAATCTAGTTATTACAGGTATTCTTAAATGCTTACACACAATTAAAATACACAGATGACTTTCCTGCCCTGTGTACACTCATGAGATCAATAACTCAATAACAATTCAGGAAATATTTTGCAGCTCAATATCTATTACAGTACACAACATAAAATTACAGATGATATTAATTCAGAAATTAACTTCTGGGAACAGATAATTTTTGTTTTACTACTGTAAAGTGTTACGGAAGGACTCTCAGACACAAAGGAAGGCGGTAAATGGTTAAGTTTAATAACAGCAATATATGATCAGCAGGAAGCAGTTGAGTAACTGGAGTGTTGATACTTCGGAGGGTTAGGAGCAGATATGACGGTTGGTCTTTCTTACAGGTCCAGGAGATCGTGGATATGGACAGACGCTGAAATCCCAGGACTGGAGCAGGAGGATGACCCGGAGGTGTAGGTGATAGAGGACGAGGAGAACACACTGAGGATGACACAGGAGGTAAGTAAATAATAGCACTTTGCAAAATGTATAGCTAGGCGCTAGAGTCCAACAATGTCGAAACGAGACCGGACACTGAAGTGAGCTAGTGCTGGTGCTTATGAATGCTGCGTGATGAGTGACTGAATGACTTGCAGGTGCAGATGATCAATACTCAGGTGAGTTGGTGTGCTGTGATTGGCTGGGTTGGAGAAAAGGCTGTTCTGTGTTCATAAAGTAATCTTGCAGTAGATGGAAAAAAAACCTAGAAAAGTTCAAATTGTATATGAATATGCTTGGTAAGCACCACAATACAGTACAGTAAAAAAAAAAGGTGATTTCAGCATCTGCTGCACATTTGGTCATATTTAATTACAGTATACAGTACTATAGCAGTTTCCTGGTATCCTGACACACGACTAGCTATATCAGGCATTTCTCAGTTCTGCAAACATGTAGTAGCTAAACACATTTTTTTTTCACAAAAAGTCACACGTTTGAAGGTGTACAACATGTGCTACAGTTTACTGTACATATAGAATAGTGACATTTATATCATCTAATATACTGGTACTGTACTGTAATTATACTGTAAGTATAAAACCCATGTATATTATTCATTCAGCTCTCTCCTCTCTCCATTGTTAGGATGCAGATATTCTGATTGGTGTAATCAGTTTTGCTACCTAATGTTTAACTTACTTATTGTTAAACTTTTTGCAAAATGTGTCTGTGTTTTGAGAACTGGATTAATGATAGGAAAATGGGCCAAATAAAATCAGTTATGTTAACAATCGAGAAAACTACAATACAATATTTGTACTTAGCTCTGCTATTAGTTTTCGTGATTGCCATCTTCTTACTGTTTTCATGTTATTGTTTCATCCGATTTGGCAGAAAGGCCTTTATTCATGATGAAAGTGGAGCGAGCGGTCGGAGAATTGGATCACCAAACAATTACGTGACGAATGTCAGACATATCCACACGGGATTAGATTTCTCAGAGGACTTCTGAATAAACCGAGAAGCAATATCTGATTCACGAAAAAAAATTCAAAACAATTTGTAAGTGAATGGGCTGCGCTTTGTGATTTTGACTCAAAAAGAACTAGTTCAAGAGTCATTTGTTTATAAAGCATATGTAGCAGGGTTATGTTGTTACACCAGATTATACATTTTAGTTATTTATTTTATTTGTAATTATTATTTGTTAGGGGGTATTTTATTTTGAAAGAAGCTTGTGCGCTCTTATTAAGGGTAACAGTCACAGTATGTACGTCGGCTGACGTCATACGTAGGTGAGAGGTTCAAATCACAGCGCAATCAGAGTTCGTCCTCTTTCCTGCAATGCCATTAGAGAGGAGAGGTACGATTTCATGAGCTTCGTTCATCTGATGTTTAACTGTTTTATAGGCCTTCATTTCATGTTTAAATGATCAACTGTGAAAAAGTATTTCATGTGATGTTATATTTGAATATTATAAATTGAAGTTTATTTGCGTGCTCTTAATGGGTGAATAGTATATTGCGTGAAATGGCGTCCTGTTGTGTGTGCCACGAGTGAGAGATGTGTTAGCGGCTAAGCGGCTAATATTTTGATTAAATATGTATGTATTCATATTAGGGGTGGGCATAGATTAATTTTTTTAATCTAGATTAATCTAGATTAATTTTGGAATTAATCTAGATTAATCTAGATTAAAATGGCTCATTTGAATTCTGCCGAAGGCATTCAGAATATGTGTGTTACCCAAATAATGGCTAAAAGTAAGTCTTTGAGAACGGGTTTCTCAAGCCAGGTGGCGCATTAGACCAGGGGCTCATCTCCTGTTTCCAAAATGCATCACAAACTGCTTGAGAAAGCTGTTCTACTATGATAATTGGTGATGAAAATAAACTATGTTCAATAAGATGTACTTGTGTTTACTAACTGTTTATTCAGTTAAACATGAATTTTGAACTGTAGGCCTACATAAGAGGTCGTGATGAACTGTTTACAGTTTCCATTGGGAAGCTTCTTAAAAATAAATTTTCCTGAAGCAAACCCGCTACCTCCATTAAAACAGTGGGTAGTACAATTCAAAAACGAAAAATTCTACCTGTTAAATTATGTTTTTATTAATGTGTACACCTTACAGTAATGTGTAGGCCTACACCTTACAGTAATGCACATACAGTAATTACGTGTTATATTCATGGTTGTGGATAGAAGGGATACATCTAGTACCGAAACCAACAATAAATATTTTTCTACATTTTAGATTGTGTTTTATTAACGTCTACACCAACCCCAACCCTAAACATACCCTTACAGTAATGCAGATATATTAAATGTTGTTGTTCAGCGTGAGAAATAGGATGCAATATTGATGCGCTGCATGCTAATAAGCCGAGGTAAGAAAATTTGACGGGTAGGATAAAATGTCAGGAAACAGGCTCCGTGAGCTCACTTGCTCTTAAAATCTCCGTAATTTTTGGTCATACAGATAAAAGTAGCCTAATATATCTTTCGAATCTGTAAAGACTCTACGTTTATTTGTGTGCACTCAGAATAACAACGAACGTTGCGCTTTTAAGCAAACAGGATGCGCTTTAGGTCTCATGTGAACTTGAGAATTCACTCCGTGTCACCCTCTGCTTCAACCTGTGTGTATGCCTAACGTTACTGTGAAATTACCACATCAGACGTGGCGTGCTAACATGGATGCAGCTATGAAGCCGCCGTGTCGACAGAACACCTGTCCTGCAGCAAACGCCCACACAAACACTTCAATAGCGCTTTCTCTAGGTTAACATCATATTGAGCGGCCATGTAAAGTTGTTACTACATACATCTTTCAGATGAAAAGCCATATTTGAGGTTGATGAATGATAGGTGAGCCGCGTTTGGATGTCCTGCCCGATTGTATTACCACATAGACCAGCCGTTAACAATCTGTCCATCACGGACTGCAGCCTCTAGTTCAAGACTCGTTCTCGCCCCCTACAGTGCAATTCGGCCAGGTATACATCCGGCTAAAATATCAGGGTGAAAGTCATCATAGCTTGCGT
Source organism: Gymnocypris eckloni scoliostomus (assembly GCA_027564155.1). Lineage (NCBI taxonomy): Eukaryota > Metazoa > Chordata > Actinopteri > Cypriniformes > Cyprinidae > Gymnocypris > Gymnocypris eckloni. Next base: position 11,125,764 of record CM050430.1, on the reverse strand, counting down.
AGTATAGACCCAGCTCCCAACCCAACTTTGAGAATAGATTAACGGCGATATTTTTTTATCGCCGATAAGAGTCTCGCGTTAACGCAGCACGTTAACGCCGATAACGGCCCACCACTAATTCATATATAGATATGTATGTATAATTATAACTATATAATTGTGTATATTTTGTAAGTATACTAAAGATATATATTCTAGTTTATTAATATGATGGACATTGCATCAGTCTGTTTTTGTGGTTGACTACCTGGTGTACTTAAACACGTATTTTGTGGTTAACAGGCAAAAGAGAAAGTCTGACAGATAACAGTGCTTGTCTGTGTGTGTTTTACCGCACAGGTATGTTAATTGGCATCTAAGAAACACTGTAAAGCTGTTTTGAATTATTTTCATATAAGAATGATATGTTGTTCATTGATTATAATAATTGATTATTATTATTTACACTGTATTATTATATATAATGTGTATGTGCGCTCTTTCCTGCAAATTCCAGAGAGGAGAGGTAAAAGAGAAAGTCTGACAGATAACAGTGCTTGTCTGTTTGTGTGTTTTACCGCACAGAAAAGAGAGAGAGAAGGCGCTGCAATTAAATCCCCTTTGGCACAACCAGATTTGTGTGGAAAATCTTTTATTAACATCAAAATAACACAACGCAGAAGAACAACCGCTACACATACTACACTGGGTGCGCTGCATGCACCTGCAACCATCATGTACAGTTTAGTGAAAGACTTGTTTTTTGGCATTAATTTCTGTTACACTGTCATCGCCACGGCTGAAAAGTAGCACATGAAGCACTGCTTACATTTATATTTTATTCTGTGATAATTCTGGGGTTGCAGAGCTTTTTCTCACGGTGGCAGTTGCCAACCCAGTAGAGCCGCCCTTGAATAGGAGATACAATTTCTGCCTGGGTGATACAACTCCAATAACAGACCATGCAAAATAACAAAAATGTGACTCTGGACCACAAAACTAGTCTTAAGTCCCTGGGGTATATTTGTAGCAATAGCCCCAAATACATTGCATGGGTCAAAATTATAGATATTTCTTTTAATGCCAAAAATCATTGGGATATTAAGTAAAGATCATGTTCCATGAAGATATTTAGTACATTTCTTACCGTAAATATATAAAAACGTATTGTTTGATTAGAAGTATGCATTGCTAAGAACTTCATTTGAGCAACTCTATAGGAGTTTTGCTCAATATATTGATTTTTTGCACCCTCAGATTCCAGATTTTCAAATAGTTGTATCTCAGCCAAATATTGCCAATCAATATTTGGAACTATTCATCATACCATACATCAATGGAAAGCTTACTTATTCAGCTTTCCGATGATGTATAAATCTCAATTTCGAAAAATTGACAATGAAGACTGGTTTTGTGGTCCAGGGTCACAAATTAAATTTAATTCAATTCAAGATTATTTGTATAGTGCTTTTTATGATACAATCGTTGCAAAGCAACTTCACAGGAAATTAAGTTTCTAAAATAGATTTATATTGTAGAAACTCAATATAATAATATCTGTAAGATTTTGCCAAGTAACTTTGCAAACAACAATAAAATCTTGTTAAGGGCTTTAACTGTAAGCAACACAAGGATATGGAAAACAAAGCTAGGTGAAAATAAAATATATAACATTAATACAACTTTTAATTTTTTTTATTTACCACTTTGGAATGTTGACAATAATGCATATCTTCAACATTGTCTATGACCAATATGTAAAATTTGTTTTCAGTGGACTTTCAAAATGTGCTTTGTTTGAGAAAACATGAAAATATAGTTAACATGTTTTTCATTTGATTTAGTCGAGTTAGTTTTGCATCAAACACAATGTAATTTTTGGGCAACCGAGATCTGGCAGCAACGGTGCAGTTTCAGGATATGGAAAACAAAGCTAGGTGAAAATAAAATATATAACATTAATACAACTTTTAATTTTTTTTATTTACCACTTTGGAATGTTGACAATAATGTATATCTTCAACATTGTCTATGACCAATATGTAAGATTTGTTTTCAGTGGACTTTCAAAATGTGCTTTGTTTGAGAAAACATGAAAATATAGTTAACATGTTTTTCATTTGATTTAGTCGAGTTAGTTTTGCATCAAACACAATGTAATTTTTGGGCAACCGAGATCTGGCAGCAACGGTGCAGTTTCAGTTTGGGCGAGCGCTTTGCGGACAGCTTATCTCACACATGAAATTAGCCTGCCAGCAAAACACTGAGAATGCGCAACAATCCTGACGAATCTCAGTAACAGAGCGGAGGCGCCAAAGCTGCAGAGAATCCTGACAGATTTACAGAAAATTACCGTTGTTTGTCAAAAAAACTAATTTTATGCACCTATTCCAAAAAAAGTTATTAAGCTCAAACAGAGGTGGAAAGTAACGAATTACATTTACTCGCGTTACTGTAATTGAGTAGCTTTTTTGTGTACTTGTACTTTTTTAAGTAATTTTTTTAAATCTGTAATTTTACTTTTACTTAAGTATATTTTGTGTGAAGTATTGTACTTCGCTACATTTTAAAACACATTCGTTACTGAGTAAAAAAAATCGCTCCGTGGAAACAACTGCAGCAAATAATGGGCAGAAGAAGAAACTGGCGCTAAAAATCACAAGAAAGATGCAGACGGACAAGACAGGCGTTAATGGTGCAGACCCAGCTGAAAACCAAACCCCGTCGTATTCTGCTGAAGTTGAACTCGAAGGAAATGAAGTGAACCCCTGGCCATATTCATGCTCTATTATGCAGTGTTAGCTGTGTTTGCCTCGGGAGACCGAACTAGCAGCTTATAACATCTCGACATCAACCCTTCGCAAGCATGTAGAAATAAGGTAAATACTTAACGTTACATCATTGCACTGGTGGTTAAAATGAAGCTTTAACAGTTTAACAAAAGGTTTTGCACAAATGAGCCAAAAAGACAGTGGTGCAGGGTGTGCGATATCATCTGATAATATAGTAATTGTTGTTTTAACGATGCGATTTGACATTATCAGTATTTTGCCAAAAACAAATAAAACACTCTAAACAGTGTGCCGTGAAATCTAGTAACGTTAGATTAGACTAATCCGCGTGCATTTGAGTGCTTTCTTTCACTGCGTGATTCAGTCTGTTAAAATGCGTTTAGAATGATCACAAAATTGAAGATATAGAAGCAGAAAATTTATATATTTATATAATTTAATATAGTAAGTCAACGTCACATGAAGAATGCCGTTTTTCTCAAAAAATCACCATGATTACATAGGCCTGTAGTTTTTCTTTTTACAACAGTTCAAAAAACAAGAAGTTAATTAAGAGACTTACGTTTTAGACACCATATTGCCTGTTTTTGCTCTATTTCGACAACAAAAATAATTCCAAACACAGCCACCATAGCACAGTTTTGCGTCTCTGACTCTGAGCAATGACGTGTTTTGTTCCTGAATGAATTAACCGTTTAAATGATTCTGTTCAATCGCAATGACTCTCTTATCAGTGACTTGCTGACACCTACTGGTGGTTCTAATTTAACATTTAAAGTATATTTTTATTTATTTATTTATTAATTTCAAATGACTATTTAACATTTGTGACCCTGGCCTGGAGCACAAAAAACAGTCTTAAGTCGCTGGGGTATATTTGTAGCAATAGCCAACAATACATTGTATGGGTCAAAATTATACATTTTTTCTTTTTTATGCCAAAAAAATTTCCTACTGTAAATATATCAAAACTAAGAGCTTAATTTGAACAACTTTAAAGGAGATTTTCTCAATATTTGGATTGTTTGCTCCCTCAGATTCCAGATTTTCAAATATTGTCCGATCATAACAAACCATGCATCAATGGAAATATTATTTATTCAGATGATGTATAAATCGCAATTTAGGAAAATGGACCCTTATGGTTTTGTGGTTCAGGGTCACATTTTATGTCTTATTTATCAAAACATTATTTCTGTATTTGTAACTGCAGGCTAAATGCATTCAAGTCAGTGTGTAATACATCTATGCCACTTCAGATGAAGCTTCTGCGTTTCCCCTGCATTGCAAAGATGAATTTTGTTGATACTGATTTAATTTCCCTGGTAACAGCCTAAATGTGTTATTATTCTAAATAACTGATTCCTTTAATTAAAAACACCTAGTTTGAGATTTATAGGCCCATATCCCAGGTGTGTCAAACTCTGGAGGGTGTTACTGGAGGGCCACAGCCCTAAAGAGTTTAGTTCCAACCCTGCTCCAACACACACACCATGTAGTTTTCAAATAAGCCTAAATGATTAGTTTAGCTGGATCAGATGTGTTTAATTAGGGTAATATCTACACTGTGTAGGGCTGTGGCCCTCCAGGTACTGAGTTTGACACCTTTGGTCTATCCCATTTTTCCCTCCCTCCCATTGTTAAAATGTAACTAAGTAATTTTTACTCTGAGTAAATTTTAAATGAGCTACTTTTTACTTTTACTTGAGTATATTTTTAGACTGGTACTTTTACTTGTACTTAAGTAAAATTTCAGTAATGTAATGGTACTTTTACTTGAGTAGAATATTTTTGTACTCTTTCCACCTCTGAGCTCAAATTATAATCACATTTATATTAATTATCCCATTAACTCTTTCTTTCAGATGGCCTGGGTATGCAGAGCATTCGCAGCTTATATGGATGGAACGCTACTGGGTTACACATACAGTATTTCATTGTTTCCTTTAAGACCCGAGACCACTGCTAGTTTTAGTTGACAAAAAAGCACTAAAGAAGGACCTTCTACCACAGTTACAACAGCATCATCTTCAGCTTCAATGCCTCCTTCATTTGCACATTATTCATTAGGCAGTCGTTTTCTAAGTGCTTCTCATTTACAAGGTTAAAAACACAACCATACACCACATCACAAATATATATTTTTAAAAACTTTACTTGGAGAACCTCTATTGCCATCCTTTTAATGACTATTAAATGACGTAATAAACTGCAATGTATGTGATTTACTTGGATTTTTCTTGACAATTTATTCTCTTTAGCGTAATCTTTCCTGAATATGTGCTCATTTCCTGTTTATCAAATTGTCGTTCCTCTTTAGTTTGATGCTTACACCCCTTTTTACATCTGTGAACCACATCTAGACTCACTTTAACATACAACTTGATTCATGCATCCTTCATATCTGCATTTAACAGGTTATTATGGACCAGAACTTTTGCATCATATTATGCATCTTTTGTGGTAAGTGTGCTCTTTTGTAGGCCTTATTGTATTGCAAGTCTTAAGGCTTTTTTACTGTCTTGTAAGATTGTGATCAGTGGTAATAAGGTGAACTTTGAATGCATTAGAATATTCATGTTATACATAGAAATAAATGAATTATTCATTGTGTCGTTGTAGTAATTACATTTAAATATTTTGCAGTTTTAGTTTTACTATGGAGTTTGTTACTCAACATTCATTTTTGATCATAATATCTAATTTTATATAACCTCAGAAGTTAAAAACCTTGGCCATCTTTTTTAAAGTAATAGCATGGCCAGGCCAGGCAAAATGTCCTTTTAAGGCAAGAACAAAAAGTGTGAACTTCCTTTCATAAATGCCTCGGTCTGGTTCGGGTTCACAACCATACATCTATTAGAAATTAACAGCAAAAATAACTTATATATGCACTTGTCAGCTTTTCATATTTTAATAGATTTTGAATGCAGAAAAACTACACGTAGGAGGAACCCAAACAAACTAAAGGTTTTATGAGGCACAGCATTCAGCAGATTACTTGCAACTTTTTCAGCCGTTACAATATTCACAATGTAGCATGGCCTCAAGTTCTTCAGTATAGTTTTTTTTATATTATTTTATTTTGTAAACACTTATATTGATGCTACGTTGATACGACCAGCAGCTGCTGTTGACATCTGTTAACCTATCATAGGATGTATTTTAACATGACTGGACTGACCAATAAGCAAGCAGGAATGGAAATATCAGTTTTATACATTTTAAATATGTGAAAAATGCAGTCTCTAGTTACTAATTCAGTGCTTTTTTTTTGTTCTGAACACTTTAGTGTCTCAGTCACTGATGGCTTTTAACATTGATCCTTCTACCTGGAAAACGTTCACTGCATCACAGAATGTGTTCTTTGGCTATAAGGTTATACAGAAAGACTCATCAAGGTGAGAGCAGCACATACATTCATAATGTTTGAAAAGCACAACACTGCCATCAGCTGCCCAATGAGACAGGAAGAGACCATTTTACCAACATCTGTCAACTACCGCAGTTAGTTTTGTCATTACGTGGCCTTTAGGGCTAAATCTAAAATATATGCTACTACAGTAAAAGTTTAATGTGGGAAAACCCAGATCATAGCTTTTGTGCTCCAATTTACATAGTGAAGAATTATACTATCAAAATGTTTATTGAGAGTTTGTTTGACTTCAGAACCATCATAGTGGAATTGTCATTGTATTTGAATGCAGCACCCCCAGTTGACAAATATTGAACTTTCAGCAGTAGATAGAAAAATTAAGTTTTACTCATAGGCAACCTGTGTAATGTGTACAATGTGTACACCTCGAAATGATTGATTTGAAGCTGTAAATTTCTTCTTTTTAACAAAATTACAGTTTCTTAAACAAATGCTTAATTCAATTAAGCAGTTTTTACTTTTATGACAGAACTTATGGACTGTCAGTGATGCTTGATACATTATTGGTCACATGGTGTTTCTGTAAAAAAAATAAAACTAGCAACATTGCTCAAAAGTCTCACAAGCTGCTAGGCTCATACATATTAATTTCGTTGTCTACATTCGTTCAAACAGATTGGCTGAAATTAAAGACATAGATGGGCATTAGTTCCATCCACCACCAAAAAAACAACTGGCAGTTATTTTGACAGGATTTTTTTTTTAACATTTAGCACATCAGTCTTTCGATTTTACAGTATACACATATTTACATATTCCGTAACCCTAACACATATTCTTACGTCTTTTCTTTTAGTCTGATCGTGAGTGATCCTTTAATTCAAATCAGCCAAGATCAAAGAGGATGGATTTATAATTGTTTGGTCACAGAAGGAACCTGCTCATCACTGAACATTAATGGTATTTGGGGTTTTGTATTATTGCACTAACTGAAATATTATTTGGCATTTTCCACAAATAGGGTATACAGGGTCTATGCCTGAAACACTTGAGGAATTCTTATTTGTTTTTCAACAAAGTAAGGGAGACAAATGTTTAGCCTTCAGAAAATTATCAGCCTCTAAAGGTTATTCTAAACATCAAATGGGCTGTTTTATGTACTGCTACCTTGTTTTAAAAATGTTTAACTCAAAACTGAAACCTCTGATTTGTATTTTCTAGTGATTAACATTAAATAAACATTAAAAAAGCAAGGCAAAAAAATGCACTGCTGCTAGGCATTTATGAACCAGATGTTGGTGTGCTTATTGATTTGTTGATAAAATTTATGTTAACTATACATTAAAGAAAAATATTTTTATGTATTAGTTAACACAATTAAATGTTTAAGCGTGTTTGATGAATAAAGTAACCTATTTGTAGAAACTGAAAATAATTTAAATTAGTTGTGAGATTAGTTGTCTTCTCACCATTGTGTAGAATGGATCTAAATGATGTCACTGCACTTATATATATATATTTGGAAATGTTAAAATGGAGAAAAAATCATTAGTTATAAGTAGGTTATCGCGATTAATCGCATGATTGTCATGAGTTAACTCGTGATTAATCACAACTTAATTGCACATTTTTATCTGTTCTAAATGTACCTTCAATTAATATTTTTTAAAGTTTTGAATACTCTTCTCAACATGAGCATGCACAAATATGGATGCTTTATGCAATATATGTTTATTATTGGTGAAACCATAGTCAACATAGAGCATGAAGACTAGACATTTTTAAAAGGTCATAGATATTCTTCAAAGAACTTGTTCATGTCTATTAGACACATGCAAAATAAATACCAGGTTCCCATCACTTCTCTTTATTTGCACTGAGCAATTTACTTACACAAACCTATTTACATTTTCACACCACTTCTTCTGAACATGCAAAGTTATTAACATGTTCATTTTGACAGCCTTAGTTATAAAATTATCTTGAAAAATAGACTTGCATTTCAGCAGACTGTCAAAGTTATGCTTTTAGTTTGTATAAGGCACAATTTTAATTATAAAGAGGGTCAAGACCTCTTGGGGGGAAAGGATCAATTTAGTTTGTATAATAGTCTATCTCTAATATTTAATAGTTTGTACCTCAGTACTGCAATAAGTGCATGCCCTTCACCCCCATGGGGTACTTTTTTATGAAAATGAACAAACCATATGTATGTTAATGAAGTGCCCTCAGAAGCTGTCAACATGTCTCTTGGACTTTCCATGGTTCAAGATCCACAATCTTCAAAGGTGGCGGTAAGTTATTCAGAGCACTATAGAGATCAGTTACAAATGAAGTACATATTATAAATATTTCACACTTGCTAATTTCTAAATAACTAAGAACTAAAGAAGTAAAATGCTCTGAAAATTTTCTCTGAATTTATGAAAGGGATTATAAAATGTTAACATACATGAAATGTGAAGACTGTTTTCATGCTCCATTTACAGAAAACAACCTCATTTTGTATGAGTAACATAAAATGCATTTTATTTGATGTCATTTATGTGTAATATAAAATAAGTGTATTTTATATAATTTACTTGAATTATTTTATTGAGTCATACGTGTTAATTGTATTATTTAGTTTCAACAACCAACTCTAATCCTAACAACTAAACATTTTTATCAGAGCAATAAAAGTGCTTGGCTTTGTGGTCTATATTACTAATTGATTTAGTATTGCTTTAAATTCATGTTTCAATTCCATCTCACCCAGATTTGTGGTCCGACCATTCCAAAGAAATGTGTAGCAGCTACCAACTACAGAGGCATTTGCTTTATCCGTGAAAACAATGTGTTCAAAACACCAATACCGAGCCCTAAAAACCGAGGTAAATATGATTAAGGGATTTAAAAAAATGTTATGTGTCCTGCTCAGAGACGTGACTTGGAGATCCAAATGCAAGCATTATCGAGTGTAGTCCATAACCATGAGCCATTGAAGAAGCAAAAGGTCAAAACTGCGGTATAAACAATCCACATTACAACAGGGGCCCGTTCTTTGTACGTCGCTAACTCAGTTAGCTGGATTTGATTGTTGACGATTTGCCATAATCTTGGATTGTTGAGTTCTATATATATATAGAGAGAGATCTCCTAAATGAAGATCACATGATCACAAAAGAAAATCACGTCTATGAAGTTACCATTGCATGTTCCCTTCGAAAGGCCCTTCATGAAGGGATTAAGTTGTTCACTTTTGTTTGGAATGTCCCTACAAATGACATCCCATAGGGTCTTACACACATGCTATACAGATAATGTAGAGTCTTGCATTAATTTGAGTGATGGCAGCTATTATGGGAGATAGAGCGCAGGAGATGCAGATAACATGATCTTGATCCTTAAGAAACTTGAATTAATGCTGTCACATCTGTTTAAAGATCAAATTAAATGAATTACTACATTGAAATAAAAATGTAAAGCCTATACAGATATTAGAAATCATGAATATAAATAATTGGAATCATGTAAAAATTTTAAAATAAAATAAAATCAGTGCTCATTTAATGTATCTATTGTAACATTTATGTAATTTTGTTTACTTGGCTGTTTCCTGATAAAAGTCCAGAAATATGTCAAGTTTTTTTGTCAGGTGTCTTTTTTAAATTATATTATGTCATTAACATAATTACATAATATAATTATAAAAAGACACCTGACAAAAAAACTTGACAAATTTCTGTCTTGCAGCCAGCTGATCGCTGCGTTGCTGATCATGGTTTCCAGTAAAGATACATAGCCCCTTTTAAACCAACCCGTGAACGTGCAATTATATCAGATAACTCTACCCAGCCATACTAATCATCAACAGCAGGTGCATTCGAAGAACTGAATTAGCCAGATTAACACGATGATATCATCTTGGATGTGTCATTTGATCTCGGATGTAATAAGCGATGTGCAAAGAACAGGCCTTTGAGGTCCAAGGCAGGCAAACAGGCAAAGCCAAGGAACCAGGGTAAACATTTCAAACCTCAGAGCAATGCTAAAAGTGCGCAAGACTTAGCAACATCTGGCAAAAAAAACACACAGGCTTAAATAAGCAAACTGAATGAGATCATTACAAGTTAAATTATCTTTAACAACTTTAACATCTTTCTAATTTGATGTAAACTATAAAAAATGTATAATATGTATGTATGTATACAGTATAATACTGCAAAGCAAATTAAAGTTAATTGCTGTGTGTGAAATAGATTAATTTGTAGTATTTTTACAGTAACATTGAATTAAGCTTTTAGTTTCTTACAACAATATTTTGTAATCTTACTAAAGTACAGTATTTACCTGGCAAATAACAATAAACAATAAAATCCAGTAAATAAATGTTAAAGCAATTTTTTTGTAATTTCACTAAAGTACAGTATTTACCTGGATTTACTGGGATTACAATAAAATCCCATAAATCCCCTTAAATCCAAAATGATGTTTTAATAATATAAAAATGAAAATGCTGTAAATAATAATTTTAACTGTTAACTGTAAAATACTGATATAAATGCATTATCATGGGCATCTTAATACATTTACAAATGAATAAAAAACAAGTCAAAGATGTTGCAAATAAATATTTATTATAATTTTCAGAACGACATTGCAAGACATTGCTTTTACTGTTAAAAATAAAAGTTTCAGTCTTTCAACAGTTAAAAAATCTTCAAAAAAATAACAGCATCACAAAATAACTACAAATACCTGTTACATCACAAAAAATAAGACATATTCTGAGTATGACATTAACTTTCTATAAAACAATTAAGGTCAATCAACATAATTTTGGTTAAAAAAAGATTAAAATAAAATGCTGGAATCAGTATCATACCACAAATTTGAGCTTATGTGCTATTACATTTAGAATATTCCAGCAAAAGACAATTTAATAAAATACATACTGAAAGCGTCACGATACATAGGAGCCAGGGAAATGAGGAGAGAAGGAATTCTTCAAAACACATAATCTTTATTGATCCAAACACTTGAACACGTGGGAGACACGGAATGGCAATTAAGACTGGATACTACAGACAGGGAAACACAGGGTATAAGAAAGGGAACTAAACGAGGAGTAAGCTAGATAATTAAAACACACTGCTGGGGACTAATACATTCATAATCTAAATGGGGACAGAAACTAACCAAATAAGGTCACACAGATTCGCCAATTGCAAATCTTGCATTATCTTTTGTTTTTTTGCGAACACACAGAGACTGCCACATTTCAAATGAAAAATTTCCATTTTTCCATTTGTAACTATATAGCCCATATCTTACGAGTTATGATCCGGTCATATTTAAATAGCAATATTAACTACCACATTTGCCTTTTCACTTTCTCTGCATCATGCATGTAATCTACCAAAACTCAAATGGAATTGCAATTCCTTTTGCATTTGTATGTCCTATGTCTTCACGGAAAGCTGTCAATCAATGTGAGTGGGCGGGACTATACTATGGGGCGTGTTTGTGTCGGGAGCTGACGTCACTCACAGACGACCGTGCCGAATGCTTTGATCAATGGAGATAATAGGCAAAGGCTCCGCTAAAGACATCTGCCAATCAGTTCATGCCTGTGTAAATGAACAGAAAACCTTCCTGGAACAATACACATTTTTTAATATGAATTTAATATTAATATTAATTATTATAATAATCTTTTTTACCCAAAATGCAGCGGTTATACCCTGCGTAGTGGGAGCAACAACGGTATGCACAACAGGTCAATACTCACTATTACCCAAACGCTTTTCACCTACACTGTCTGCACTTTTCAATTGCACTGTCTCTTTACTCATTTGCATCAATCGGAATGAGAGAAACAGTGAGTAATGTTGAGACAGGTAAAAAGCGTTTGGGTAATAGTGAGTATTGACCTATTGTGCATACCGTTGTTGCTCCCACTGTTAGCAGGGTATAACCGCAGCATTTTGGGGTAAAAAAAAGATTATTATTATAAAAAAAAATTGTATTGTTCCAGGAAGGTTTTCTGTTCGTTCATTGTTACGATCTTTAAAGGTCTAGGGGTTGGAATGCAACATTTAGTATTTAATATTGCTTTGAAGGTAGAGGTTGTAGAAAGAACCAGGCTCAAGGAACATTGATTCAATTGAATGTTTTAATTTCTTAAAGCCAAAGCCACTAAACAATGTGTGAGCTATTTACAATGCATAATTTAGAAAGCAAAAATAATAAGAATACATAAAACTAAAAAGAAAACTGAGGAACGAAGGTGATGCCAAATTAACAAAAGAATAAAACATAAATTGTTCTAAACTAGATTCTCAGAACCCTTTAACCTAACTAACCAAAGAAAAATGTAGAAAGCAAACTTGAAATCTTCGGCATGTGCGACGCCACGACTAAACTATGCTAACTACAAACAAAAATACAGAAAAGGCACTCACCTCTTATCTAGTGTGTCTAACACTTGTTAGCTGCGGGAAGAATGTATCCTAGGGTGCGCAATACGCTAACCTGTTCCTCATTTCTCCAAAGAAAGAACTGCTAACTCTTATCAACACTCCACTCAGAATCTCAATGGTACAGAAACAAGTATTAAACTCCCACAACCACCACAGAAAGAGTACGAACTCTAATACAGGCTTCAAATCAAAACACCTGAACACACACACTGAGGTTCCTCTTCAGCGTGACACGCCGGGGAACCTTTAAACCACCGTATGACACCGGATTGGCTGCGGAGACGATGCCCTTAATGATGATTGACCCTGGTCTCCTCCATCCAGCAGAGACCTAAGAGCAATGGCAACAGACTGGTAGAAATGGGAGAGAGAGAGAGAGAGAGAGAGAGAGAGAGAGAGAGAGAGAGAGAGAGAGAGAGAGAGAGAGAGAGAGAGAGAGAACAAAAACACACGCGGCACGTAACACAAACTGATTGGCAGATGTCTTTAGCGGAGCTAAATGTGCTAAAATGTGAGCTCAAATGTGCTGAATTCACAACCATGTGTCCTTCGAAAAGGCCTAGTCAAAAGCCACTGGGTGCACCTGAAATGAATAAATATAAGCAATAATGTAACCTACAATACAGTATTTCAATATAAAATGTAAGTTTATAAAATGATTTAAAACAGAATTAATAATAAGAATTAATACTTTATCAGCTTTAGAGTGTCATGAAGCATTCAAACATTTCTCCACATCAGCTGCTATTCTTTGCGCCTACAATAAATACATTCAAATTATCTAGTGATTTTTTTAAATGCAATTACATAAATGAGACCAAAATGAATACCCCAAAACGTATATATTTTAAAATAAACTCTTACATCTAATTAATAAATTCAATTATAAAACTACATCATAGAACTGTATCACCAATCAAATTAAATAAGATATAATGCAAAATTACAACTGTGCTATGAAATTGTTTTACATAAATATTTGAAATTACAAATAAGACATGTTGTAAAAATGCAATGATACTTTTTAAACGTGAAACTAAACCGCCATTAGGTGGCAGCAAATAACTTAATAAGTGAGTCAATTGATTCATTGATTGTACCGATCCTTGCAGAATCCTGAATTATTCAGTACAACACATACAACTGCATTTTGCTTTGATCTTTGTTTGGAACGATTTTCATTGGTGAAATATTGTGTCTAAAAAGTAAGTAACTTAATGTTAACTAATTGTTTATAGAGCTATGTAACATTTGCAATCATGATAATCAGCAAAATAGCTCGCTTATGCTACGTAACAATATCATATGTTATAAATAAACTCAACAGTTTGAACATTTACCTCATGTTTCTTCCGTGAGTTTATGTGTGCCGTTAAGGTTATTTGTTTTGATGTTGAATATAATAAAATAAGATGCAATAAATCAATGTAATAAATCAGTCTAGCGTTTCGATGCTTCCTTAGTTATTTTTTATTTTCACTCAAGTTTTAATCAGGCTAACTTGTCCAATCTGGCATGTAAAGATGTATTTTACAAAAGAAAATCCATGTCTAGGAAAAGCTTTAATGTCGAGAACAACTACAGTGGCAATAGACACAATTTCTCATTTACATATAGTAAAATTCTAATTAACGTTATATTATAAGATGTCACATCAATATGGGACAGTTGAACACATATGAACAAACTAAATTTTTCATATTTTGCTGTTCTTCAGTTATTTCAACAGATAGTTACTATGACAATCGTTCGCACTGGGCATTACTTTAAAAGTTGGGTGAACACTACTTTAAATGCTCTCAATAAGAAAATTAAACTGCCAAAATGAGAAAAAAGTAGCATTTAGCCTAACTATGCTATGATAGCAATTACAGCTTACTGCACATACCAAGGCCACTTATCTAAATGTCGTGATAGCAGGCAATTGTGAAATTATATTGATTATACATTACCTTAAATAGATATAAAAGGGTATATTTCTTAAGTAAAATTGAGTGAAAGTGAATTTACCAGGAATTATGAATAAAGCCTCTAATCTTCAATCGTTCTGGCACTGCTCAAGTCGGCTGGATTTCAGATTTGAATTATGCACGCGCAATCCCATAAATGCCACACTACAGTAAGTAAATGTAAAAACCAGGAGCTGCAGTGATAACACCTGCTTCTTGTAAATGAATTACAGTTGGCCTGAAAATGTACTGTTAACAACTGTAAAACCTTATTTGACCCATAATGCATTGCCAATTACAGCAACATTTTGTAAAATGTTCAAACAGTAACATTCTGTAAACTTTTGCTGTAGAAACTACAGCAATTTTTTACAGCGTAACTTTACTACTTTACGTTTAACTACATATGTACACACTTCTACTTCTCTTTATTTCCAGACTGTCTTGGTCAGATTGACATAGCTTTTCTATTAGATGGATCGGGGAGTGTAGGCGAATATAATTTTGGGATCATGAAGGTTTTTGTGACAAATGTGATCAAACGCTTTGCTGAGCGGGATGCACAGGTAGGAATAGCCTTAACTATTTCCAGTACTGTTTTATGCATATTCAAATGTGAAACACTTGAAGGTGTCTTTCTATGTATTAATATATTTTTTCAGAAAAAAGGTGGCTTTATAGAGCAAATAATGAGAATGATCTGTTGTTGGTTTACAGTTTGCCATTGCACAGTACTCCAATGGTTGTGAAATTCATTACAATTTCAATCAACTCAAAACTGAAGACAGCACATGGGAGTCTAAGGTGACGAATATTTGGTACAAAAGGGGTGGCACTTACACTGCAACAGCCATCCAAAAACTTGTGTAAGAATTGTTTGTTACTATAATTATCTGAATAGATTTTATTTGGCCCAAAGTGTATTATGGTCATAAATGTTTATATTTGTAGATTAAAAGTTAAAATGTAAAACATTATGAGAGATACAATTGATACACTCAGTTGAAGTCAACAGTGGAGACACCATTATCATGAAAAACTGATGCTATGAATTTAAGCATTTCTGGGTGGTTAGTTACATTTTGATATGTGGTTTTTATGTGAGTTGCAATTTGTTCCTAAATCTATTTTCAACTACTAGGGACAAGCTATTTATACCAGCTGGAGGGGCAAGACCATCAGCCAAAAAAATATTGCTTGTTATTACTGATGGAGAGTCACATGACAGGGACTCATTGCCATATGTAGCATCACAGGCAGAGGCAAAGAACATAGTACGATTTGCCATCGGGGTAGGTTTTGTCAAGTTCTTAAATATTTGCTTGTTGTATTCCTCAGTTGTAAGGTGCTTTGGATAAAAGTGTCTGCTAATGAATAACAACAAGCTAGGTTTAAACCTGAACCTTTAGTTGTGAATGTTATGTTTATTTCTGAGCTGCTAACATTTTGATGTATTTACAGCTTAAAATAAATAAATGCATGGAAATTTGAAAAAAGTTTATACATACATTATATTATAATTAATATGACATATTCCTATGAATGTATTGCTTAATGGCATATTGTAATGTGTATGCTGTGTCCGTGTTTCATTGTGTTTTGGTTCTGGCTTGTGACCTAGTTTCCCTCAGTCTGTTTAATAATTCTGTTCTCCTGTGTTCCATTAATGATCTAATTTAGTTCCTGTGTGTTTGTTCTCACTGGCTGTTTCTCAATATGCATTATTCAGCGTTCTTGCATCCTTGCGTCCTTGTGTTCTCGTTCTACGTCATCATCAACCATCAAAGCTCAGTTCCAATTCTCAAGAACGCAAGTTGTAACAGTCACAAACCTGTTAGCATGTTTTTGTTGTTGTAATTGTACTACCCACCATGAGGGGCAACATGGAGCTATGTTCTCATGTATAAAATGGGTGTA
Source organism: Gymnocypris eckloni scoliostomus (assembly GCA_027564155.1). Lineage (NCBI taxonomy): Eukaryota > Metazoa > Chordata > Actinopteri > Cypriniformes > Cyprinidae > Gymnocypris > Gymnocypris eckloni. Next base: position 11,109,287 of record CM050430.1, on the reverse strand, counting down.
GGGAGTAGTAGAAGTCAGATTTATAATGGAGGGAAGTAAGCATGGCTTATGGCTCCAAACGATCACTTGTCCTGATTGAGAAACCTTGAGTTTTATGCTCAATCTGAAGTAAGCATTGTTTCTTCTTTTCTATTGATGTAATGTTTCTGAGTAATTTGTGTATAGTTATTTTGCTGATATGATTTATTTAATTTTATTTAGAAGTCAAGTCAAGTCACCTTTATTTATAAAGCGCTTTTAACAATACAAATTGTAACAAAGCACTGCACAATATCAAAATAGGCAAATTGTGTCAATAATGTAAAATGACAGGATTTAACACTCAATTATCAGCTGAATGCATTTCATTGTTGAATTTAGTAATGGCATTGTCCAGCTTAGTTCAGTTTAAATAATATCTGTGCAATCAAGTCGATGATTGTGCTGGAAATGAAGTGTCCCCAACTAAGCAAGCCAGAGGCGACAGCGGCAAGGAACGAAAACTCCATCGGTGACAGAATGGAGAAAAAACCTTGGGAGAAACCAGGCTCAGTTGGGGGGCCAGTTCCCCTCTGGCCAGATGAATCAGTAGTTTGTTCCAACTGCAGCAAAGTCAGAGTGTAAGTGGTCCACTGGCTCCAGGGGTCTTTCCCCGATGGATGTCTAGGTGACGAGGTTCTCACTGGAGATCTGTCTCTGGGGCTCATCTATGTGTCCTAGACTCCGCTGACGGTCAGGGCTGTAGAGGTTGTCTCCAGGTGCTGATCCTCCATTTATGGCAGACTTTGGTTAAGTTATTAATTTATAACATAAGTCTTCCTCTGAGGTCCTCCGAGGGGTTGTCATCGTCTCTTCTCAGGTGTAATGATAACATATAATATATATATATTGTTATAAGGGAAACAGGTCAAGTTAGCTCAAAGGGAATCATTAATGATTTTATAGGAAATTTGAACAGACTCACTGTTTCACGGCGATTCACAGAACAAGCCGTATAACAAACTCTGCACTGGATATTAAAATCCCAAAATATAGTGAAAACACTATTAAATAGCTCGGTAACAAAATCGACAGATTAAGACATTAACTTGTGAGCACAAAACACAAGATATTTCTCTTTTCTATATAAATAAGACTTTATTTATATAAATCTAAGACATGTAAACTAATCTACACAAGCATTCACACATTCACGCGTTGCAGAAAGAGAGAAAGTGAGGAAAGGATTAGATTAAGAGAATGAGAATTTGATATCCCACGTTTACAGCAATATGTGCAATTGCATAAACCTGAACAACCATCAATCACATATTTAACACTCGCATTGACTTTTTCAATGAGGATAAAATCTATATTAAAATTACACCAGCGCAGCAAGAATCTAGGGGTTTGTACTTGCGTTGCTTTTGTGTTTAAGGATTCCCTTTTGTCCTCCGTTTTGCAGGAAAGGTTTTCTCCGAAGTCGCTAATTGGCTTAGAGTTCAGGAGTCGTTGAAGTGGGCGTTGGTTCTTGGCTGGTTTTGCAGAGTTTTTGGGCTGGTTGTCCTTGGCAAACGTAACTTAGCACACGAAACTCAACGGAAAGAAAATAAACTAAAGTAAAAGGATGTAAAGAGACTAGGTGGTTTTTCTTCTCATCATGGTAGCAGCTGGCTGGTGGGCCAGAGCACATGGCGGACGAGAGAGTTAGAGATAGAGTTCATTTTTCCAGAGAGAGAGGGCGTTCAAGGGAGAGAGAGAGCGTTCAAGGGAGAGTTTCAAGAGAGAGAGTTCATTTTCCAGAGAGAGAGTGAAGAAGTGTGTCCTGGGTATTTAACCTCAGCTTTCAGGCACCACCCCAATGGTTGTCTTGACCAATTAGATCCTATGCTGGCTCTGGGTGCTGCTTTGTTTCTCCACCCAATCAATAAATCAACATGTCATGTTTAGTCACATTGCCCGAATTTTACATTCTCTTGCAAAGTATCCTTTTGAATGTGATTTCTATAACCAGAATATGATACATTTGACAGATAATCACTTTGAATAAATGTTTAAAGCTAGAATTATCGAACTCATACATACCAAACATGACATTAACCCTTAAGGCTTAAGCTAGTCAATACTAATTAAAAGCACGACAAACACAATGATTAAAACAAGGATAGTCAAATTTGGGGGTCACATACATAATATGCAGTTATGCATAGAAATTATTAGTTTCATTAACAATGAGAATGAAAGTCTTTTAAGATGATTTTACAGTTTTGTGACCCAAGGAATTTCAGCCGGATCCTTTGTCCTGTTGCAGGCTGTATTCAGACGGGCTGGGGGTCTGATTTATGACTTCCTGCTGTTGTCTTGTGGAATTCGGCTCCTCATGTTTCAACCATGCTTGGATCGAATCTTGATTTGTCTGATTCGGTCCTTGATATACTACACACACCCCTTCGTTCGGCAAGGTGTTTAGCTGAAGACATCGTTGAGCGCTGGAAAAACAAAGGCAGAAGAAGCAGACAAAACACAGCAAACAACAAGACAACACCTCCATGACAGTTACTGTACTGGTGCCGGGCATTAGGTTATTCGGGTTATTCAATTTTGGAAATTATTGTTCTAATTCTTCGATCACATTTTGCGATTAGATTTGTGTGTTTCTTCTAAGTTGTCTTAACTTAAGAATGTTCACATTTAGTTTCTAGTGAAATAATTTGTGGTAAAATTAATCGACCTATCGAGCATGGAGCTCTCTGGCTTTCCTTCAGTCTAGAGTGGCTTGCGGATATTAGGTGTAGCGAGTCAATCCTAATATCAGACCTTTGACCCTTGCAGGGTGTCTAGGTGTTTCACCTACTAAAGAAAGAGGGGAAGGAAAAGGATAGGTAAAAGAAGAACAAAACAAAGCTGCTGTGGGTTTTCCTAGCATGATTTGCAACTACTGTTGAGCTAGGATGTCATGTGCAGCTAGGGGGCCATGCACCTTAACTTCGTGTCAGGTGTTCTAACTCTTGTGAGGATAGCTATATGTTTCTTCATGGTAGTGTATGTAACTGTCTTGCGCTAAATTTGGATATTCTACTTGTGGGAAGAATATGTTTGTTGAATGTGTTATCAGTAGATGTGGTTACCTCTGGGTGAAGGTAATGTTGTGTGTGTTAATGGTGTAGTGTATGTGTGGTCAGATCTGTTCCAGTCTGTGTTGTCTCCCCCCTTTTCAGGTATGTTAATGAAGACTGGCTCTCTTCATCCTTGGCTTGGATGTGGGCATGTCCATGATCTAATGGGGGTCAGTCCAGAAAGGCAGGAAGTTCTTTAGCAGACAGTCGGAGGTAGTTTGGCATGGCTGTGTGAAGCTGGGATGCAAACTTTGTCTCCTTTGTTGCATTCCTCTTGTGCTACCTTCTGGATGTGGCAGACTTTCTGACCTTCTGTGCTTTGGTGGTTGCTGTTGCCCAGACAGGAATGTGGTTCTTGGAGTTGGAGTTCATTTAGCAGTTTGCTAGTGAGTGATGGGTGAGTGAGGTGATGTTCTCTGGTACCTCAGTTTTCGTCAACGGTTGGCCGTGAGAGATTTGCTCGTCCTGTGTGGTTGTTGAACAGGTGCTTGTCATCTCGGATATGGTGGTGTACCATGCGATCGTCAGCCTCCCGTTCTGTCGCTGGTCACAGCGAGCATGACTAAATTTTGTAGTCATCCGTGTTCAGCTTATCTTGAAGGAACTCGTTCAGTTGGCTCATGACTTGTTCCATGTCTTCTGACGGTACGTTGTATGGTTCTGGAGCATATTCCGCACTGTGCATGTCTGAGCAATGCTGAGGTGGGTTTCGTAGTCGCTTACCCCTACAAGATGCTCTTGGATGAGTCAGGCGATTACCTTTGGATGTCTGGTTAGGTTTCCAGTTGTTGCTATCTTTTGCGTTTCTTGAGAAGCATGGCTGGTCCCATGGATTTTTCCAGAACTTTGGCTGATAGCTTTCGTGGACATGGGGATCACATGCTCTGTGCTCTTGATGGAGGACTCTGGTATTGTGATGCATCTGGGTGTCGTCCAGTGCAAGGCTTGAGTCTTTGTTGACAGAGTTCAAGAGTGTGGATGTTTTGTTACCTTTCTTTGAGGCCATCTTCTGCTTGTTGTAGGCCTTCTGTGTTAGGTCACGCAACTGTTGGATGGTCATGGAGTGTGGACAGGCCATGACGCCTAGATGGTGGCTGACTCCAGGGTGCAGATTTCTTAGGAAGAGGCTTTTGAAGTTCACATCCTCTTCAAGGTCAGGTTCGTTGTGTGCACCAAATTAGGCTTGTCGGAGTCGGTTGTAGTAAGCTTGTGGAGCCTCTTGTCGACCTTGTTTGGTTTCTAAGGCAGTTAACAGTCCATGTTCGGAGTCAGGGTCGGTAAACTCTTTAATCAGGACCTCAGTAGCTGGTAGTCTGACTTTGTTCGACTGGGCTGTCGATCTAGGAAGTTTCGCACTGAACTGGACGTGGCTCTAAGGAGGTATAACCTGTCTCTGTCAGTCACATGAGGTCTCATTTCTAGATAGAAGTCGATATCTTGAAGTTGGGCCTGGATGGTGTGGCCCCCTGTGGAGTTCGGGTTGAACTTGCAGACGTTTTTAGACAGCTTGTCGAGGTCTTTGATGGTCATCCCAGGTGCAGCTCCAAGGTCTGCTTGGATGGGAGGTTTTCTTTCGTTGACAGGAAAGAGTTCTGTGGCGAAGGCAGGTGAGGTTTTGGGTTGTGGCCCTTCGCTTCTTTCGCTGTATACGAGTTCTTGGACATGGGACTCTGCTCTGCTCAGCAGTGGTGAGGCTGAGTGTTGTTTCTCTCGCTTTGGCTCTTGCTTCTGCTCATAAGCATGTTTGAGTTCTCTTCTGACCATGTAGAGCTGATCGTTGGTATCGTCTAGTTGTTGGGTCAGATTGTCCATTTCAATTCTGTTCCTTTCAAGGTGGTCTTTCAGGGCACTTATTTCAGCATTCTTGTTGCTGATGTCATGCTTGGCTTTCTCTAGTAGCTGGTTGGCAAACTGAAGTCTGTTTACCAGGTCTTTCTGGGCAGCCTTTGCATGTTGTTGATCAAGTTGAGATGCTGTCAGGGCTGCTTGGAGCTCCTTAACTTGTTCCATTGTTTCCTGCTCACTCTCGTTGGGTGCTTTGAGTTGAACTTGAACTTTCACTTCCAGCTTGTCTATGCGACGTTGAGCACATGTCAGTTCCTCTTGAAGGTGGGTGATGTGCTTGTCGCTCAGTTTCAGCTGGGTCGTGAAGGCATAGCTTAGGGAGCTGGTGATTTTGACTAGCTCCTCATGGTTGTTATTCTGGCTTGAATCTTGTGTCAGGAATCTTCTCAGAACTAGGATTATTATTAAAAATAATAACAGTTCAAACGTCTTGGGGGTGAGGCTGTCTGTCGTGCCTCTCAGCCAAGTGTTCACATCTTCCCCTTGGGCAAGGGGGTCTGCAGTCTGCAGACTGGAAATTAGAATGATTCCAAATAAATTTAATGTTTTAATTAAATTTGAATTTGGCACAATTCATAATTGTGAACTAGTATTTTCATTTCTAGTAGAAATACAAATAAGTGGTAAAAAGGGAGAAATAAGGAAGAGAAAGACCAACAAGTATATTAGTTGAAATGTTTAAAGGGTTAAACCACTTTAGCTTTTCAAAACCCACACTTTATTCAACCATTGGATGTTAATGCTAACTTCTAACCTTTGAGGCTAATGACTTTAGCATAGACTTCAATGTAAACACAACCGTGCCGTTAGCAACAGTGTGGCGTTTGTTTACAAAAGCATCGATGTACTGCGCGTGCGCAGTTCAAAGTTGCTCCGGAAGTAGGTTCAGACTTTCGTGTCACAATCGTATCTGTGGCAACCAAAACAAACTAGTGGACTAGCACATTAATTGTTGCATTACAAATACAGTTAAGCATGTTACATAAAATGTTGGTGCATCTCAACACTGTACAAGTAACAACACCGCTTTTAGTTGGTTCTGCGATGTGGCGCATAAACTCTAAGTTCGTTCAGAGTTAAACTTAAACCTTATTCAAACAACAGCTTTGTGCTTCGGTTGAGGAAACAGTGATTAGTGTATCACAAGCCCGTGTCCGTTTCTATGGACACAAACACAACAGGGTTTCTTCGCTGTTGGTTCAAAGGTAAACTTTACTTGATAAAGCTTTTAAAGCTCCCATTCAAATCACTCTCGGACACACGCAGTGTTTCGCGAGATTTAATTCACTTTGTGAACAGTGTACACAAACAGGCAAGCATTATTCTCTAATGTTTAACCCAGGGAGTCATAGCATATATGATCTGACAATGGGACACGCACTGCCAATCAAACTATGAATAATAAGGCTTTGATAAATAGAATTGAGGAACACGCTCAACTATTCTTTGTCCACTGATTTATTTCCCTTTTAATTACTGCAGTTTAGCTTCGTGCGGCTAACAGTTACTGAGAACACGCAGGACATTAATTCAGCTATAAAACAAGGCATTACAAGAAGAGAGGAAAACGCTCATCTCCGACCTTATTGTCCGATCTCAGATGTTAACTTTGAGTTCCCTTACTGCACTTGAACAACGGAGAGGCGGACTCGAGTTACAGCCTTCTCTGCGCTCATTCATTCAAGGAGGCGCGCGCTGCTGACGTCACTCACGCATACGCACACACACCAGTCTCAATCTCAGATCTCATCCGTAAAAGATTAAATAACTTGGTTTATGCTCATAATTTAGATTAATCTGCCCGCATCATTCTCCACCAATATGTAATGATAACATATAATATATATATTGTTATAAGGGAAACCGTTCAAGTTAGCTCAAAGGGAATCATTAATGATTTTATAGGGAATTTGAACAGACTCACTGTTTCACGGCGATTCACAGAACAAGCCGTATAACAAACTCTGCACTGGATATTAAAATCCCAAAATATAGTGAAAACACTATTAAATAGCACGGTAACAAAATCGACAGATTAAGACATTAACTTGTGAGCACAAAACACAAGATATTTCTCTTTTCAATATAAATAAGACTTTATTTATATAAATCTAAAACTAATCTACACAAGCATTCACACATTCACGCGTTGCAGAAAGAGAGAAAGTGAGGAAAGGATTAGATTAAGAGAATGAGAATTTGATATCCCACGTTTACAGCAATATGTGCAATTGCATAAACCTGAACAACCATCAATCACATATTTAACACTCGCATTGACTTTTTCAATGAGGCTAAAATCTATATTCAAATTACACCAGCGCAGCAAGAATCTAGGAGTTTGTACTTGCGTTGCTTTTGTGTTTAAGGATTCCCTTTTGTCCTCCGTTTTGCAGGAAAGGATTTCTCCGAAGTCGCTAATTGGCTTAGAGTTCAGGAGTCGTTGAAGTGGGCGTTGGTTCTTGGCTGGTTTTGCAGAGTTTTTGGGCTGGTTGTCCTTGGCAAACGTAACTTAGCACACGAAACTCAACGGAAAGAAAATAAACTAAAGTAAAAGAATAAAAGGACGTAAAGAGACTAGGTGGTTTTTCTTCTCATCATGGTAGCAGCTGGCTGGTGGGCCAGAGCACATGGCGGACGAGAGAGTTAGAGATAGAGTTCATTTTTTCCATAGAGAGAAGGCGTTCAAGGGAGAGAGAGAGCGTTCAAGGGAGAGTTTCAAGAGAGAGAGTTCATTTTCCAGAGAGAGAGTGAAGAAGTGTGTCCTGGGTATTTAACCTCGGCTTTCAGGCACCACCCCAATGGTTGTCTTGACCAATTAGATCCTATGCTGGCTCTGGGTGCTGCTTTGTTTCTCCACCCAATCAATAAATCAACATGTCATGTTTAGTCACATTGCCCAAATTTTACATTCTCTTGCAAAGTATCCTTTTGAATGTGATTTCTATAACCAGAATATGATACATTTGACAGATAATCACTTTGAATAAATGTTTAAAGCTAGAATTATCGAACTCATACATACCAAACATGACATTAACCCTTAAGGCTTAAGCTAGTCAATACTAATTAAAAGCACGACAAACACAATGATTAAAACAAGGATAGTCAAATTTGGGGGTCACATACATAATATGCAGTTATGCATAGAAATTATTAGTTTCATTATCAATGAGAATGAAAGTCTTTTAAGATGATTTTACAGTTTTGTGACCCAAGGAATTTCAGCCGGATCCTTTCTCCTGTTGCAGGCTGTATTCAGACGGGCTGGGGGTCTGATTTATGACTTCCTGCTGTTGTCTTGTGGAATTCGGCTCCTCATGTTTCAACCATGCTTGGATCGAATCTTGATTTGTCTGATTCGGTCCTTGATATACTACACAGGTGTTCGGTCATCTCGGATCATTTAAGGGTTGGATCCAGACTGAAGCTTGTGTAATTCCTAGCTACCACGGGATGTTAATCCGTGGCAGAAACATAGAAACAGTAAAACAATTAGCGTAGCAGTTGTTCCATCCAGGAATAACCCTGGATGAAATTATCAGTATAACCCAAGCTAAAGCATAATAATGTGCATTTGTTCAGATAGACCGGCAGTACAAGATTGTGAGATGCATTATATGAATGCTTGGCTAAAGAGATGTCTTTAATCTAGATTTAAACAGAGAGAGAGTGTCTGAACCCCGAACGTTATCAGGAAGGCTATTCCAGAGTTTAGGAGCCAGATATGAAAAAGTTCTACCTCCTTTAGTGGACTTTGCTATCCTAGGTACTACCAAGAGTCCAGAGTTTTGCGGCCTTAGGGAGCGGGTTGGATTGTAGCGTGATAGAAGATTAGTTAGGTACGCAGGAGCTAAATCATTTAGGGCCTTATAGGCAAGTAATAATATTTTGTAACTGATACGAAACTTAATAGGTAGCCAGTGCAGAGACTGTAAAATTGGAGTAATATGATCATATTTTCTTGACCTGGTAAGGACTCTAGCCACAGCATTTTGTACTATCTGTAGCTTGTTTATTGAAGATGCAGGACAACCACCTAGCAATGCATTACAATAGTCCAGTCTAGAGGTCATGAATGCATGAACTAACTTTTCTGCATCAGAAACACTTAACATGTTCCGTAGCTTGGAAATGTTTCTAAGATGGAAGAATGCTGTTTTTGTAACATTGGAAATATGATTTTCAAAAGATAGGTTGCTGTCTAATATAACACCCAGATTTTTAACTGTAGAGGAAATAACATTACATCCGTCTAGTTGCAAATTGTAATCCAAGAGATTCTGTGTACTGTTTTTAGGTCCAATAAGTAATATCTCTGTCTTATCTTAATTTAATAGGAGAAAATTACTGGTCATCCAATCTTTTATATTTTTAACACACTCCGTTAGCTTAGATAGATTAGAAGTTTCATCTGGTCTTGTTGAGATATATAGTTGAGTGTCATCAGCATAACAATGGAAACTAATCCCGTATGTTCTAATAATATTACCAAGGGGCAACATATATAATGAAAATAATAGAGGACCTAGGACAGATCCTTGTGGTACTCCATACTTTACTGGTGATAATTGAGATGACTCCCCGTTTAAATAAACAAAGTGGTAGCGATCGGACAGGTATGATCTAAACCATCTTAGAGCCTGCCCTTGAATACCTGTAAAGTTTTGTAATCGATCTATCAGTATGTCATGATCTATAGTGTCGAACGCAGCACTAAGATCAAGTAAAACTAGCAACGAGATGCAGCCTTTGTCTGACGCAAGAAGCAAGTCATTTGTAATTTTAACAAGTGCAGTTTCTGTGCTATGGCGGGGCCTGAAACCTGACTGAAATTCTTCATAGATATAATTTTTTAGCAAAAAGGAGCACAATTGAGCAGACACTACTTTTTCTAATATTTTCGACATAAACAGAAGATTTGAGATGGGCCTGTAATTTGCCAGTTCACAAGGATCTAATTTTGGTTTCTTAATAAGAGGCTTAATAACTGCCAGCTTAAATGGTTTTGGGACGTGACCTAAAGATAACGAGGAGTTAATAATATTGAGAAGCGGTTCTTCTGCTACAGGTAACAACTCTTTCAATAATTTAATGGGTACAGGATCTAATAAACATGTTGGTTTAGATGCAGTGATAAGTTTATTTAGCTCATCCTGTCCTATAGTTGTAAAGCAATTAAGTTTTTCTTTGGGTGCGATGAATGAAGCTGAAGTACTAGATGCTGTAGAATCTACATTTGTTATTGTATTTCTGATATTATCTATTTTATCAGTCAAGTCAAGTCACCTTTATTTATATAGCGCTTTTAACAATACAAATTGTAACAAAGCACTGCACAATATCAAAATAGGCAACTTGTGTCAATAATGTAAAATGACAGGATTTAACACAACTATCAGCTGGATACATTTCATTAATGAATTTAGTAATGGCATCGTCCAGCTTAGTTAAGTTTAAATAATATCTGTGCAATCAAGTCGATGATTGTGCTGGAAATGAAGTGTCCCCAACTAAGCAAGCCAGAGGCGACAGCGGCAAGGAACGAAAACTCCATCGGTGACAGAATGGAGAAAAAACCTTGGAAGAAACCAGGCTCAGTCGGGGTGCCAGTTCCCCTCCGGCCAGACGAATCAGTAGTTTGTTCCAACTGCAGCAAAGTCAGAGTGTAAGTGGTCCATTGGTTCCAGGGGTCTATTCCCGATGGCTGTCTAGGTGACGAGGTCCTCACTGGAGATCTGTCTCTGGGGCTCATCTATGTGTCCTAGACTCCGCTGATGGTCAGGGCTGTAGAGGTTGTCTCCAGGTGCTGATCCACCATTTATGGCAGACTTTGGTTAAGTCAGTATAATCCTGCTGTTGTCTTGTGGAATTGGCTTCCTCATGTTTCAACCATGCTTGATCGAATCTTGATTTGTCTGATTCGTCCTTTATCTCAGGTGTTCGGTCATCTCGGATCATTTAAGGGTTGGATCCAGACTGAAGCTTGTGTAATTCCTAGATACCACGGGATGTTAATCCCATGGCAGAAACATAGAAACAGTAAGACAATTAGCGTAGCAGTTGTTCCATCCAGGAATAACCCTGGATGAAATTATCAGTATAACCCAAGCTAAAGCATAATAATGTGCATTTGTTCAGATAGACTGGCAGTACAAGATTGTGAGATGCATTATATGAATGCTTGGATAAAGAGATGTGTATTTAATCTAGATTTAAACCGAGAGAGTGTGTCTGAACCCTGAACGTTATCAGGAAGACTATTCCAGAGTTTAGGAGCCAGATATGAAAAAGTTCTACCTCCTTTAGTGGACTTTGCTATCCTAGGTACTACCAAGAGTCCAGAGTTTTGCGACCTTAGGGAGCGGGTTGGATTGTAGCGTGATAGAAGATTAGTTAGGTACGCAGGAGCTAAATCATTTAGGGCCTTATAGGCAAGTAATAATATTTTGTAACTGATACGAAACTTAATAGGTAGCCAGTGCAGAGACTGTAAAATTGGAGTAATATGATCATATTTTCTTGACCTGGTAAGGACTCTAGCCGCAGCATTTTTTACTATCTGTAGCTTGTTTATTGAAGATGCAGGACAACCACCTAGCAGTGCATTACAATAGTCCAGTCTAGAGGTCATGAATGCATGAACTAACTTTTCTGCATCAGAAACACTTAACATGTTCCGTAGCTTGGAAATGTTTCTAAGATGGAAGAATGCTGTTTTTGTAACATTGGAAATATGATTTTCAAAAGATAGGTTGCTGTCTAATATAACACCCAGATTTTTAACTGTAGAGGAAGTAACATTACATCCGTCTAGTTGAAAATTGTAATCCAAGAGATTCTGTGTACTGTTTTTAGGTCCAATAAGTAATATCTCTGTTTTATCTGAATTTAATAGGAGAAAATTACTGGTCATCCAATCTTTTATATTTTTAACACACTCTGTTAGCTTAGATAGTTTAGAGGTTTCATCTGGTTTTGTTGAGATATATAGTTGAGTGTCATCAGCATAACAATGGAAACTAATCCCGTATTTTCTAATAATATTACCAAGGGGCAACATATATAATGAAAATAACAGAGGACCTAGGACAGATCCTTGTGGTACTCCATGCCAGTAAAGAAAATTCATAAAGTCATTACTGTTAAACTGTGAGGGAATATTTAGATCGGGTGACATCTGTTTATTTGTTAATCTAGCCACTGTGCTAAATAAAAACCTTGGATTGTTTTGGTGATTATCTATGAGTTTGCGGATATACTCGGTTCTTGCAGTTTTTAGAGCCTGTCTATAGCTGGACATACTGTTTTTCCACGCAATTCTAAAGACTTCCAAGTTAGTTTTTCTCCATTTGCGCTCAAGAATACGAGTTTCTTTCTTGAGAGAATGGGTATAACTGCTGTACCATGGCGCAGCACTTTTTTCTCTAACCTTTTTTAATTTGATGGGGGCAACAGTTTCTAACGTATTAGAGAAGATAGTTCCCATGTTGCTAGTAATTGTGTCTAGTTCATCTGTATTTATGGGTACACAGAGCAGTTGAGATAAATCAGGCAGGTTATTGGTGAATCTGTCTTTAGTGGCTGGAATAATAATTCTGCCTGGACGATAACGCGGAGCCATATAGTTAATATCAGTAATATGCAGCATGCATGATACAAGGAAATGGTCAGTAACATCATCACTTTGAGGTATGATATCTATATCAGTTAGATAAATTCCATGCGATATTATTAAATCTAGTGTATGATTAAAATGATGTGTCGGCCCGGTGACATTTTGCTTGACACCAAAAGAGTTTATTAGGTCAGTAAACGCAAGTCCTAACGCAACATTTGTATTATCAACGTGAATGTTAAAATCTCCAGCAATTAGTGCTTTATCAACATTAACCAATAGGTCTGAGAGGTAATCTGCAAATTCTTTTAGAAAATCTGTTTACGGCCCTGGTGGTCTATACACAGTAGCCAGAGCAAGAGATAGGACAGATATATTTTGCTTATCTGACAGTTTAACATTGAGCATAAGTATTTCGAATGAGTTAAACCTGTATCCTGTTTTCTGAGTAACATTGAGAATATCACTATATATTGTTGCGACACCGCCACCACGACCAGTCTGACGAGGCTCATGCTTATAACAGTAGCTTGGTGGAGTAGATTAATTTAGACCAAAATAACCATTTGTTTTAAGCCAGGTTTCAGTCAGACAGAGTACATCAAAACTATTATCTGTGATTATTTCATTTAAAATAACTGTTTTCGGTGTGAGTGATCAGATATTTAGGAGGCCAATTTTTAAAAATAGTTTTTGGTCATTTATTTTGCATTTTTCTGGTTTAATCACGATCAGATTTGTTCTAGATCCTGCATTAAATTTATATTTTGAACTCACTATTCGGGGAACAGACACAGTCTGTATAGATTGGACACTGCAAGTACCTTTATCATTTAAGTGGGTAGAACAAAAGTCATCATAGCTGTTATTGGAGAATTGGCTTACTAGTCAGAGCGTAGCGTTCTGGTGATGTTGTCCGACAGGAGTTCCGCACTGACTCTGCTGGGGTGCAGGCCATCAGCACGAAATAGCCTAGGACGTTCCCAGAAAAGATTCCAATTATTAACAAAGAGAATTTTCTGCTCTTTACACCATGAAAACAACCATTCATTTAAAGCAAACAGTCTACAGAACTTTTCGTGTCCTCGTCGATACGTGGGAAGAGGTCCTGACACGATGATCGTCACCGCGGGCGATGTGCTGCGTACCGTCTCGATCAGGCTCCTGAAGTCCCTCTTCAGTGTCTCCGTCTGCCGCAGCTTGGTGTTAGCCCCCGCGTGAATAACAATAGCTGCAACACTCTCGTCATCCTTCAGGATCGCGGGAAACAGTGAAACAATGTTAAATGTGTGTATGCGTGTGTGTGAAAAGGGGTATTAGCTGTGTTAGCGGCACCCGGGTTGGCTTTGCTAACGGTCTATAAGCTAATAGCGGACTCGGAAAATCAAAATAAAACTTGCGATAACAAGCCGCTCTGATTATTCTCGTTGGACTCCACATTCTGTGGGATTTATCCTCATATGCATATGCCTGTTTTTAACCTGCATCATTAGAGTGACTTTGAAGTGGGTTTTGAGGCTATGAATGATGCTTTCAACTGTTGTGAATCCTTGAAACGGATTATGCCACAAAAGTGAATTTAAAGACTTTCTCGTTTTTTGGATTAATATCTACACTAAGGATTACATGTTGCACTGGGGACATGTTTGGATGATCATTTTGGACATGGGTTTTCATGGACATTGTCTATACCTGTGGGGAATGAACATTCAACATCAGTATCATTGTCATCATCATCTTCATCACATAAAACAGATAAGATTTTGACTTCTATGTTGTTCTGAGTTATTGTTGGTGAAATATGTCTGTTTTTTGTATTGTTTATTAAGGTGTTTGAAAGACAAAAGAAAGAGGTAAATGAATGAGAAGCATTTATTTATTTTCTTCATAGATCACAGGTTTTGGTCAATGCTTGCAAAATATGGAGCTAACTTGCCTTATTGATGTTTCCTGTTGTGTCTTAGACAAAATATAGTTAGTGGTTCCCTCCCTATAAAACAGATTTAAAACCAACACTTTTATGATGGCAAGGTAACGGTTATAAAGTACAGAGGACGCATGAAAGTTCCTGGATGTGTTCTTGATATCGAGGATGCATCAAGTGCAGACTTGAGAGAATCGAGCCGTTATAAATCCCAGAAGACGCTGCGGGTGGCCGGTGTAGAGAAGCCTGTAAGATTTAAACTCGCTCTCGCAAATACTTGACGGCTCTTGAAAGTAAACATTTATCGTTTTGCTTAATTTTAATAAAGTGGTAAGACCCGGAGAATGTCTGCAGTATTTGTATTGGCATATTAAAATTAATCTTAACATAGTCATATTTAAACATATAACGCTGTAAAATAAAAGATATACAATTATATGAAAATTATCTATAATAGTATTAAATAAATCTATAATAGTATGAAATGTTTAAATAAGTTATGACATTTGTTTGTAATATTATGTTATATTTATTGTTCATTGGCCACTGCTTATGCTGAGACTATGCAGTCAGTTAAGCAAGAACACAGTGCATCTCAGTTCTCACAAGGATGAATTCTGTGTTCTCACGTCCTTCCGAGTTCGTTCTTCCAAGGATGCCTTGCAAGATTGGTCTCCATGAGAACACAAGTCCGTTCTCTGCATTCTTGGAATTGAGAAACAGCCCTTGTTTGGTTCTGTTCTTGGTCTGATGTCGTCTTTTGTTGTGGATGTTGTCTTGTCATTCTAACCTGTATTCTGTGGAATATCTTATTAAAGCCCATTTCTGTGTATTCCTCATCTCTTTATAATAAGTTTAAAATCAACACATGACAAATATACTTTGTAGTATTATTTATCTTTAATAAAAAAATATTTCTTGTTTCTAGGTTGGCGGTGCTTTTAATAATGTCTATGCAAAAGCAGAGTTGAATATAATCGCTTCTGATCCAGACATTGATCACGTGTTTGAAGTGACAGACTTCAATGCACTAAATAATATTCTTCAAAAATTGGAAGAGAATATTATTGCGATTGAAGGTACGTTGGCACATTAGAAGACAATACAATTAAGAATAAAAATGCTTTTTATGTATGCATAAATACATATTTTTGGAATAACGGAACAGATTTCCCCTAAAGCTTTAAAGCAACGTTTTGAAACTAATTATTCAAGCTGAAAAAGTTTATGCAGTTTCTTTAAATGACTTTGAATCTGTTATTTATTTATTTAACTTCTGTTGCATTGCTGCAGGAACTCAGACTTCAGGTGATTCCTCTCGAATGGAGTTTGCACAGGAAGGATTCAGCACAGCTTTCACATCATCTGTAAATAATATGTGATTTTACCAAATCCTTAAAATGAATATCTTTAGACAAAGTGAATGGTCATAGTATGGTGAATGATCATATAGTATAGTTATACGTTAATCAAAGGTTGAACATATATAGGAATAAACTCTAAATACTATAAAACTGTGCCCCAAAAGAAAACATTGTACCCTTCCATTGTTTGTAATGGATTCAAATAGCTTTTTGTGTGAAAAGAAGGGTTTTCAGAAGCTTGAGTTGGTGTATATGTTACAAATCCAGTGACAGTTTTGTTTTGCTTTGTTTAGGGGAGTGTGTTAGTGAGTGCTGTGGGAGCTTTCCAGTGGAAAGGTGGATATCAGGAATATTTTCCAGACTATTCCTTTCAAACAGGCAGTGAGCATGACAGCTATCTAGGTGAGGCATTTTTTTTAAACAACCACATATAGAAGGCATGTGAATTTAAAGTCAATTTATTCTATACATCAAACACAACTAAGAACATGCATGCTATTAAACTATTGCATTTTGTCTGAAGGTTATTCGATGGCTGTTGCAACATTGTCAAGAACCAGCTATGCTATTCTAGGAGCTCCAAGATACAAGTATCAAGGACGAGTCATCGTATCACAAATCAGAACCAATCTCGATAAACTGCTGGACTCTCCCAGGGTTGTTCACTTACATTTTTGACATCAAAACCATGCACAAAACATATCATTATTTTCACTATGCAAGTAGTAAGTCATGATATTACAGTGCTTCTGTAAGTTTGATTTTAACATTGGTGGAGACCTAAAAGCAGTTTCCCCATTGCCCTACACCCATTTCTGTATTTAATCAAGATTAGATTATTTGTATAGCGTTTTTTACGATACAATCGGTGCAAAGCAACTTCACAGGAAATTAAATTTCTAAAATAGATTTATATTGTAGAAACTCAATAAAATTAACTTATGGCCAAATTTGGTTAATTCAGTATAATCGCTGATGGTTGGCTTCCTCTGAGGTCCTCTGAGTGGTTGTCATCATCTCTTCTCAGGTGTTCGGTCATGCAAGATAATTTAAGGGTTGGATCCAGACTGAAGCTAGTGTAATTACTAGATACCACGGGATGTTAATCCCATGGCAGAAACAGAGAAACAAATAAAGACAATTAGCGTAGCAGTTGTTCCATCCAGGAACAACCCTGGATGAAGTTATCTGTTCAACCCAAACTAAAGCATAATAATGTGCGTTTGATCAGATATACCTGCAGTACAAGATTGTGAGATGCATTAAATTAATGCTTGGCTAAAGAGATGTGTCATTAATCTAGATTTAAATAGAGAGAGTGTGTCTGAACCCTGAACATTATCAGGAAGGCTATTCCAGAGTTTGGGAGCCAAATGTGAAAAAGTTCTACCTCCTTTAGTGGACTTTGCTATCCTAGGTACTACCAAGAGTCCAGAGTTTTGCGACCTTAGGGAGTGGGTTGGATTGTAGCGTGATAGAAGATTAGTTAGGTGCACAGAAGCTTAAATCATTTAGGGCCTTATAGGCAAGTAATAATATTTTGTAACTGATATGATACTTAATAGGTAGCCAGTGCAGAGACTGTAAAATTGGAGTAATATGATCATATTTTATTGACCTGGGAAGGACTATAGCCGCAGCATTTTGTGCTATCTGTAGCTTGTTTATTGAAGATGCATTACAACCACCTAGCAGTGCATTACAATAGTCCAGTCTAGAGGTCATGAATGCATGAACTAACTTTTCTGCATCAAAAACAGTTAACATCCATTAAGTTAACAAGCTATTCCATAGCTTGGCAATGTTTCTAAGATGGAATAATGCTGTTTTTGTAACATGGGAAATAGGATTTTCAATAGATAGGTTGCTGTCTAATATAACACCCAGATTTTTGACTGTAGAGGAAGTAACAGTACATCCGTCTATTTGCAAATTGTGATCCAACATATTCTGTGTACTGTTTTTAGGTCCAATAAGTAGTATATCTGTCTTATCTGAATTTAATAGGATCAAATTATTGGTTATCCAATCTTTTATATTTTTAACACACTCCGTTAGCTTAGATAGTTTAGAAGTTTCATCTGGTATTGTTGAGATATATAGTTGAGTGTCATCAGCATAACAATGGAAACTAATCCCGTATTTTCTAATAATATTACCAAGGGACAACATGTATAATGAAAATAGCAGAGGACTTAGGACAGATCCTTGTGGTACTCCATACTTTACTGTTGATAATTTAAAGACTTTCTCGTTGTTTGGATTATTATATACACTAAGGATTACATGTTGCACTGGGGACATGTTTGGATGATAATTTTGGACATGGGTTTTCATGGACATTGTCTATAAATCAAATCAAATCAAATCACTTTTATTGTCACATCACCACAGCACAAGTGCCTTGGTGAGTGAAATTCTTATGAGCGTGCTCCAGACAGTGCAGAAAAACAACAGACAATTTACATATGGACAGACAGTGCAAAAAAACAACAAACAATTTACATATGGACAGACAGTGCAAAAAAGAAACTGCACTGGAGCATTTACAGTGCTCCAGACAGTGCAAAAACAACAACAGCAATTTACATATGGACAGACAGTGCAAAAAAACAACAAACAATTTACATATGGACAGTACATATTTACAGACTGTACAGAAGACAATGTGCAAAATACACATACATATACTCAGTACTTAGTGTACTATAAAGACATACTCAATTATCAACGACACATTATACACCGTATGGGCACATCTACATTATGTACAGTATCTATACATAATGTAGTCTATACATAATAATAATGTGAGGTGCAACAGATTATAAATTAACAGCAGATTGGTTGAGCAGCAGATAGATGTGCAAAGGTGCAACAGATTATTCATATGCAGTGTCGTGGATGTGCATTGTATGGTGTCCAGTGATAGCAGATAGGTTGTGTTAGTGCAGTGTGTGCATGTAGTCCAGTTGAACTGTGTTAAAGTGCAGTGCATGGCATGTTGTGTGAGTGGGAGTGTGATGTAGGTGAGTTATTTGTGACTGTTCATTAGCCTGATAGCCTGAGGGAAAAAGCTGTCCCTCAGTCGGCTAGTCTTGGATCGGATGCTGCGGAAAGCGTCGCCTGAGGGCAGCAGAGAGAGCAGTCTGTGGGACGGTGGCTGGAGTCTTTGATAATCCTCCGGGCTTTCCTTGTACACCGCCTGGTGTAGATATCCTGGAGGAGGAAGCTCACCTCCAACAATGTGGCGGGCAGTTCGCACGACCCTTTGCAAAGCCCTGCGGTTGCCAGCGGTGCTGTTTCCAAACCAGGCGGTGATACAGCCGGTCAGGATGCTCTCCACAGTGCAGGTGTAGAAGGACCTGAGGATTCTGGGGCTTGATCCAAACTTCCTCAGCCGTCTCAGGAAGAAGAGACGCTGATGTGCCTTCTTCAGCACTGCATCTGTGTGAGCAGACCATGTGAGATCCTCTGTGATGTGACGCCGAGGAACTTAAAGCTGCTCACCCGCTCCACAGGTGTCTTGTCGATGGTGATGGGTGTGTTCTCTGCTCTGTCTCCTGTAATCCACCACCAGCTCCTTGGTCTTGTCGAAGTTGAGTGAGAGGTGGTTCTCCTGACACCATTTAGTCAGGGTACTCACCTCCTCTCTGTAGGCCGTCTCATCGTTGTCGGTGATCAGGCCTATCACCGTTGTGTCATCAGCAAATTTGGATGACATTGGAGCTGTAGCTGTACAGTCGTGTGTGTACAGGGAGTACAGGAGTGGGCTGAGGGCGCAGCCCTGCGGTGCACCAGTGTTGAGGATCAGGGGATGATGTGTTGTTGCCCATTCTGACCACCTGACTTCTGCCTGTCAGGAAGTCCAGGATCCAGCTGCACAGAGATCTGTTCAGTCCTAGAGTCTGGAGCTTCGCAACCAGTGTGGCAGGCACTATAGTGTTAAATGCTGAACTATAATCCACGAACAGCATCCTCACATAGGTGTTTTTATTTTCCAGGTGGGAGAGAGCAGTGTGCAGGGTGAAGGCAATAGCATCGTCTGTGGAATGGTTACTGCGGTATGCAAATTGTAGTGGGTCCAGTGAAGCAGGCAGCACAGAGCAGATGTAGTCTCTGACAAGCTTCTCAAAACACTTGCTGAAGATGGGGGTCAGAGCAACGGGCCTCCAGTCATTCAAGCATGTGATTTTGTTTTTCTTTGGTATGGGCACAATGATGGATTTTTTTGAAGCATGAGGGAACCACAGACAGAGAGAGGGACAGATTGAAAATATCTGTAAAAACCCCGGCTAGCTGGAAAGCGCATGCTTTGAGCACACGGCCTGGTATACCATCCGGGCCTACAGCTTTACGGATGTTCACCCGTCTGAAGGATCGGGTTACATCCGCGACAGAAAGCGTGAGTGGACTGACCTCTTCTGCAGCAGCCGTGTGAGCGCTCTCTGTGTGGGCGGTGTTATCAGCCTCGAACCGAGCATAAAAGGTGTTGAGCTCGTCCGGTAGAGAGGCGGCAATGTTCACAGTAGCTGGTTTATTCCCTTTAAAGCCTGTGATGTTGTTGATGCCCTGCCACATGCTTCTTGGGTTATTGTTGTTGAAGTGTTCTTCAACTTTGTTTTTATAAGTTCGTTTGGCTGCTTTGATGGATCTCCTGAGATCGTAACTGGCTTGTTTCCGATCGTCAGTGTTTCCGGATTTAAAGGCAGATGTCCGCGCTGACAAGGCTGATCGAACATCGCTGTTAATCCACGGTTTTTGGTTGGGGTAGATACGGATTGTTTTGGTCGGAACTACATCGTCTATACACTTCCTGATGAAACACGTGACCGTATCTGAATACGCCTCTATGTCGTCGTCAGACGCTGCCCGGAACATGTCCCAGTCCACGTGATCAAAACAGTCCTGTAGTATAGCGTCCGATTGGTCCGACCAACAATGGACTGTCCTGAGAGCGGGTGCTTCACGTTTCAGTTTCTGCCTATAAGCAGGCAGGAGCAGAACGGAAGAGTGATCTGATTTGCCAAAAGGTGGGCGGGGGAGGGACTTGTATGCGTCCCGGAAGGGGGAGTAACAATGGTCGCGGTACAATCTCCACGCCGTGTTGATGGTGACGTGTTGAAAGTATTTTGGAGCTATTGTTCTGAAGTTGGCTTTATTAAAGTCCCCTGTGACAACAAAAGCTGCATCTGGGTGCGCGGTTTCCTGCTCACTTATATTCCTGTACAGTTCCTTGAGTGCCTGGTCTGTGTTGGCTTGGGGGATATAAACAGCCGTGATTATGATGGCTGTAAATTCCTCGGTAGCCAGACGGTCGACACAGAAGCGTATGAAATTCCAGATCAGGGGAGCAGAAGGATTTAATAGAGTGTATGTTCCTTTCATTACACCATGAGTTGTTGATGTAGAAGCAAACACCCCCGCCTCTGCTTTTCCCTGTGAGCTCTTCCGTTCTGTCCGAGCGGTGCACGGAGAAGCCCGTGAGCTCGATGGCTGAGTCTGGAACCATCGCAGACATCCAGGTTTCTGTGAGGCAAATAACACAGCAGTCCCTTGTTTCTCGTTGGTATGAGATCCGCGCCCGCAGTTCACAGAGTTTGTTATCCAGTGACTGAACGTTGGCCAGTAAAATGGTTGGAAGAGGAGGTCGGAAAGCACGGCGTCTCAGTCTGACGAGAACGCCAGCTCTTTTTCCTCGTTTTCGGCGTCGGCGGCGTCTCCTCGATTTCGCAACCCACACAAAGGGCTCAGATGCCGTGTCTGTGAACAGTCCACCGGCATTCAAAAACTCAAAGTCTGGTTTGCGTTGCGCGACGGAGGAACCAATGTTCAAAAGCGTGTCTCTATCGTAGACAGTTATACTAACAACATCTAACACGTAAAACAACAAAAAAACAAATAAAACATACGAAAAACTGCAAAGTTTTCCCGGAGCTCGCAACACGGCTGCCATCCTCTGCGCCATCTTGAGATGAGATCTTGAGATGGATACCTGTGGGGAATGAACATTCAACATCAGTATCATTGTCATCATCATCTTGATCACATAAAACAGATAAGATTTTGACTTCTATGTTGTTCTGAGTTATTGTTGGTGAAATATGTCAGTTTTTTGTATTGTTTATTAAGGTGTTTGAAAGACAAAAGAAAGAGGTAAATGAATGAGAAGCATTTATTTATTTTCTTTATAGATCACAGGTTTTGGTCAATGCTTGCAATATATGGAGCTAACTTGCCTTATTGATGTTTCCTGTTGTGTCTTAGACAAAATATAGTTAGTGGTTCCCTCCGTATAAGGGACAACATGTGTAATGAAAATAGCAGAGGACTTAGGACAGATCCTTGTGGTACTCCATACTTTACTGTTGATAATTGAGATGCCTGCCCATTTAAATAAACAAAGTGGTAGCGATCGGACAGGTAGGATCTAAACCATCTTAAAGCCTGCCCTTGAATACTTGTATAGTTTTGTAATTGATCTATGAGTATGTCATGATCTATAGTGTCGAACGCAGCACTAAGATCAAGTAAAACTAGCAATGAGATGCAGCCTTGGTCTGACGCAAGAAGCAAGTCATTTGTAATTTGAACAAGTGCAGTTTCTGTGCTATGGCGGGGCCTAAAACCTGACTGAAATTCTTCATAGATATCATTTTTTTTTTGCAAGGAGCACAATTGAGCAGACAACTTTTTCTAAAATGTTTGACATAAACGGAAGATTTAAAATGGCCATGCAATTTGCCAGTTCACAAGGATCTAGTTTTGGTTTCTTAATAAGAGGCTTAATAACCGCCAGCTTGAATGGTTTTGGGATGTGACCTAAAGATAATGAGGAGTTAATAATATTGAGAAGTGGTTCTTCTGCTACAGGTAACAATTCTTTCAATAATTTAGTGGGTACAGGATCTAATACAAATGTTGTTGGTTTAGATGCAGTGATAAGTTAATTTAGCTTATCCTCTCCTATAGTTGTAAAGCAATGCAGTTTTTATTTGGGTGCGATGAATGAAGCTGAAGTACTAGATGCTAGAATCTACATTTGTTATTGTATTTCTGATGTTATCTATTTTATCAGTGAAGAAATTCATAGTCATTACTGTTAAACTTGTAGGGAATATTTAGATCGGGTGACATCTGTTTATTTGTTAATCTAGCCACTGTGCTAAATAAAAACCTTGGATTGTTTTGGTTATTATCTATGAATTTGCAGATATGCTCGGTCCTGGCAGCTTTTAGAGCCTGTCTATAGCTGGACATACTGTTTTTCCACGCAATTCTAAAGACTTCCAAGTTAGTTTTTCTCCATGTGTGCTCAAGATTACGACTTTCTTTCTTGAGAGAATGGGTATAACTGTTGTATCATGGCACAGCATGTTTTTCTCTAACCTTTTTTAATTTTATGGGGGCAACGGTTTCTAATGTATTAGAGAAGATAGTTCCCATGTTGCTAGTAATTTTGTATAGTTCATCTGTAGTTATGGGTACATAGAGCAGTTGAGATAAATCCGGCAGGTTGTTGGTGAATCTGTCTTTAGTGGCTAGAACAATAGTTCTGCCTGGATGATAACGCGGAGCCATATAGTAAAAATCATTAATATGCAGCATGCACGATACAAGAAAATGGTCAGTAGCATCATCACTTTGAGGTACGATATCGAAATCAGTAAGATCAATTCCATGCGATATAAATTAAATCTAGTGTATGATTAAAACATTGCGTGGGTCCAGTGACATTTTGCTTGACACCAAAAGAGTTTATTAGGTCAGTAGACACAAGTCCTAACGCATCATTTGAATTATTTATTTATTTAGTCATTTAGCAGACGCTTTTATCCAAAGCGACTTACAAAATAAGGACATTATAGAAGCAATCAAAATCAACAAAAGAGCAGCAACATGCAAGTGCTATTACAAGTCCTGGTTAGCCTAACGCAGTACACGTAGGAAGTTTTTTTTTTTATTATTATTTTTTAAGAAAACGAGTATATAGAAAAAAGAAACTTAGTGTTAGTTTTACAAGAAAAGCTTGCAATTGATAGAGGGTCAAATGTGTCTTTAGATAAAGATTAGATAAAAAAAAAAGATTAGATTAAAATTAGAACAGAGAGTGATAGAGTTAGAGGGTCAAATAAAGATTGAAGAGGTGTGTTTTTAGCCGTTTCTTGAAGATGGTTAAGGATTCAGCTGCTCGGATTGAGTTGGGCAGATCATTCCACCAGGTGGGAACAGTTAATGAAAAAGTCAGTGAAAGTGATTTTGTGCCACTTTAAGATGGTACAGTAATGCGTTATTCACTTGCAGAACGCAAGCTTCTAGAGGCCATATAAGTCTGAAGTAATTAATTTAGGTAAAGGGGTGCAGAGCCAGAGGTGGTTCTGTAGGCAAACATTAATACCTTTAATTTAATGCAAGCAGCTATTGGTAGCCAGTAGAGCTGGGCGGTATGACCAAAAATTTATATCACGGTATTTTTCTAAATTATACCAGTTTCACGGTATACGACGGTATTTTTTTCCCCCATGGATGACCGGGTGTTAACCACATTTTCTACTGACCGAGGAAAAACTGCAGTAGATTGACTTGGAATGCCATATTTTTGTGTCATGATGAGTGAATATTGTAAAAGATTCCACACTACAGGGGTTAAAGCAAAAAAAAATATTTTGACTGTAAATATTTCCTCGGCCAAACCCCATTCCACAGCCATACGGCTACAGTCACACACACAGTTTAAGAGCTGTGCTTTTCTTCTTGTAATCAGGAGTGCTTTGTCCTCCTAATTTTAAATATTTAGGAGCGCCTTCTGATCAATAATAAAAAAATTCGATAAAAAATTGGTCTTCCGAACACGAGGTGACATTTGACTCCTTAAAGTGACTTACAGGGGTATTTTCTTTTTACCTTTGCAATGGCATAATTTTCATCTATGTCAAATAAAAAAATGTATGTTTATAAGCTTTTTAAAATGTATATTTAAAACAATATAATAAGTACAATATGACAAATAAGTTACTAATCATGAAATTAGTATTAATAAAAAAAAATATTTGTACTACAGAGGTGGCACAGAAGAACACAAACGTGGCTTGAACGTACATTTTCAGACGTTTAATGAGTCTCAGGGGTGGCATGAGTGCAATTAAATTGATAGATTCATGTGGACATTAATGTTTTAAATATAAATTAGCTTTTAGAGATGCACAACGGCTCAGCTGTAACTTTATTTTGAACTATTTTTGTTGATGATATAGAGCAAAATCATGCAGTACTTGTTTATTGATCTGTTGTATTAAATCAATATATCACATTTGCTAACTCTCCTTATAATTATTAAAAGCTGTCACTCTCCTGATCGCGATCTGTGGGCGCACCGAAATTGAGAGCGCGTGAGTGAGTTCACAAGACTCAAAAGCATGTGCAAATGTGATGCATTCTGTCGGAACCTGCGGGAATGAGTGTAATTATTATTAATAGCCACAATCCCGCGCCGAAATTCAAGTTCTGCTCTGTGTTTTCTGCTAAGAACCCGACTGTGAATGATGCGAGCGTTACTATGTTGTCAGTGAGAAACTGCAGCCGAGACGGGGATGGTTTTTGGTGTGCCAGCAGAACAACAACAGTGTGCTACATGTTTCTTTCCCCTCAGCTATCCCTGATAACGTTTAAATGGAGTGAACACGGAGCAGTTTTTCCGTGAGTGGGAATATAAAACCCGGAGTGGATCCAGAGCGGAGAACGCTTAGAGCGGAGAGAGGAATGTACTTTAATCCACTCCAGGCTTTGATCACACCCTCCTCAACAGACTGAATGCACCTCGTCTTTCCTTCATTTAAGACCTATTCAAGCTAAAACCAAGACATTTATAACACTATTTGAGAAATGTAAGCGTATTTACGGTCTTAAAGTTATGAAAAGTGAATTTAAGAAGGCGGGAACCCTGCAGTTGACGGGAATCCGTCGTATCGACGGAGAACTGTTGTGTGTGAGAGCCGCGGGAGCTGATGGCAGCGGACGGTGGATATTTGTTCTTCTCTCTCATCACATTCTACTAGTGCTTCAGTTTCGGAACTTTCACGCTTAGTAACACATACAGCTGTATCCTCGCCAAAATACAATAGTGAAAAGAAACCCCTCTCTAACAGTGTCGCGTTCCGAACGTTATTTAAATGACACCGGTATTGCGGTATTTTAAAAATTCATATCATAAGAAAAATAAACACCGGTATTCAGTATGAACCGGTATACCGCCCAGCACTAGTAGCCAGTGCAAATTGATGAACAGAGGAGGTGTGACGTGCATTCTTTTCGGCTCATTAAAGATTAATCTTGCAGCAGCATTTTGGATTAATTGTAGAGGTTTGATGGAACTGGGTTACCATCCTCAGGAAAGGTTGAGAGCAACAAATCTAATTCTTCCACAAAATTAATAGTGGTCCTGGAGGACGATAAACAACTACAAAATTGATTTTTAGAGGGTAGGTAATAGTAACCGAATGTGATTTCAAAGGAGCTGTTTATACTCGGAGATGATAAAGGAGTACATTTCCAATTATTAGAAATGAGCAGACCAGTACCTCCGCCTCTTCCAGTCAAACGGGGGTGTGGGAAAAGGATAAATTATTGGAGAGTGCTGCAGGTGTAGCATTGTCCTCTGGTTTGATCCAGGTCTCTGTCAGGGCCATGAGATTTAGCCTTAAATAACTAGTAATGGAAGTTATGAAATCAGCTTTGTTGACAGCAGACTGACAATTCCAGAGACCAATAGAAAAAGAAAGTAATGTATGAGCAGACATAGGCAAAGTACGCAGGTTGTTAAGATTGCGCTGTCTACAGTGTGTGATGCGTGGTTTGCGAGTGGTAGTGATAGTATTGATCTGAAAACACATAGTAAGAATTTGTTATAAAAACTAAAACAGAATTGAAACATATAGTAGGAAAAAGGATAAATAAAAATCGATACTTATATCCCTTGCCGGTGTATATGCTTGATAGAGTTGAGTGTGCGGAGCTCCGAGGACATGTTGAGGTCGGAGGTGGAAATGAGATGAGTTAATGGGTCGGAAATGTGAGCTGCCAAAGTTTGTAGTGACATATCCGTAGTTTGGAGGCTGAGGAGATTGTCAGCAGCGAACTAAGGTGATAGGGCAATGTTGTTGGAGGCAGGGGACTGTGAACCAGTGGCGTGCTGGCGGTGGGTTACTGCTGCCACTGAAGGGTTAGTTGGGAGGGCATGAAATGTCCAGGACTCTTCGTTTAATGCACCTGCTGTGGCGAGGGCATCAGTTTGGTCATTGAGGGGTTTGTCTTGTCCTGGTTGACGTGAATGACCTCGAACTTTTTTCCAATAAACGATCATGTCATGTTCAGTAACAATGCATCGCTTGCCTGGAAGAGTTCCTGGTGCTCGACAGGATTGTTGTTAGCTGTCTTGAATCCATTCCGTTACATCCAGCTAAATGGCAGGTGAAGCTTAGACGGGCATAGTTCTAGTTGGTATAGATGAGGAGTTCTTTGATGTTGTGAAATGCAGCCAGTTGTTGGGTGATGAGGATGGCTGCTATTTCTGCATATTGCGACGATTGATGGCCTAATTTGAGTTGTTGCGGTGGGCACGGTCATTGTTGAGTCAGACCACACCCGCTCCAGCAGTTAAATTGCCCTTGCGATTGTAGGAGCAGACATCGACATATGCTGTGGGCATCCTTTCACGCACATTCTCCTCGAAGTACCTGTGATTTGTCAGTTGAGGTTGTGGCATTTTTTTTGGTTCTGCTGAGGTGTACAGTATGTCCGTTGAACAGTTTTGGCAGGCCACTAGCTCGTTTTCAAGTGAGGATTTGTAGTTTTGGGCATATCTTGCCTCAATGTCCCGTCCTTGGAGTGTCATTAGCCAGGTAGCTATGCGTTCGTTGGTCACCACGCCATCTCTGATTCGTTGACTGTTGAGGAAGGTGACTGGCTGGTGACAAGTTTCGACGATGACTTTCTGTGTAACGATGTAATTGGGGAAACGCAAAGCAAAGCTTTTTCGCAGTTGGAATACTTGCATTCTGGGGGAAGCAGCGTTTTGCTGGCATAAGCGACCACTCGCTTGTCTTTGTCACAGAGCTGATTCGAGAATCCAGCGTCCAGATATAATTATTTTCCTGGGTCTGGGTAGGCCAGGCATGGAGCAGAGCACAGGTGCTGTTTGAGCTGGCTCATAGCTGTGTCCTGTGCTTCCGTCCAAATTAAGTGTTCATCCTTTTTTAAGAGGGAAGTTAGTGGTCGTGCGATGTCAGCGCAGTTTTCGATGAATAATTGAGTAATAATAATTCGATGAACGTGAGTAATTGCACACTCCCAGAAAGCTTCGTAGCTCAGAGATTTTAGTCGGTGTTTTTATGCTAAAATTGATAGGATCGATTAGGATTAGAATTACAAGAGCAATTTACAATTGAGTTGATCAGCCACTATTGTCGCAATATGCAAACAGGAACTGTAGTGAGTAATTGCACACTCCCAGAAAGCTTCGTAGCTCAAAGATGTTAGTCAGCGTTTTTATGCTAAAATTGATAGGATCGATTAGGATTAGAATTACAAGAGCAATTTACAATTGAGTTGATCAGCCACTATTGTTGCAATATGCAAACAGGAACTGTAATTACTTATGAAATGTAATTAGAATTTCCAAATTCGTAATTAATTATGGAATTAAATTACAGATTCCAAATCCCTAATTCCTAGCATAACAAGTTACTCATTCCAACTTGTGTCATTAAAATCATCAGACCAAATGAATCTGTGCCACACTAATTACTTGTGAAAGAAAAAAAAAATTTGGGCCCTCTTGATAATGATTAAGATCTAAATGTTGTTGTCAAATTCTAAGAGTGCTTATGATTGATTAGTGGCTATTGTTGCTAGGTGGAAGCAAGAACTGAAATTATTTTATGGAATTAAATTAATTTCAAATTTGTAATTAATTATGACATTAAATTAACAATTTCAAATTTCTAACAATAGCAACTTATCCACTGATGTCCTTAAAATCAGGAGAGCAGTTATAATTTAATTAATCACTGTGTTATCAAGGTAATGAGGTGGTACCGAATTAATTTATAATAAAAACCAACAGCTATTAAACTAATACCCACTAAAAATAAAACCTTAAACAAATGTTTATTAAAAAACACCTGTGAGATCGCTAGCCACTCTGACGATTAGTTATAATCATACAGCAAGTTTATTAACATTGCATTTGTTACAGTCCTTTTAAATGGAAGAAGAGATAGAATGAATAAATGCAAACGAGAGGAAGAAACGGTATGAAAATCTTAGTGTGATTAAGAGTTCATATGTAAAGGGTTAAGTCACAACAACACTTCAAGACACACTGCAACACACCAAATTCAATCCCCTCTAAATGCTGTGTGCTAATCGCTAGCCTTCAGTGCTAATAGCCTTTCATAGGCTTCAATGCAAGCTCCTTAGCTTCAGTTAGTTTAGCTTTGTGCTAATGCTATTTGTTTACAAAATCTCAAAATGGCGCTGGGACTGAGCCTGCGCACTAGCAAATTTTCCGGAAAGAGTCTCTGAAGACTTCCTGGTTGAGCTCTCACTATGGTGACACACACCAGGATGGGAGTTATGCCCAGTTTCAGTACATAACCGGAGCTGTAAGTGTGTCTCACACTTCAAAATCAACAAGCACTATTTAAATTTGTATCTTTTTATAGCACTGACAATCTCACTCATTTAGGGTGAGATACATTATTCTACAGATTAATTATTATAAATTATTGAGGCCTCAGCGGACCTTGTGCTGATATTTGCCTATTTAGACAGACAACACACATGGAAAACAATTTAACTTGATCGATCACATAATTCACCCCATAGACCGCGTTTGGCCACTCCTTCTGTGAGCGCCGAGCGTCTTGACTTCACTCGTGTAGTAAATCAAAAAGTGGCCGAGAATCATTAATTAGCTGTTAGTTAATGTTCTCAAACCAGGAGATTTGATAGCATAGATGAGTTTGGAAGTGGAACACGCACTTAACAAAATCATACTATGCCTTGAAGAGAGAAATGAGGAATCTGCTCATTTGTCTCTCATGCACTTTTAGAGCGACTTAATTTAGTCTTAATAGACAAATAGTAATTATTCACTGCAGTTCATTTTCTTCTTAACAACAACTCGCGTTGTTCATTAAAAATGCACCATGTGCCACAAACAAGGATACAGTACAACAAATAAATTGTCACGGTCCTGCTGGTGTGCCCAGGCTGGCCACCAGATGTCTCTGTGTGTTGAGCACATGGCTTGTTGTTTGTTGGTGCCATGTGCTCCCATGTAGATTGTCTGTCCCCTCCCATCTTGATACTTAATCATTGTTTCAGTGGCTCCAGCTGTGTCTCCCTCATTTGTCTCCCTATATAGTCTCCTTGTGTCTGCAGTCCTGTGCTGATCCATTGTCTTACGTCATGTGAGTTTCATGTTTGACTGTGCTCCAGTCTTCTGCCTGCCTGATTGTTTTTCCCCTTCGGGGTGGTTTTTGTTGTTCATTTGTTTAACTTTATTATTAAAAACCCTAAATCTCTGCATTTGAGTCCTCGACCCCATCTCTTACCTGACACAAATGCGTTACTCTGTATCTAATCTATTTTTCCGGATAAAATAGAATACACAAATTGATTTTTGAATGTGTTATGAATTTTCAGATCAAACGTATGCCAGCTTCTATTCTCCACCATTTTTTAATACATTTATGAATCTATTATTTCAGCTTTGGGGAACCATTTATTAAAGATTCAATATCGATTTGATTGAAGTGATTAATCTTTAACTTATGATTTATACCTTATTAATGACTCATCCAGCGACCATTAACATCAGTATATCTTTAACAATTAATTTATCTTACTTCGTGGCCAATGATAAAACAAACAAAATTAGTACTTTTTTTTTATTTTGAGCTAGGTAACGCGATCTTTGGCAAATAGTTTAAAACTTGAAAATCACACATCACAAGACACCATTCTTTATAATTGAAACTGAGGTTTATTTCTACTCTACGATAACATACTACACAAAACACACATACACATACGCCGGACATACAGGTCAGTTTGAAGAGCTTAATGCTAGCATTTTTTTCTCGTAACTTTAACTGAGGTAACGTTAGATCACAAGCAGAGACTTTGCTATCTTTACTGCATACAGATCAATTCACCATTTTCCAGCCGTAATAGATATTTGTTTGGTCTACTTGCTTTCAGTTGAGCTTGACAGCTGCTCTGGTGTTTCCGCGTGTCAAGTCACCTTTATTTATATAGCGCTTTTCACAATACAAATTGTCAAAGCAACTGCACCATATCTAAATAGGAAAATAGTGTATCACTAATGTCAAATTACAAGATTAAACGCCCATTTTTCAGTTAAAGGCATTTCATTATTGAATTCAGTGATGTCATCGTCCAGTTCAGTTTAAATAGTATCTGTGCAATCAAGTTGGTGATATCGCTGGAAATGAAGTGTCCCCAACTAAGCAAGCCATAGGCAACAACAGCAAGGAACTAAAACTCCATCGGTGACAGAATGGAAAAAAACCTTGGGAGAAACCAGGCTCAGTCGGGGGGCCAGTTCCCCTCTGGCCAGATGAACCAGCAGTTTATTCCAACTGCAGCAAAGTCAGATTGCAAGGGCTCCACTGGTTCCAGTGGCCTTTTACAGATTGCTGTCTAGGTGACGAGGTCCTCACTGGATATCTGTCTCTGGGGCTCAACTAGGTGTCCTGGTCTTCGCTAACGTTCAGAGCTGTAGAGGTTATCTCTAGGTGCTGATCCACCATCTGATCTGGATACGGACTGGATCTGTTGACTGCAGTGATCATCTGGGCTGGATAAGGACCGGATCGGGTGGCTATGGTGACCTCGGAATAGGAAATAAAAAGACAAATTTTAGCGTAGATGTCAATCTTCTTACGATGTAATAAGTACATCGTGTTTTATAGGAAGTGTTCTCGGATGACCTAATCAATGCAGCCTAACAATCTTTAACAAGTTTGAATATTAGAAGCGTATTAGTGTGTTAAGTGTACGCCAGGTTAAAGTGATGGGTAATTAATCTAGATTTAAACTGACAGAGTGTGTCTGCCTCTCGAACAGTGTTAGGTATATTGTTCCAGAGTTTGGCGCTAAATAGAAAAAGGATCTGCCGCCGGCAGTTGATTTTGATATACTAGGTATTATCAATTATAATATTCGAGTTTTGAGCTCGAAGCGGATGTGGAGGACTATAATGCAATAAGAGATAGCTCAAGCACTGAGGAGCTAAGCCATTCAGGGATTTATAAGTAATTAACAAGATTTTAAAATCTATACGATGTTTAATAAGGAGCCAGTGCAGTGTTGACAGAACCGGACTAATGTGCTCATATTTCCTGGTTCTAGTAAGAACTCTAGCTGCTGCATTTTGGACCATCTGTAGTTTGTTTATTAAGAGTGCAGAACAACCACCTAATAAAGCATTACAATAATCTAATCTTGAGGTCATAAACGCATTAATTAACATATCTGCATTTGACATTGAGAGCATAGGTCTCAGTTTAGATATATTTTTAAGATGAAAAAATTCAGTTTTACAAATTCTAGAAACGTGGCTGTCAAAGGAGAGATTGCTATCAAATAGCACACCTAGGTTCCTGACTGATGATGAAGAATCAAGAGAGCAGCCATCACGTGTTATACAGTGTTCTAGGTTATTAATTGTGTGGTTTTTAGGTCAGATAATTAATGCCTCTGTTTTTTCAGAATTTAGTAGTAAGAAATTATTCGTCATCCAGTTTTTTATATCGACTATGCATTCCATAAGTTTCTCAACTTGGTGTGTTTCATCGGGCCGTGAAGAAATATAGAGCTGAGTATCATCAGCATAACAGTGAAAGAGAACCCCATGTTTCCTGATGATATTTCCCAAGGGTAACGTAAATCATGAAAAGTAATGGCCCGAGTACTGAGCCTTGAGGTACTGCATACTGCACTTGTGATCGATATGCTATCTCTTCATTCACTGCTACGAATTGATGGTGGTCAGATAAGTACAATTTGAACCACACTAAGGCACTTCCACTAATGCCAACAAAGTTTTCAAGTCTATTCAAAAGAATGTTGTGATCGATAGTGTCGAACGCAGCGCTAAGATCCAGGAGCACTAATAGAGAGATACAACCACGATCAGATTATAAGAGCAAGTCATTTGTCACTCTGAGAGCTGTCTCAGTACTATGAGATGGTCTAAATCCTGGCTGTAAATCCTCACAGATATATTTTTTTCAATAAGAAGAAATATAATTGTGAGGATGCTACCTTTTCTAGTATCTTTGACAGAAAAGGGAGATTCGAGATCGGTCTGTAATTAACTAGATCTTTGGGGTCAAGTTTTGTTTTTTTAGTGAGAGGCTTAATAAAAATGTAAAGGTTTTGAGAACATAACCTAATGAAAATTACGAATTAATAATATAATTAAGAATAGTGTTTCTTAAAAACCTCCGGGGCTGCTGGTTGCGTCGTTGCATGATGTCCCTGGGGAACCCCTCTCCTTATTGGCGGTTTCTTTGTGACGTGATGACGCTCTAAAGAATTTTGCTTAGAGTTCTTACGGCTTCAGGTGTTAGAAGTTAGAAGTGAGAAGTTTGATGAAGTCTTTGAGTTCTTTAGATGGTCAGCCTGATGGTAAGGCGGTGAC
Organism: Gymnocypris eckloni scoliostomus; assembly: GCA_027564155.1. Classification (NCBI taxonomy): domain Eukaryota; kingdom Metazoa; phylum Chordata; class Actinopteri; order Cypriniformes; family Cyprinidae; genus Gymnocypris; species Gymnocypris eckloni. The sequence goes on along the minus strand of CM050430.1, from coordinate 11,075,731 downwards.
CGCTTCACGATCAGTGAAGTCACCAAAGTTTTGAGCAAGCAGCGAGCGAGAAGTAAGGGAGTTGGGTGTCTGTTTTTATCGGGCTGATTTCAGTCATCCCATCTGCTGTTTGATCTAATCAGATTGTCTCTGTAGGGCAGAGCCCCGCCCATACTGTTTCTTTTGGACATATCTAATCTGTGATCTTCCATGTGGAGAAACTCTAGGGGTTTAAGACTTATGTAAAGTGTTATCACATGCTTACCGGTTTATAATATCACCAAATCTGTTACACCACTGATTTGTAATTATCATGACCATTCGTATGAAACTAAACACTTGTTATAACTTTACAGGGAAAAGTTATACATCACAGGTTAAGAAAATACCATAGGTTCCACTACACAACAAGTGTATACATGACATAAAATACGACCTTAATATTTATTGTCCATATTCAATTCAATTCAATATTATTTGTATAGCACTTTTTGTATAGCCATATATTGTATATCTTGCCTTTGATAGCAGCAGCAATTATTATTGGTCCTTTTGGAACACTTTATTCAGTTTGAGGCTTTTTTTTCTGCTCCAGGAGATTAAAAAAAACGGTTCCTATGGAATTCCAGAGGACGAGACGGGCTTTTTGGGGGTCAGGAAGTCACCTTTTGATGTATATCTGTGGAGGTTCACCCTCAAAGTCTCACCATTATTGAATTATACGTTAAACGGTCATCCGGGACCATGTCCAGATACAGAGGTCCTTGTCCAGTTCTGGTTGAATTATGTTTAAGTGATGAAAAGCCACAGTGAAGTCCTGTTCTGGAATACATCCAGATGTTTCCCTCAAATCTCTCCTGGTTTTAAGAGGTCTCCTGAGATAAAGAGATTTAGGGCAGAAAATCGGCCAGCCAGTTAAATGCAGATCGATCATGTATTAACTTTCCGTCGACTTACAGATGCTGGGAGGGGAAGTTCCTTAGGAATGTGCCGTTCATCAATCATTTTGTGCGTCTTCTCTCTTGACGAGGCTCTACAACAGTAAAAGCAAGGCTCCGAAAGAGAGAATTCAGATAGATCTAAAGTCTTTAACATTAGGATCCAGAAATGGTTTTAAGAAGATGCGGGAAGGGTGCAGTCATAGCAATACAGGATTAAAACACAAATATGCAGTATTCTGTTACAGTTAGCAATAATTAAATAAAGCTAATATTGATGTACATTTTCTCTCAGCCTCAGATTGGCTCATATTTTGGTGCTGAGGTTTGTGTGGTGGATTTGAACAGTGACTACAATACAGACCTTCTCTTGATATCTGCACCAACATACATGGAGCCTGACCGAGAGGGCAGAGTGTTTGTTTACACCTTTACGAGTCAGGTAAGAGATAGGGATATAACTTTTTAGAACAATTAAAAAAAATAATTCAGATATAAACAAACTATTTAAATTTTTCCCCTTTACTCTCTCTGGTCTATCTTCATAGTTCGTTTTTTCTGGTGTGGTGCTGGTGGGAATGGCAGGTCAGAGGGGTCGGTTTGGCTCTTCTCTGGCCAGTCCAGCAGATCTGAATGGTGATGGTTTCAGGGATGTGCTGATTGGAGCTCCTTTGGAGGAGAATGGACAGGGCAGCATCTACGTCTTCAATGGGGGAGGAGATCAAATAAATCCCACATATTCACAGGTGAAAAAGAAGTGGTTGGTGGCACTTTAAGGGCGTAGTAGTTTAAAGCACCTTCCTTGCATTAATTTACTTTTCCTTGGCTCACTTCATGGGCTCATTCTAATACTTTCATTGTCTGATGCATTGCCTGTGTGTAACGGCAGCGGATTACTGGATCATCTGTGCGACCAGGTTTGCGGTTCTTTGGGATTTCATTTAGTCAGTCCTCTCCAGACCATACTCAAGACAACCTTCCTGATATTGCTGTTGGGTCCATGGGAGCAGTTCTGCTTCTCAGGTCTGTTAAAAGAACTCAAAATATATACAAATACAGAGTTTCGGGCCTAATCACACACATGTGTTATATGTGAATCATTCAGGTCCAGACCCATCATGCTCTTGAACACCAAAGTAACTTACAACCCATCCAAAATACCAACCAGTGTAACAGACTGCACGAAGCCATTGCGGAACATCTTGACTGTGTGCTTCACCATGAGTGGATTCAAACACAGCCTTACAGGTTGACTCATAAACGAATTACATACTAATTTTTTGTTTTGTTTTTGTGCACAGAACACTTTAAATCCGGTATTGTTGCATCGCTAGTATTTTTTGATTCCTTGTAATCAATCATATTTTTCTAGGTTTGTCTGCAAATATTAATTACACCATAATGCTGGATGCCAAGCGACAGAAATATCGAGCATATTTCACAGCCAAAAACCGTCTCCATAATGATGTGATCGGCATTACATTGCAGGAGGCTTGCAAAAGTCATGATTTCATTACAGATGTAAGCTTCAAATGTCATTCTGTTGTCTAGCTATTCTGATCAAACTTTCAGTGAATTTGATTATGATGAGTGAAGGCTAAAATTCTTGTTTCTTATACCTAATGCTCAGTCATTCAAACTATGTTAATTACGCCTTAGTTTTCCAAGACATAAAGAACATTTGAAGGATGCAAAACAGCTTATTTCTGAGAATTATTAAATTCCTTACTATTTCTTGATCTATCAGGCTTGTCCAGAAGATGCTCTGAATCCATTGTCCAATGAGTTAACATTCACATTTGAGGGTCTTCCATCTACATCTAGAATAATGCACAACTTGAGGCCAGTACTGCTGCCAGAAATAAAGACCACCACAGACCACAATGTAAGAGTTCGTCTGTGCACAATCCTTAATACTTTAAATATGTCCTGGTGGCCACCATAGCCAGCAGAATCAATAATGCAGAAATGCACAGTGGTTTAAAAAAGTTTCAACCTCATCACTTACGAGATTCTTGGTTTTTTTATGTGCCCTCGTGTTGTTTTACAGCTAGATTTTGAGATAAACTGCGGAACTGATAATTTATGTGTTGATGACCTCAGAATGGATTTCAATTTCTCTGGGTGAGCAAATAATTTGCTCTATTTATAAAGTGTAATATTTATGGAGATTAATAATTCCAAACTATCTTGACATCTCTCCATTTTTACTGTCATCCAGATCTACAAACATAGAGGTTGGGATCATGCAAGAGATCAATGTGACAGTGTTTGTAGAGAACAGAGGGGAAAACTCATACAACACACTCTTCATCCTCAACTACCCCTTTGGACTTTCATACAGGAGAATTACATCTAAACAGGTAAAACCAGACACAAAGGTACTGTGAGGAATCCACCATATGCCAGGAAGATAGGCAGAATGACACAGGATTCCAAAAAAAATCTGGGTCTAATAAACAATCTAGCTAGACTGGAATAACTGACGTCAAAATAAACTTTAACTCAATATAAATAGAAATAAAGGAGAACTTAACAGAACAAAACTGACCTCCTAACTGACACAACAGACAGGTATTTAAGAAAAATGGTGAGCTCAATGAAACAAGACAGGGGAAACATGCAATCATCATTTTTTAAAGAAACAAATACATTTACAATTCAACTATTCAAAGTAAACAAAACCAAAATATTAATACAAACAACAAATATTAATCATAGTAAATAAGGGAAAAAGAAAATCAATCAAAATCAAAGTCTGTTTCCTTAAACCCCCCACAATGTAAATTTAGTTGGTATCGGCGAGCGGCACCCTCAGGCCGTAAATCTGTACTGCTGCACGGCCTTCAGCCTTTTGCCAGTCAAAACCGCCACAATAGATAGACACACACACACACACCACCACCAAACGCCATTCATCCCAGCTCCACTCCACCTCACATTAACTTAAACTCAATAAAACAAATATAAGAAAGCAAGAATAGCACTACGTAAGCTAGTAAATGTGCACTCCAAACCAACGAACGAGGCACTAAACTGAATAAAGTATTACAATTATGTCAAACATAATCTGTGTAGTGTTTTTTATTTCATATGACGTAAACCTGTATTATAAGCTCAAAGATAAATGCAGTGTAAGAAAATGACTCAAATATGTAAATGAATATATAACAAAATGAGAGGAAAAATGAATGTGTCATGGATGCATGGGGGCAGAGTTACCTTTATCAATGTGTGACCTCAGGTTCGACCATCACAGGTACAAATGCTGAAACTATAGTAGTTAATCATGATAAAGATCTAAGGCAAATTAGCTACTAAACAATGAAGATCCAATAAAATGTGTGTTGAAATATATGATACATGTTCTGTGTTAACAGGGCAGAGTGGAGTGTGGGTCTCAGGATGGTGTGCAAGGAGTTAAACTAGGAGAAACCACCTGCTTCATCAGTAAACCCATCCTCAGGGACAACTCTCAGGTCAACAATCACAGCCGTGACACACGTTTTTGCTCATATGCAGTGCTGCACGATAATGGTTAAACTCAGTGCTTCTCAAATTTGTCCTGGGAACCCCTCACCACTACACTGGTATGTATCTCTCATTGGACACAACGAAGTCAAGTCTTGCTGATTCTACTAATGAGCTGAATGAGTTGAGGTGTGTTAGAGGAGAGAGACATACAAAACTTGCAGTGGTTGGCGGTCCCCTGGACAGTTTTGAGAAGCACTGGTTAAACTAATAATGATGATGCGTTTACTCAAAAATTTGAATCAAGATTAGCTAAGAAATTTCTTCTTACGTTTCCTCAGATTTATTGCACGTTCATGTAGGCACAAATCAAGAGAACGTCAGCTCATACACTGGGTTTACTTCACCCAAGTCTACTTTCCTGCTTCATTATATTAATCATAAACATCAACGCACTCACTACATTATGAAAAATGGTAGAACGTTTAGAAGCTTCTCTCAAAAGTTAAAACTATAAAAAAAAATGTTTCTGTCATGAAATTTGCCATGGAGGGCACATAACACTTTGTTAGCAATAGATGTAATATATTTAATTTTAATTGTGCAGGGGCTTTTTTGACCCAAGTCCCCATGGCCAGAGAAAGGCTTACACACGCTCCACCTATGCAAGTGGCCTTTTAAATCTAGACGTCTGGCAACCCTGAAAGCTAGAGGAGGCTTGTTACTAATACAAGATAACATAAAGGTTAAAAAAAAACAAATAGAAAGATATTTATTTATATTCGTAATTAATTAAGAAAAAAAATCAGGAAAAAATTACCAGGCCAGTATTGCAACAATTATGGTTAATTAATCAAGAGAAATCATGATTAAAATGTGATTAATCATATACCCCCACTTATGTGCACATACACACTCATTTACTGGCTAATTTTAAACTCAGTTGTTTTCTACCATTGTCTTATCCAGAGCAAATTTGATTTCATGTTGTGTTGACATATATACAAGTTATTACTCATCTTTGAGCTAGTCTTACATTGTCTTGTCGTTCTTATTCTGGAATTTTTGTCCAAATTCTAGGTTGTGTTTGAGATTACATACAGTATTAATAGAGAAAGTACACTGGGCCAAAATGTGACATTTAAGGCTGAGGTCACGAGGTATGACACAACTTTTAACTGATACATTTTAACTGATAAATGCTGCTTAAAAACAAAACCTCCATCTCTCACAGTGGGAATGACGAACACTCGAAAAGCAGTGAGTTTTCTAAAGAGAAGACCATTGGTGTCAAATATGCCATCTATATTGCCTTGATAAGGTTAGTGCTCTTCTTCATGTTTCTGTATAAATAGTAAACCACAACATAATGTTCTTTATCTTATACTGTAAATGTCATACCTCTGTACTGTTTGTGTGTTTTTTTGTCCCCATGTGCTCCCCATGACCCAGTTTCTCCCTTGTTTTTATCATGTAATTTGGTTAGTTAGTTTGGTTAATTATCGACTTGATTGTCTCTATGACTCTCTCTCCTCTCCACCTGTAGCTGGTGTGTGGTGAGCGCATACACTTGATTGTCTCTATGACTCTCTCTCCTCTCCACCTGTAGCTGGTGTGTGGTGAGAGCATACACTTGATTGTCTCTATGACTCTCTCTCCTCTCCACCTGTAGCTGGTGTGTGGTGAGCGCATACACTTGATTGTCTCTATGTCTCTCTCCTCTCCACCTGTAGCTGGTCTGTGGTGAGCGCATACACTTGAATGTCTCTATGACTCTCTCTCCTCTCCACCTGTAGCTGGTGTGAGGTGAGCGCATCCACTTGATTGTCTCTATGACTCTCTCCTCTCCACCTGTAGCTGGTCTGTAGTGAGCGCATACACTTGATTGTCTCTATGACTCTCTCTCCTCTCCACCTTTAGCTGGTGTGTGGTGAGCGCACTGGCACCGTTATCCTGTGGCAGCCGTCGCATCATCCAAGTGAATGCTGCACACTGGTGGTGGTTGAGGAGAGACCCCCCTGGATGATTGCAAAGCACTTTGAGTGTGCAACAATACACAATAAAGCGCTATATAAATGCTTAATTCATTCATTCAATTATCCTCATATACCCATGTATTTAAGTCCCAGTTTGTGCTGTCTTTGTTGGGTCTCAATCGTCACGTTCGTGTGCAATTGCTTGTGTGGATTTACCCTGTGTTTAGATTATATTAAAGACTGTTCCTTGATCCACATCTGCATCGTTCCTTCCGACACAGAGTGTGACAAAAATAATTACAATATATGTTTTTTTGTTTTTTTTTATGAAAGGCATGAAAATTCTACCATCCACATTAATTTTACTTCAGGGAAAAAGGATCTTATGAAACCAGTCCAGCAGATAATAAAGGTATTGGTTCAAATTCTGTAACTTAAAATACACTGAACATAATTTGGTACAGAAACAATTTTCACTTAAGTTTGAGTTTTATTAGACATAAAAAGTCACATTATAGTCCAAAGGTAACTAATTCCACTCCTGTGCACCTGAATACACAGAGGCCCTTTGCCCATACAACATCTTAAACCTACATAAATTAAGATCCATAATGCTCTGTCTAGTAAAATGGCTGTGTGTTAATTTAACCTGAGATAAATGAGACTTAAATTACACCAGAGCTATAAAATTAATTAGTCTACATACCATCTACATACCATTTTTAGATTGAGACTTGTAATAGTTAATCATCCAAGCTGCTGAAAGTCTCTATTTTCCACATGACTGAAACATTGTAAACCTTTTCGCCATCCACATACTGGATAAATCAATCATCCAAGAAATACACGCATACTCAAAATGACATTGAACAAATCCTGTAGCAAGCACCCTTAAACTTAAAAAAAATCACACACAAAAACGTCTAGGTTACGTACATAACCCCCGTTTCCTGATGGAGGGAACGGAGACGTTATGTCGTGACGACATAGGGGATTTACTTGGAAGCCCTGATCATCTCTGACTTAAGAGAAAACGCCAATGAAATTGGCTAGTGGATTTTGCATACCTGAGCCACTCCCCGTGCACACTGAACATCCACTGATTAGGTTTTACGCTGAGGAGCCGAGACGAGTCCCTGGCAACCAGCGATGGTTCAAGATTGTGGCATGGGGACATAACGTCTCCATTCCCTCCATCAGGGAACGGGGGTTACGTACGTAACCTAGACGTTCCCTATCTGTCGGTCAGAGCATACACTTGATTGTCTCTATGACTCTCTCTCCTCTCCACCTGTAGCTGGTGTGTGGTGAGCGCATACACTTGATTGTCTCTATGTCTCTCTCTCCTCTCCACCTGTAGCTGGTCTGTGGTGAGCGCATACACTTGAATGTCTCTATGACTCTCTCTCCTCTCCACCTGTAGCTGGTGTGAGGTGAGCGCATCCACTTGATTGTCTCTATGACTCTCTCTCCTCTCCACCTGTAGCTGGTCTGTAGTGAGCGCATACACTTGATTGTCTCTATGACTCTCTCTCCTCTCCACCTTTAGCTGGTGTGTGGTGAGCGCACTGGCACCGTTATCCTGTGGCAGCCGTCGCATCATCCAAGTGAATGCTGCACACTGGTGGTGGTTGAGGAGAGACCCCCCTGGATGATTGCAAAGCACTTTGAGTGTGCAACAATACACAATAAAGCGCTATATAAATGCTTAATTCATTCATTCAATTATCCTCATATACCCATGTGCACCCTTAAACTTAAAAAAAATCACACACAAAACGTCTAGGTTACGTACATAACCCCGTTTCCTGATGGAGGGAGGCGTTATGTCGTGACGACATAGGGATTTACTTGGAAGCCCTGATCATCTCTGACTTAAGAGAAAACGCCAATGAAATTGGCTAGTGGATTTTGCATACCTGAGCCACTCCCCGTGCACACTGAACATCCACTGATTAGGTTTTACGCTGAGGAGCCGAGACGAGTCCCTGGCAACCAGCGATGGTTCAAGATTGTGGCATGGGGACATAACGTCTCCATTCCCTCCATCAGGAGCGGGGTTACGTCGTAACCTGAGGCGTTCCCTATCTGTCGGTCACTACGAGTTATGTCGTGACGACATAGGAGTCCTATGGAAAGCGCCACAAGCTGAACCCCGTCACAAACTTGTGGCATGCAGATATTGACAAGCGAGCGCGTGACAGACAAATGCCATGCAAGAGGTTGCAACCTTCCTACCGCCCCAGTGCAAATTCGCTAACTTTGGTGCCCACCGGGACCACTGAGTACATCGCTGCTGGAGATAGCCAAGCCGCTGTTCCTTTTCCCACGGAAATTGGAAGGGATTTCGACCTTCAGTGAAAGACGGCTTCGGGTCTTTCCTATTTGTTGTTACAGCTTTCCGTAACGGCAGGGAAGCGAGCCTTCCGGAAATAGGGTGCTACGGAGGCCACATCCTGCCCGAAGGGAGGTAACATGTGGAGGCACTGATATGGACTCCGCCCAGTCTGACTGCCGGGGATGCTTGGAGGATTCCACCAGGGTTCACCGTCCGGGGAACTGAACTGGGGGAGAAAAAAGGCGCTCGTATCCCTGGGTGAGGGGGAATGGCGCAGCAAGTGTGACACCGGCCAGTTCTTCCCACCCATTACCTGTTACCCAACACACGGGAAGAAACTGGCTCAACGCGGAGACTGTAGAATCTTGCAAAGGTGTTCGGTGTTGCCCAGCCCGCAGCTCTGCAGATGTCTGCCAAAGAGGCGCCGTGCGCCAACGCATGGGTGGAGGCAACACTCCGAGTGGAGTGAGCCCTCAGTCCCAGGGGGCATGGCTCGCCTTGAGACTGGTACGTCAAGGCGACGGCCTCCACTATCCAGTGGGCCAACCTCTGTTTGGAGACAGCCTTCCCTTTCTGCTGACCTTCGTGGCAGACAAAGAGTTGCTCAGAGCTTCTAAAGCTCCGGGTGCGGTCCACGTATATGCACAATGCTCTTACGGGACACAGCAACGCTAAGGCTGGATCTGCCTCCTCCGAGGGCAGTGCTTGCAGGTTCACCACCTGATCGTGGAAGGGCGTGGTGGGAACCTTGGGCACGTATCCAGGCCGGGGTCTCAAGACAACGTGAAAGTAGACCAACCCGAACACAAGGCACTCTTTGCTTACTGAAAACGCCTGGAGGTCCCCGACCCGTTTGATGGAAGTGAGCGCGGTCAGGAGCGCTGTCTTAAGGGACAGGAACTTCAGCTCGACTGAGTCCAGCGGCTCAAAGAGGCCCCTCTGAAGTCCAGCCAGGACGATAGAGAGGTCCTAAGAGGGCACAAGGGGTGACCTGGAGGGGTTCGTCCTCCTGGACCCCTTCAGGAACCTCACGATGAGATCATGCTTTCCCAGGGACCAGCCGTCCACTGCTTCGTGGTGAGCCGCGATAGCGGCTACATACACTTTCAAGGTGGAGGGTGACAGCCTATGCTCCAACCTGTCTTGCAGGAAAGAAAGCACTACTCCAATGCATCTTCGGGGGTCTTCCCGGCGAGAAGAACACTAGTTCGCGAACAGACTCCATTTCAGTGAGGAGGTTTGCCTTGTTGAAGGAGCTCTAGCCTGAATGATGGTATCTACCACTGCCGGTGGTAGACCGGTCAAGTCTGCCGCGTCCCGTCCAGGAGCCACATATGGAGGTTCCATAGATCTGGACGCGGATGCCATATGGTGCCGAGCCCCTGAGAGAGGATGTCCTTCCTCAGAGGAATGTGCCAGGGAGGTGCCGTCGCGAGGGAAATGAGTTCGGGAAACCAGGTCCGGGTGGGCCAACGGGGCGCAACCAGCAGGACCTGCTCCTTATCCTCCCTTAGCTTGCACAGTGTCTGTGCGAGTAGGCTCACTGTAGTAGGCCCGAGGCCAGCTGTGTGCCAGTGCGTCTGTGCCGATGGGGCCCTCGGTCAGGGAAAAGTACAGCTGGTAGTGGGAGGACTCGGGGGAAGCAAACAGGTCCACCTGAGCTTCCCCGGGATGTGAACAGCTTGCAGTGACTCGAACTATGTGTGACTCCAGAGGAGGAGATTGCGGGCGAGTTGTGACATGTGGTGTGATCGTATACCTCCCAGCCGGTTGATGTATGAGATAGCCGCAGTGTTGTCCGTTCGGACTAACACGTGCTTGCCCAACAGCAGTGGCCGGAACTGCCGTAAGGCTAAATGCACTGCCCACAGCTCTAGGCAGTTGATGTGCCAAAGCAGTTGGGGCCCTGTCCAGAGCCCCGAGGCTGCCTGCCCGTTGCATGTAGTGCCCCAGCCCGTGGTACACAGGCAACAGTATGCAACAGTTTGTGGCAACAGTATGCCAGGACACTTGTTCCAGGAGTACCACGGCCCGTAGAAAGGCAAGGTCCGTCCAGGGGCTGAGGGAGCAGCAAAACTGCTGGGTGATACCCGCTCACAGTGTACCGCGGCATTATGCCCACCTCGGGACCCGGGAGTGTAGCCAGTGCTGAAGTGGTCTCATATGAAGCAATCCGAACGGCGTGACTGCAGCTGTGGATGCCATATGCCCCAGGAGCCTCTGAACTGTTTCAGTGGTACCACATTTCTGCCTCTGAAGGAACTCAGGCAGTTCAGCACTGCTTGGGCATGTTCCTCCGTGAGGCATGCCGTCATACTCACCGAGTCTAACTCCACACCGAGAAAAGAGATTCTCTGCACCGGGAGAGCTTGCTCTTTCCCAGTTGACCAAGCCCCAACTGGCTGAGGTGCAGCTAAGTCCCTGTGATCGCCCAACTGCTCTCTGGATTGGGCTAGGATAAGCCAATCGTCGAGGTAGTTGAGGATCCTGACGCCCACTTCCCGTGGGTAAGGGCGCCTTCTCGACCTTCGTGAACACACGGGAGACAGGGAGAGCCGAAGGGAGGACCCTGTACTGCCATTCCCGACCTTGACAAACCGTAGGAACGGTATGTGTCGCAGAAGGATCGAAACATGAAAGTAAGCATCCTTCAGGTCGATCGCTGCAAACCAATCCTGGGGCTGGATGCATTTTATAATGCGCCTGCACGTCCACATCTTGAACGGGAGCTTGTGTAAAGCCCAGTTCAAAACTCGCAGATCCAGGATTGGTCGAAGTACACCACCTTTCTTGGGTATGATGAAACCATTGGGCTGTAAAACCCCTGCCTCCTCTCGGCTGGAGGGACCAGCTCAATTTCATCCTTTGCTAGGAGGACAGCAATCCCCTCGTGCAAGACAGGGGCGTTCCGGACTGCCACCGATGTCTCGAGAATGCCGGTGAACTTGGGAGGTCGCCTGGCGAACTGAATCGCGTAGCCGAGTGGAATTGTGCACGTGAGCCAGCGAGCTGCTGGGCAGCATGAGCCACGCCTCCAGACGCTGTGCAAGCGGCTCCAACGGCACAATCGACATACCTGTGTTGGTGCAGCGAAAGGGAGTAGGGGTGGATGTACAGAAGGCGGTGCGTTCTGAGGCATCCTCACTAAATTCCCTTCACCTTGGCTTGGTGAACCTGCAGGATAGCCATGGCGTGCAGGGCGGAGGCTGCCTGCCCCGCAGCGCTATAAGCTTTGTCCGCGAGAGCGGCTGTCAGCTTACAGGCCTTGGATGGGAGACGCGGACGGTTCCTCCAAGTGGCAGCGTTTCGTGGGCACAGGTGCACCGTGATCACTCTCTCCACCTGGGGAATGCCCATGTACCCCCTGGCCTCTCTGCCGTTGAGGGTAGTGAGGATGGAGGAGGCGGACCAACGGCTTCTGGCCGTGAAAGGGGCCATCCACGACTTCGTCAGCTCCTCATGCACCTTCGGGAAGAAAGGCACCGGGGCAGGGCGCGGTTGTGAGCCGCGTCCCGCTCCGAGAAACCAATCTTCCAGCCGCGAGGGCTCGGGACTGGGCGGTCTGTTGACCTCCAGCCTGATGCTCACGGCTGCCCGGGCAAGCATGGCGGTGCGGCGGTGGCGACAACACCCGAGGGGGGTAGACCTTCATCCTCAGAGGACGTGATTCCATCCCCCGATGCTGCGATTGACATCCTATCTACAGATGGCGCACCGAATGAAATGCTGGGCGCCCCGTGGGACTGACCAGCGAAATCACCCGGGAACCGGACGGGATGTTCGCTGCGTGATGAGTAAGAGGTCCGTGGGGGCGTACCCTGTGGAGAGGCTCTTACTGTAACCCTCAGATCTCCCAGAGCGCCAGCCGGCGATCCTCTGCTCGCAGAGAGACCAGCACGGGTGGCGGCAGAGGGTGCCAATCCTTTCAGAAAGGAAAGGTAAGATCACAGCGAAATCATGCTCATACGCCCACAACAGGCGCATTAGTCATCCACGAAAGCATCTTCAGCGTGTTGGATGCCGAGACACTGAAGACAACGATCGTGTCCGTCATCCGCAGACAGGAAACGACCGCAACCAGAAGGACATGGACGAAACGGCATCTTGAAAAAGATGCGATCGTCCATGATTTGCTCTTTTAGAATTTGCTCTCTTAGTTGAAGTGCCCAGGGGAATCGCTGACGAGAGGGACTCCGCTGATCGCACCATTATGCCAACCAGGAACAAAACAAAGATGAAAGGCTTTGTGGAGATCAGCACTCTTCTCATCCACTCGGCTCCGAAGCAAAAATCGAATCAGTGGATGCACCTGTCGCCCTTTTATACCCGTGTGCACGGGGAGTGGCTCAGGTATGCAAAATCCACTTGCCAATTTCATTGGCGTTTTCTCTTAAGTCAGAGATGATCGGGGCTTCCAAGTAAATCCCCTATGTCGTCACGACATAACTCGTAGTGACCGACAGATAGGGAACTAGTATATCTTGCAATGTATTTGGTTCTAGCATTACATTTCCAGAACACTTTCCAAGCCATATTTTCTCCAATTAAATTATTATCCAAAAGACAGCCGAGATAATTAACCTATGTTTTATTTGCTAGGACATACCCATCAACTTTGACAACTAAGTCCACTTAAAAATTGCAAGTAAACTCCAAGTATTTTAATTTTTTTATTAAATGTAACATTTTAAGTAGAAAAACTGAAATAGTATTAACATGTAAAATAATATTTGTTTTAGTTACAACTTCAGAAAATCAGTCAGTGTTATTATTATCATTATCATTGATATACTGTTGTAGATTTGTTAATGTTTTCAAATCATTTAAATTTTTTATGCTTTGTTTTTATTTTAATTTTGGTTAAGGATTTAGTAAATTTGTTGTGTGTTTTTGTCAATTGTATTTATGAATTAATTATTACTATTATTATTATTTGTAAATGTCTATATGGGTTTTACTAATACATTTGAGTTATTTTGATACTTTACATGAAAACAAGAAAATCTGCCTTGGCAACTAACTGAAATAAAATACAAAGTTTATATTTAATTTTATTTCTGTTAATGTTTATTTCAAGTAATGATTTTTTTATGGTTTTAATCAGAGTTTTCGTTTTTAATTTAATACTAACCCTGAGTATGTTATAAAAAGGTTTTATTTCATTTTTAAGATTTACAACAGAAGAAAACGTCCCAGGTTACGTATGTAACCCTGGTTCCCTGAGGGAACGAGACGCTGCGTCGAGACGCTACGGGGGAAGGCCATCAGCGATGTCCAGCTCTGAATCATATGTGTAATCAGTCAAAATTGAAGACCCTAACTGCGTCACCCGCAGTCAGGTGCGGGTGACGTCATGACCAGGATGCTTAAAAGCACGTGATGTGCAGCCGGCGCCAGCTTCCAGGAATGAAGCATAGCTTTAGTAGGGATGCCGGAAGTATGGCCCTGCGACGCTGCGTCTCGTTCCCTCGGGGAACCAGGGTTACATACGTAACCTGGGACGTTCCCCTCCGGGAACATCGAGCTGCGTCAAGACGCTACGGGGAACGAGATGTCCACACCGCCAGAATTGCAAATCCCTGCTTAGTGTGTGGAATGCACAGCTATGGCAAGAGAACAGAAGAGCCAGGAGTGGCTTGCAGATCTAGGTCATATAATCTGACGAAAGTTAGGGGCGTAGAACACCCAGCAGCGTCACATATGTCCTGAATAGGAACACCTGCAAGAAAGGCCTTGGAGGCTGCCATACCCCTGGTTGAATGAGCCTTGACCCTCAGAGGGGAGATCAGAGGACTCATAGGCAACTATGATGGCATCCACTATCCACCGGCTAAGGGTCTGCTTAGCAGCTGGAAGACCCTTTTTAGGAGGACCGTAGTATACCAGCAGTTGGTCCGTCTTTCTCCACAGGGCAGTTCTGTGGACGTATGCATCCAGTGCTCGCACTGGACACATACAATTAAGCTTTTCCTGGTCAGGCTCCCTGAAGGGAGGAGGACAAAAAGCCTGTAGTACAACAGGCCGTGGTATCGAGGAAGGGACCTTAGGGATATACCCCGCACGAGGGTACAAAAAAAATTTCGCCAGACCGGGTGCAAAGTCTAGAAAGGAAGGGGCCACCGAAAGGGCCTGCAGATCCCCAACTCTCTTCAGAGAAGATATAGTCAAGAGCAGCACCGTCTTCAAGGTAAGGAGACGCTCTGATACCTCCTCGATGGGTTCAAACAGAGGTTTGCAGAGAGCCTCTAGCACCACAGCGAGATCCCAAGGAGGGACCCGGGACCGTACTCTAGGCCTGAGCTTCATCACACCGTGGAGGAAATGTGTAATCAGGGGGTCTTTGCCCACTGACTCTCCACCCATAGGGGCGTGGTAGGACGCTATAACTGCCACGTAAACCCTCAGGGTGGAGTGGGATAACCCTGCAGGAACTCCAGTACTGTACCAACCGGGTAGTTAACTGGGTCGAGCTGGTGGTCTCCACACCAAGAAGTGAAGAGTCTCCACTTGAGGCCATACAGTTTCCTCGTTGAGGGAGCTCTAGATTGGAGAATGATCTCAACAACCTCGGTTGAGAGACCTGCAGCTTTGAGTTGCGCCCCCTCAGGGGCCACATCCACAGCTTCCATAACTCCGGGTGGGGGTGAAGGATCATATCCTCCGCCTGTGAGAGGAGATCCCTCCTGACTGGAATCTCCCATGGAGAGCCGTCGAGGAGAGAAATCAGGTCCGAGAACCATACTCGGCCCGGCCAGAACGGAGCTACTAGCAACAGCCGGACCCCGTCCCGGCGCACTCTCTCTAGAACTCCCGGGAGCAGGACGATCGGGGGAAAGGCGTACAGACGGAGCCTTGGCCATATCTGTATCATAGCATCCAGCCCCAGTGGAGCTGGATGAGTCAGAGAGTACCAGAGGGGACAGTGCGATGTCTGACGAGTCGCAAACAGATCCACCTGTGCCTGGCCAAAAACTCTCCAAATCTGCTCCACCACCTCGGGGTGAAGCCTCCATTCCCTGGGCCTCAGCCCCTTTCCTCGACAGGATGTCTGCTCTTACATTGAGATGCCCAGGAATATAGACTGCTCTCAGCGAGAGGAACTTGTCATGGAACCACACAAGGATCTGGTGCGCCAGCTTGTATAAGGGGCGCGAGCGCAGACCTCCCTGGTGGTTGATATAAGAAACCACAGCTGTGTTGTCGGTGCGTACTAGCACATTGTGATTTCTTAGGTCTGGAAGAAAATGTTTTAGTGCTCGAAACACGGCCAGCATCTCCAGGCAGTTGATGTGCCCCGTGAGATGGTGACCACTCCACAGACCGCGGGCAGGGTGGCCACTCATGACCGCCCCCCCAACCGGTCAGGGATGCATCTGTCGCTAGCGTTACGTGGCGGCAAGGAGCTCCCAGGACCGGGCCCTGAGACAAGAACCAAGGTTTCCTCCACATGTCCAAGACACGTAGGCATCGCCGCGTGACCTTGATCATGCGGAACGGGTTTCCCCTCGGGGAGAACCCCTTGGAATTGAGCCACCACTTTAGGGGTCTCATGTGCAGCAGGCCAAAAGGTATCACGTTGGACATTGCTGCCATCAGACCAAGCAGTATTTTAAACTGCTTGACCGTGAGTGACAGGCCTTCTCTGACTCTCCTGACTGTGGTGAGAATCGACTCGATCGGAGCAGGGGACAACCGTGCCTGCATCGTGGTCGAATCCCACACCACGCCTAGACAAGTGGTTCTCTGTAATGGAGACAGCACACTTTTCTTTGCATTTAGTCTTAACCCCAGCTCTCTCATCTGAGCGAGAACGACATCTCGATGTCGAACCGCCATCTGCTCTGAATGAGCTAAAATCAACCAATCGTCGATGTAGTTGATTATGCGGATGCCATGGAGTCGCAGAGGAGCCAGGGCAGCATCCACGCAATTCGTGAAAGTTTGGGGTGAGAGTGTTAGGCCGAAGGGAAGAACCCGATATTGGTAAGCTTTGTCCCTGAAAGCGAACCTCAGTAACTTCCTGTGACTGGGAAGGATGTATATGTGGAAATAAGTGTCTTTTAGATATATCGTGACGAACCAGTCCTCGGATCTGATCTGAGACACGACCTGTTTTACAGTAAGCATTCTGAACTTCAGGCGCCTGACTGAGCTGTTCAGTAGCCGCAGATCTAAAATTGGACGTAGCCCCCCATCCTTCTTTGGAACAACAAAGTACCGGCTGTAGAACCCGGACTCTCTGTCAAAAGGAGGGACCACCTCGATGGCCTCCTTCCTCAAGAGAGAGCTGACCACCTGTTCTAATACCAGAGCCTGCTCGGGACTCACACACGTGAGAAATAACCCTTTGAAAGGTGGCGGCGGAGCACCGAACTGAATACGATAGCCTTTCTCTATAGTCTGGAGGACCCAATGAGATACATTTGGTAGTTTCCACGCTGCTAAACAATCTACTAAGGGAGCCTAGGTCGATGCCCTGACACGGAGGACCGCCAGGAAACAACCGACGTAGCTGCTCGGGAGATCCCTGAAGGCGTGGCGAGGCTCTCAGCTCCGCTATGTTTCCGGGCGGAAAGAACTGAGAGAGGCACTCGCGGGAGACCGCTGCACCCTGGAGCTCTGGCAGGGTTGGCAGAACGATCTCCAGAGGGCGCTGAGGAGAGATGGACACCGTGTAATGCGGTGCACCCCGCTCTTCCCCAGCAGGGGCCGCCCTCAACAGTCCTGAGCCGTAAACGTCAGGACCGCTTCATCGAGGACTTCCTAGACTGAAGCACGACCCTCAAGTCGGGCTTCGTCCCAGACGGCCTTGATTTTTTAGGGCGTTGTCGACCTCGGTCCTTGCTGCGGGGGAGCACGAGAGGCAACACTCTGCCTTTGGATCTCCCTATATGAGGAGCTGGTACACGGTTGGGGCTGCTCCCAGCAGCCCCTAGAGCTATAGAGCAGCAAGGAAGAAACCGCTGAAATGCTGCCACCTGCTTACGTGCCTCCTGGTACCTGTCGATGACCGAGTCAACGGCGTCGCCGAACAGCCCAGAAGGCGCAAGCGGGGCATCCATCAGGAAGACTCTGTCCTTCTCTTTCATGTCGGACAGAGTCAACCATAAATGCCTCTCCGCTGCCACCAGCGCTGCCATGGACCGCCCAATGGCACGGGCGGTCTCCTTGGTGGCGCGGAGAGCTAAATCAGCGGTTCTCCTCAGTTCTCCGACATCACTCGAACTGATTTGATCGCCCTCATCTAGCTCTTTCAGCAGGTCTGCTTGATATGCCTGTAGCACAGCCATGGTGTGAAGTCATGCACCAGCCTGACCTGCTGCCGTGTATCCCTTGCCCACCAGCGCTGATGATACGTGCAGCGGCTTGGTGGGCAAGACCGGAGCCTTCAGAGACGATGCCGCACCAGGTGACAGATAGCCCGCGAGCGTTTGTTCAACCCGGGGCATCGCTCTGTAACCACACTCGCTTAGCCCCGCCACATTAACATATTAATCAGAGGCAGGGATAAATAAGCGGGATGAAAAAGGGTTTTTCCACGATCTCGACACCTCAGTGTGAAGATCGGGAAAGAAAGACAGGCTCCGGCGTAGAGGTAGCGACTTACTACGCAGAAAGCGTTCATCTAGCTTACTTTGCTGTTTTTCAGTCTGATCATCGGCGGGCCAATCGATGTTCAACTTGGCAACCGCGCGAGTGACTACCTCCAATAGCTCCTCGTATTGTGGGGATTGAATGGGCGAATAATCGGTGCTTTTCACATCTTCCTCCTCGGAGGGAGATAGGTGAACCGCTGATCCCGCCCTCTGAGGGGAAGAAACCGCAGAACGGGCTTCCGATCCCAGAGAACGGGCAGTGGATCTGGCAGGTGAGGATAGAGATAGGGACCCGCCCGTCTCCATTCCCTCTGCCAAATACAATTGCGAGCCCCACGAATGCAGCTGCCGCCCCGCCTCAGCGGAAGCGGGGCCTGCACCGTGAGGAGCGCTAGCGAAAACTCCCTCCTCGAAGAGAGTTCTCCGGGAGCGAAGCGTACGCAGTGGAAGCCGCTCACAATGCGGGCAGCCGGCCCCCTCAAGAGCCGACTCTGCGTGCTTCACCCCCAAGCAGACCACGCACAGACTGTGTGTATCCCCGCTCGTGATAAAGCGTGGGCAGGGAGGAACACACTGTCTGTACTGTGAACTACTTTTGCCCTTCTTAGACTTATAAGATGCCTTCGACATGTCTGCTTCTAGTCTTTCTTTGCCTTTCTTTATTAGAAAAAACTTCCTTATTTCCTATCTTTGACAGTAACAGACTCACAGAACACATTCGACTGACACACACAGAGAGCTTTGTTGAATGACAGAAAGCTGGCGCCGGCTGCACATCACGTGCTTTTAAGCATCCTGGTCATGATGTCACCCGCACCTGACGTCTGGCTGTCAATTTTGACTGATTACACATATGATTCAGAGCTGGACATCGCTGATGGCGTTCCCCCGTAGCGTCTTGACGCAGCTCGATGTTCCCGGAGGTGAACACCCCATGGCAAAATGTTTATACTGTACGTAACCCTTCCTTATTCTTCTTTCAGATCGAAAATGACCTTAGAGAATTAAATTTGAAGGTTTTCATCAAAGTACCAGTGAAAGTTGGTGATGTTGACATCTGGACTAATTCAAGTCTGCAAGTGTGTGAATTTATTTATTAAATTACAAGCAATGTTAGGCAGTAATTAGTTACTGTAACTTAGTTACTGTAATAATATAACTTTTTGCAGTAATTAGAAGTGTAACTAATTACTAATAAGATTTCAGTAATAATGTTACAGTTACCATTAATAAAACAGCTTAGTTACTTAGTTACTTTTGATGCCTCAACCCCGCTGATTTAAAATCCATCAATCAAATCATTCCTAGATTTATTTTCATAATATTCACGACTCGCACATGCATGCGATGTCCCCAGTGCAGCAGGCAAGCTCCACAGAATTTTATATGGAAGGTACACAGTTAAAACTTCTGTGGGGCGTGAAGAAAAAGTAATGCAACTAGTAGTGTAACTAACTACTGTTGCCAGAATGTAATAAGTAAAGTAACAATATTACTTTTGAAAGGAGTAACTAGTAATGAGTAATATATTATATTCTTTGAGTAATTAACCCAACACTGATTACAAGCAATTTGCAGATTCTTTTAATTTAGTAATTTCTTTATGATATGGGGAAATACAACAACATCCCATCCTTCACCCATTATTGTAAACCTATGTTGTAAACTGTAGTGTCCTTTTAATTTATTTTTTATCTATGTATTGATTAATTTAAAGATATTTGGCTGTAAAGAGGAGAACATTCAGAAGCCTGTTTTCACCAATTATATGGATATCATAAAAAGTCAACGTATAGTGGTAAGGACAATTTTTGAGTTTGTCTTTATTTTTTACACATTTGATTTCATAATGTATTTAATAATTCACTGTGTTCCAAATTATTATGAAAGTTTGGTTTAGTTTTCATGCCTTTCATAAGACATATAACTGTTTTATGCTTTTAATCTTCTGAGAGATCTTATATGTCTGATATGTCACTTGCATAATAATATGAAACAGTGTATATGTTAAACACACATTAATGAAACTCTCTGGATGTGTGTGTGTGTGTGTGTGTGTGTGTGTGTGTGTGTGTGTGTGTGTATATGTGTGTGTGTGTGTGTCAGAACTGCTCTGTGGCGGTCTGTGCCGAGTTCAGCTGTGATGTTACTCTCATAAAGAATGAAAGGATTCTCTATAATATAACTGCCAATGTCAGCTCTGGATGGATTGAACAGGTCTCTGACTTTTAAAGCAAATTCATATCACAAAACAGATCATATATTTATAATTGTTTCATCATTTCTTATTGTCCTGATGTGTCTCTCTTAGACTGGACTCAGAGCTGCTGTTTTTCAGCTGGTCAGTTCAGCGTATCTGGATTATAACAAGAACAAATACATTTTCTTTTCCTCTGATTCTCAACAAACTGCACCATCTGTCCAGGTAATTTAGTAAAAGTTCATGAAAGAGCTCTCAAAGCCATGCTCCGTTTAATTGAACAGTCCCTATAACAGCAATCCACAAATTATAATTTTTGTTCACCTGAACAGTATTTTTTTCAGACCACATACACTCTTCCAAAGCAAATATATTTATCTATACTTATATCTAGCATACACACACTTACACACACACACACACACACACAAAATGCTTTCACATATATTTCCTGCACATGTGTGGTTGTGTGTGTATAAATGTCAGGACATCTTTTTTTGTCAACATTATATATTTTTTTATTGTGACAGAGAAATTAATTCATGCATTACCGTCCAAATGTTTGGGGTCAGTAAGATTTTTAAATAGTTAGAAAAAATTTCTTACAGACTTGAAAGTCTTATGGTAACAAAGGCTGCATTTGACACTCGGCTGAAATCTCCGGGGCCCCAACAGCCATGGGCCCATAACATCTCCCCTCTAGTGCTGGCCCCAAATAATCCAGTAGTCATTATAATAATGCTGATTTGTTCCTGAAGTATTTATTTTTTCATGATTCTTTAATGACTTGAAAGTATAAAGAATTAGTTTGAAACAGAAATCTTCTGTAACTTAAAAGTCTGTATCATCACTTTTGAGTTTGTTGGCCCCAAATAATCAAAAATGATTATAACATTATAACAGAACAAGAGATAAGGATGTGGATCAAACACACACACACACACACACACACAGCTGCATTTGAATGAATTAGAATGTTGTGGAAAAGTTAATTTATTAATTTAATTTAATTATAGTAATTCAACTCAAATTGTGAAACTCGTGTATTAAATAAATTCAATGCACACAGACTGAAGTAGTTTAATTTAGGCTTAGTATAGTTTAGTTTGATTTAGGCTCACATTTAAAAAAAAAACACCAACAAATTAGAATACTTCATAAGAACAATAGAATGTTTAGTGAATTGGTAGCCTTTTGTAAAGTATGTTCATTTACTGCATATGTACTCAATACTTGGTAGGGGCAGCTTCTGCTTTAATTACTGCCTCAATTCGGCTTGGCATGGAGGTGATCAGTTTGTGGCACTGCTGAGGTGGTATGGAAGCCCAGGTTTCTTTGACAGTGGCCTTTAGCTCATCTGCATTTTTTTGGTCTCTTGTTTCTCATTTTCCTCTTGACAATACCCCATAGATTGTCTATGGGGTTCAGGTCTGGTGAGTTTGTTGGCTAGTCAAGCACACCAACACCATGCTCATTTAACCAACTTTTGGTGCTGTGGGCAGGTGCCAAATCATGCTGGAAAATGAAATCAGCATCTTTAAAAAGCTGGTCAGCAGAAGGAAGCACGGAGTGCTCCAAAATTTCATGGTAAACGGGTGCAGCGACGTTGGTTGTCAAAAAACACAATGGACCAACACCAGCAGATGACATTGCACCCCAAATCATCACAGACTGTGGAAACTTAACACTGGACTTCAAGCAACTTGTGCTATGAGCTTCTCCACCCTTCCTCCAGACTCTAGGACCTTGGTTTCCAAATGAAATACAAAACTTGCTCTCATCTGAGTATAGGACTTTGGACCAATGGGCAACAGTCCAGTTCTTCTTCTTAGCCCAGGTACGACACCTCTGACGTTGTCTGTGGTTTAGGAGTGGCTTAACAAGAGGAATACGACAACTGTAACCAAATTCCTTGACACGTCTGTGTGTGGTGGCTCTTGAAACCTTGACTCCAGCCTCAGTCCATTCCTTGTGAAGTTCACCCAAATTCTTGAATCGATTTTGCTTGACAATCCTCATAAGAATGTGGTTCTCTCGGTTGGTTGTGCCCTTTTTCCTTCCACTCAACTTTCTGTTAACATTCTTGGATACAGCACTCTGTGAACAGCCAGCTTCTTTGGCAATGAATGTTTGTGGCTTATTCTCCTTGTGAAGGGTGTCAGTGATTGTCTTCTGGACAACTGTCAGATCAGCAGTCTTCCCCATGATTGTGTAGCCTAGTGAACCAAACTGAGAGACCATTTCGAAGGCTCAGGAAACCTTTGCAGGTGTTTTGAGTTGATTAGCTGATTGGCATGTCACTATATTCTAGTTTCTTGATATAGTGAATTGGTGGGTTTTTGTTAAATGTTAGCCTATATCATCACAATTAAAATAACCATAGACTTAAACTACTTCAGTCTGTGTGCATTGAATTTATTTAATACACGAGTTTCACAATTTTTGTTGAATTACTGAAATAAATGAACTTTTCTACGAAATTCTAATTTATTGAGATTACCCGTATCTGCAGCTTCAAATCAATTATTAACCCGCCCGGGGGCGTAGATTACACGGAGACATGTCCCCACCACTTTTAATATTACTTAAATTCATCCCTAAATTTAACCCTTTTTCGGGCAAGTGTGTTCGCATAAATGTTTTCAAGAGCCGGTGTGAATACATATAGATTTAAATTCAAAGAGAAAGGATAGTCTGTGCATGACCTGATGTTTAATTCGGACACAAAATAAGGCGAGATGAACATCACGGAGGGCTAAACACTCATTACATGCAGTGTGTGTTCATTCATACTGGACACCGGAGGGCACAGCAACAGCAGCTTCACAGAAAAAAAAACAGACAAATTTGGAATTGCGATTGCGACAATATATGGTTTATTTGTGTTTTTCAAGTCATCTCCAGGTAATAAATAAAGAATATGAACAATGCAGTGCTAACTGATATAGCATTCTTTACAAATTATGCCTTATTATGTGATTATGTGATGTGAAAGTGTTTGTAGTATATAAACAGATTATCATTATTTGTTATTGTCCAGCAGTGTATCTGATTTAAAAGTCAATTAAAAGCTAGAAAAAGAGAAACATTTAATTGCCTATACACTACCAGTGTCACGGTTCTGCACGGTGATCCAGGAACGAGGAGACGAGGATTGTAACAAACAGGGGTTTTAATGCAGAACAGATGGAGGGGACACAGGAACACAGGTAAGGACATCTACACAGACATTGGCATTTGACATATGCAATAACCGACAGGAAACATGGGGCAGAACAGACTATTAATAGGGAGACATAACTGGAAACACCTGGAACGTAATCAGGACACAGACGGAGACTAATCAACTAATGATGGGGAACAGGAAGGACCATACAAGGGTAAGGAAACACAAGGCAGAGGGAGACAAACTCTGACATTGCATCCCCCCCCCCCAACAGGCGCGTCCCGCGCCGTATAACATCCAATGGGGAGGGGGGGTGGTTGCTCTGGAGGCCTCAAGGGACCTGGAACCCGGACAGGTGGCCTCCAGGGCGGTGCCCATTCTGGGACCCACGGCGGAGTCGGGAGTTTGGGCGGCCATGGTGGATCAGGGGACCCAGTCGGACCAGGCGACTCAGGTGGCCATGGCGGATCAGGCGACTCAGGTGGCCATGGCGGATCAGGCGACTCAGGTGGCCATGGCGGATCAGGCTGCCATGGCGGATCCGGGGACTCGGGCGGCCATGGCAGATCGTCCGTGGGCCATGGCGAGTCCGGGGTATCCGTGGGCCATGGTGGGTAGGGATCAGGTGGCCAGGACGAATCCGGGAACTCGGGCGGCCATGGCAGATCGTCCATGGGCCATGGCGAGTCCGGGGCCGCCGTGGTCCATGGTGGGTAGCCCCCCCAAAAATTGTATTGGGGGGATTGCTGCCCGGGGGGCGCTCTGGAAGCGTGGAAGGCGAGCTGGACAGGACCAGCTGAGGCCAAGGTGAGCTGGATGGGACCAGCGGAGGCCAAGGTGAGCTGGACGGGACCAGCGGAGGCCAAGGTGAGCTGGACGGGACCAGCGGAGGCAAAGGTGAGCTGGACGGGATCAACTCTTGGGGGCGCTCTGGAAGCGCTGACTCTCGTGGGCGCTCGGGTAGCGCTGACTCTCATGGGCGCTCGGGTAGCGCTGAGTCTCGGAGGCGCTCGGGAAGTGCAGTGTTCAAGGTTTCTTTATTCGTCACATAATAAGTTATACAGGGTTTCGGGGGCGCTCGGGAAGCTCTGAACTGGAAAGAACCCGCGGAGACGAAGGTGAGCTGGACAGGACCAGCGGAGGCAAAGGTGAGCTGGACGGGACCAGCGGAGGCAAAGGTGAGCTGGATGGGAACAACTCTTGGGGGCACTCTGGAAGCGCTGACTCTCGTGGGCGCTCGGGTGGCGCTGACTCTCGGGGGCGCTCGGGTGGCGCAGACTCTCGGGGGCGCTCGGGTGGCGATGAATCTCGGGGGCGCTCGGGTGGCACTGACTCTCGGGGGCGCTCTGGAGAGCTGGACGGAACCAGCGGGGGAACTTGAGAGCACTTGCGAGGAGTCGACACTGGAGGGCGCTGGCGAGGAGCAGGCACTGGAGGGAACTGGCGAGGAACAGGCACTGGAGGGCGCTGGTGAGGTGCAGGCACTGGAGGGCGCTGGCGAGGAGCAGGCACTGGAGGGCGCTGGTGAGGTGCAGGCACTGGAGTGCGCTGGCGAGGTGCAGGCACTGGAGTGCGCTGGCGAGGAAGTGCTGAACTTCGGGGACGCTCGGGAAACGCTGAACATGCCAGACCCAGCGGCGATGACGTTGAGCTGGACGTGACCAGCGGAGACGAAGATGAGCTGGATGGGTCCAGCGGAGACGAAGATGAGCTGGATGGGACCAGCGGAGATGAAGATGAGCTGGGCGGGCCCAGCGGAGACACCAGAGAGCTGGTCTCGACTCGGGCCCGGAAACTTCCCAGACACCGGTAAATACCTTCTCTCCAAGACAATCCCGTGGTGTCTGGGAGATCCATGGGTTGATGGTAACCGGCCCCGAGCCGGAATATATGGAGAATGGCTGCGTCGTGCAGCTCTGTGCTTGCAGCGAGCCCGCAGAATTCTCCGGTGTACTCCGTGAAGGCGAGATTCCGCCGGATAAGGGCGAGGACGCTGGCGGCGAACTCCATCACCGCGAAGGAGGGAACAAAGGTAAACAAAAACTTTTCAAAAAACGGGAGAACACAAACGAGGGAGGACGAGTGTCGCTACTTTGTTTCGGGTTGGTTATTCTGTCACGGTTCTGCACGGAGATCCAGGAACGAGGAGACGAGGATTGTAACAAACAGGGTTTTTATTGCAGAACAGACGGAGGGGACACAGGAACACAGGTAAGGACATCTACACAGACATTGGCATTTGACATATGCAATAACCGACAGGAAACATGGGGCAGAACAGACTATTAATAGAGAGACATAACTGGAAACACCTGGAACATAATCAGGACACAGACAGAGACTAATCAACTAATGATGGGGAACAGGAAGGACCATACAAGGGTAAGGAAACAAGGCAGAGGGAGTCAAACTGACAACCAGTCAAAAGTTTTTGAAAATATATATTTTTTAATGCTTTTTAAAGAAGACTCTTCTGCTCACAAAGCCTGCATTTATTTGATCCAAATTAGGCCTACAGCAAAACAGCCCACGGCTTTCGACTTTAAAATGAGGGAAATTTCTGCAAAATATTTATTCAATATAGCGTATAGGTTAGATGAGTAAATAAATCCACACAAACCATCAGATCAGTCATTTGAAAACAGTATTAATATTTGCATCATTAATGATTTACCATATTCTCCCGCGACCCACCCGCAAATAATCAGAATGCAATTTTTAATTACCCAACCGACCCGACCTGCGGATTATCCGCAGCGCCCGCGGATATAACCGCCATCCGTGCATCACTAACACACACACACACACACGCACACACACACACACACACACACACACACACACACACACACACACACTAATATATGCATTACAACAAAATATTTTACATAGTAAATAGCAATGTTTCAACTTGTTATTTTAGCTGTGTCATCCTTTGGTCTACAAACGCTTTTCAACGCTTTTTACTTTAAACAATTAATTTTGATTTAACACTATGGTATCATGTTTTTCATTTAAAAGTGATTGTTTCATATTAAATTGACTTGGAATAGTTACTATTTGGCTCAATGTATTCATTTTAAAAGAACATGTTCGGTAGCTTGATCAATTAAAATTGAATTGAAGTTTTATATTTACTAATGAATTCATTGTAGTAATATAATTCACCAACATTATTAATTAATGTATGTAGCCCAAATTATAATTTGCGGGAAGTGTGATTCATGAGTGTGACTTCTGACTGCAGTAAAAATTCACATGTTTCCATGTATGAAGATTAATACTCAAGTGGAAGTGTACGAGGAGGCGGACCTGACTAAAGAGATCATTGGAGGAGTAATAGGAGGATTGCTGCTACTGGCTCTCATCACAGCGGCCCTCTATAAGGTATATCACCATCGTTCAGTTCAAGTCAGTTTTAATCACTGGCATTTCAGTTTCACCGGTCTACACTCTATATTGATAAATGCATAATTCTTGCATATTTTCTCCCTTTACGAGGCTGGATTCTTCAAAAGCCAGTACAAGCAGATGCTGGAGGAGGCTCAGGTGGACGCAGGAGGACAGCCAAACATGCCACAATAATCTGCTCTCAAACTGTTAGGAGATGCTAGTGTGATTTGTGTGTTTGAGAATGAAACATGAATCACCTCAGAATAAAATATTTCAGCCTGATTTAAAATTTTGAACTTGCATCATATCACTACTCATTGTTATCTTATCAGTGAGCTTAACAATGAGTTACCACAATGATAGTATTTCAAATATTGCTTACCTTCCTTCTTTGTTATGAAAACTGATGAAAATCTATAGCAGAAATATTAGTAATGTCAGACGACTCACAATTCTGAGATTACATATCACTTTTTTTCTGATTTGTTTATCTACTGTTTTAATTTTCTTTCTTGTTATTACTAATTTACATATCACAATTATAACCTTTCCTCTAAGAATATTGAGTTTATATCTTGCAGTTCTGAGTTAATATCTCACAATGCTGATTTCTTTTCTCTGAATATCCAGGAAAGAAGTCAAAAGTGTGAGATATAGCATCACAATTACTTTTTTGTATTCCACGGCAGAAACAGGCTTGCTATGGGTGTATTTAATTTGAATAGTATTTTTTTACTGATTTCTGCTAAATACAGAAATATTATTTTGCTAAATGTTCTTATTGTTTGCAGATTATGTTTATATAAACACCCACACACTGTTGATAAAGTGTTAAATAAAAGCTCAAATGAAATACGTTTGGCCATATGCATTACATTTATTCTCGTGTTATTTTTTCATGCACACCTTCATTTGTTCACATAGGTAATTAAGCTGAGGTCAGTTTTAATAGATAAATAAGCACAGTTGTCTTATAAGGTGCCCAAGCACCAATTGTCCTCCCGACTCCACTTAAGTCATATGATGCAAGTTTTGTTTTGAAGAAAACAGGAAGAAATGTAAGGAGTCCCTAAAAGGGTTAGGGTTAGGAATTAAAAATCTCTAAAGGTCAGACTAGTCTGACCTTGGTTGTGCTCTGGCCTACATTTCCGCTGCCCGCTTTAGGGTCTGCTTGAATTCAGCCCCTCATCTCAGTGCCCACCAAAACTCATCATATTTTTATTTCAGATGTTTCCTCTTTTAGTTTTAAATTAACAAATTAATTAATTAGGTTTATTTAGTCTAGGGGTACAAATATTTTAGGTGAATTAATTAGGGCTATTTAGTCAAGGGCTAAAAATGCTTTTAGGTGTTAGGTATAAGGGGGGAATTTTTCTTAGGATTAGGTTAGGGTTAGGAATTAAAAATTTCCAAAGGTCAGACTAGTCTGACCTTGGTTGTGCACTGGCCTACACTTCCGCTGCCCGCTTTAGTGTCTGCGTGCACGGGCCTACATCACCGGCCACCACCGTTCGGCTTCCAGAGGCCCAAAAAAACTTTTTCTGTCGATGCAAAACTTCCCAAAGAGTTAGGGTTAGAAAAGTAATGTTTATACTTCTTAGGGCTACACAGCAATAGTGGTTAAGTTTAGGTGTTAGGTGTTAGGTATAAGGGTATATGGGCAAATTACGAATTTGAGCCCCCTGGTTCTGAGCCCCCCAGACTCTATCTGCTTATAGGGTTAGGTTAGAAAAATTACAACAGCTCCCCCCGACCTAGCACCCGTCCAGGAAGGTTTGGAGTAGGGAGACTGAGGATAGGTGCACGGGCCGACGCCTGTTAGACTATACCAGAGAAGCCTTGATGTATCTCCTGTCTAGGAGAAGAGCCTGTTTGCTGCGTTGAGCTTTTGGAAGACCAAGAAGTAGGGACATTGATAAAAGGGGGGGACGGATCGACACATGTTAGACTTAACTGTATCAACTTTGATTGATTCCCGTCTAGAAGAAATGCCTTTATAGGTTTTTGGCTTTTTTTACTATTAGATCCAGAAATGCGAGGTTTCTGACTGAACCTGCTCCAGACCAGCGAACCAGACTGCCAACCTTTCAGTCAACAATCCAGTAATCCTGATCTGGCATCGCATTCCATCAGAGAATTTTGGCTGGCACGGTTTGATTGATTCCCATCTAGAAGAAATGCCTTTATAGGTTTTTGGCTTTTGTTTACTATTAGATCGAGAAATGCGAGGTTTCTGACTGAACCTGCTCCAGACCAGCGAACCAGACTGCCAACCTTTCAGTTAACAATCCAGTAATCCTGATCTGGCATCGCATTCCATCAAAGAATTTTGACTGGAACGGTCCTTCCGCAACTCCTGTATAAGTTGTGAATTGGTTGAGGGCTATGTCTTGCCTTTAAGCCTGTAAGGGTTAGGTTTAGTGTGTGATCCAGTTCCTTGGTTAGATGTTAGGCTATGCTCCTGTTGGCTTTGTTTTGTTCCCTTCTAAGAGATTAGCCTATTTGGGCATTGGTCCCAAGGGTTGGGAATGTTAGGTTTCACGTCCATAGGTCTACGAATGTTAGGTTTAGGGTACGTGTAAGTTAGGGACTATCTTTCATTTTGTTTCTTCCAGAATGTTAGGGTTAGGGTTAGGGTTAGGGTTAGGTTAGGTTAGGGTTAGGGTTAGGGTTAGGGTTAGGGTTAGGGTTAGGGTTAGGGTTAGGTATAGAGGTAAAAACGACTTTCACCCTCATTAGTAACCGCCCTCATTAGAATATTGCATCCGATTGGCCAAAGCTTAACTGGGCGTATCTGCTGACTCGTAGGCCCGAATTACACGTGTGTGGTATCGTTAGAACCGGGAAGCTGCCCTCTTTCAGGCTAGGTATAGAGGTAAAAACGACTTTCACCCTCATTAGTAACCACCCTCATTAGAATATTGCATCCGATTGGCCAAAGCTTAACTGGGCGTATCTGCTGACTCGTAGGCCCGAATTACACGCGAGAGGTATCGTTAGAACCGGGAAGCTGCCCTCTTTCAGGTGTTGGTAGGTTCAGATGAATGGATAGATAAAAAAAACATAAATGGACAAAGATCAATAAAAAGCAGGACACATCCTGAAGGATGGACGGTCTATAATTTAACATACTAAAAGAGCAATCCGTTTTTTTTATGTTAAATGTTACCTTGTTTAAGTGTGCCACTATCCTATATGCTGGCCATTTGTCCGTACGAATATTTAGTTCTTTAAAAAGCATTCAACTGTAGTCTGTTGACTTGTTGTATTGTATTGACTTATTTTTATTCCATTGCACAATTTACTCTTATTTCTCTTTTCTTACCATATATATGCTCTTGTGTTGTTACTTTTATATCATTTTAATTTTTATTCTTTTGCACTGTCCACTGAGCGGACCTGATTTCACTTACATTTCACTTCTGATTATACCCTGTATCATTTTTTATGTGACAAATAAAGAAACCTTGGACCTATTAGTTTCTCCTTTTAGGTGTTATAGGTTTTATCTGTGGCTTTGGTGCATATCTCAGAGCATAAAATAATTATTTTCATTTGTTGAATGAGCACTGTGCTACGTCCGAAATGATTGCACTGTATTTTTGGTATAATTATTTGATATTATTATTTTGAGCTCCTTTTTTAATCGCTTTAGTGTCTGCTTGAATTCAGCCCCTCGTCTCAGTGTCCACCAAAACTCCCATCATCTTTTGTCGGCGTATTTCGGATGTTTCCTTTTTCAGTTTTAAATGAACCAATTCATTAACTAGGGCTATTTTAGTCTAGGGGTCAAATCTTTTAGGTGTAAGGTGTATAAGAGGGGAATTTTCCTTAGGGATAGTGACGTTAGGTTTAGGCTCGTGTTTAGGTCAAGTCTAGATAACCTTGCCCATTCGGGTAAAACCGTCAGGTGTCTACAATCCACATGGCCACTCAGGGGTAAGTTTAGGTGTCAGTCAGGTGTTATTGCCGAAAAATACAGAGTCACAATTTTAGATTGATTCGATTGATCCAGTGGATATTAGAAAATACAAATTCAATTTAAGGAGATAGATGATAGGTAGATTTCAATCTTATAACCAGATGAAAATAAACGTAAAAGTTAATTTAATAAACAGCTGGACACACCTGAAGGATGAACTGTCTGGGAGTGAAGACATCTGTCTTGAAAGCATGTTCCATACTGTGATTTTTTGCTAAGGTTTCTCAATCCGTAGCAGTTTTTAACACGTGCTATGTACACTTTCATCCAGGAGAGGGCGACTTAAGCCCACTTAATAAAAAAGATCCTCACTGGCATATTTTCAGAAACCCAAACCAAATTTTGGACAAAAATAACCTAATAAAAGGGTCCCCTTTGTGTCTGTGTGTGTGTGTGTGTGAGAGAAAGAGAGAGAGAGAGAGAGAGAGAGAGAGAGAGAGAGAGAGTGTGTGTGTGTGTGTGTGTGTGTGTGTGAGAGAGAGAGAGAGAGACTGTTTGTGTGTGTGTGAGTGAGTGTGTGAGTGTGTGAGTGAGTGAGTGTGTGAGTGAGTGTGTGAGTGTGTGAGTGAGTGTGTGTGTGAGAGAGAGAGACTGTGTGCGTGTGTGTGAGAGAGAGACTGTGTGCGTGTGTGTGAGAGAGAGACTGTGTGCGTGTGTGCGTGCGTGCGTGCGTGCCTGTGTGTGTGAGAGAGAGAGAGAGAGAGAAATTGTTAACAAAACTTTTGCTTACATGGTTAGAGTGCACTTACTTCAGTTTGAGACCAGATGGGTGATCAGCCTCCTCTGCCAAACCACGAAGGTCCACGCCGGACTCCTTGGGCAGGTTTGTGACAAAAACACCACGGCTAATAAGCTCTCTCCTTGTAAGGCGGCATATAATCCAGAAATGAGAAACAGTTTAGGTCACAACAGAATAAACCATCCACAATAAAGTCAGGTGTTATTTCCGAAAAATACAGAGTCACAATTTTAGATTGATTCGATTGATCCAGTGGATATTAGAAAATACAAATTCAATTTAAGGAGATAGATGATAGGTAGATTTCAATCTTATAACCGGATGAAAATAAACGTAAAAGAGAATTTAATAAA
The DNA here is from genome assembly GCA_027564155.1 of Gymnocypris eckloni scoliostomus. Taxonomy (NCBI): domain Eukaryota; kingdom Metazoa; phylum Chordata; class Actinopteri; order Cypriniformes; family Cyprinidae; genus Gymnocypris; species Gymnocypris eckloni. The sequence goes on along the minus strand of CM050430.1, from coordinate 11,043,600 downwards.
CAGCTGGACACACCTGAAGGATGGACTGTCTGGGAGTGAAGACATCCGCCTGAAAGCATGTTCCATACTGTGATTTTTTGCTAAGGTTTCTCAATCCGTAGCAGTTTTTAACACGTGCTATGCACAGTTTCATCCAGGAGAGGGCGACTTAAGCCCACTTAATAAAAAAAAGATCCTCACTGGCATATTTTCAGGAACCCAAACCAAATTTTGGACAAAAAAAAACTAATAAAAGGGTCCCCTTTGTGTCTGTGTGAGACTCTGTGTCTGTCTGTGTGCGAGACTCTGTGTGCGAGACTCTGTGTGTGTCAAAAGACAATCAATTTTAGTCTGTGGGAGGTTAATGGCTGCTAAAATGTTTACAAGACATTTTAACACTCTGAGAGCTCGGTGCCCATCTGCAGGTACCTTTGCATCCTGACACAGTCTGGCCCAGCCATTCTCAGCACCAGCTGTCAATCCTCAATGCCGGGAGGGTCGTCGACGGACGGGCTGTGTTTGGATTAAACCTATTAAACAAGACAGGTCACCTTGTGATCATCAGGGACAAGATGCACACACGTGGATCATGGCATAAATGAAATAAAAAAGGCAAGGCAAATAGAATGTTTAAATCATTAACCTCTTATCACATATCTTGTTGTATAATGGATTATGAGCATGTGCATTGAAACAACAAATTGCACGACTTGCGGGGAAAAGTAATTAATTTCTGCATTCTGAAAATCCTGATTGAGGCTCAACGTGGGAACCATGATACGAAAACAGTGAGGGCACAGGCAGTGTAGCAGTGGTGTCTGCAACTAGTTGAATGTTTAAGAAAATACCTTTTTAAGACCAAGTAAATCAAATTTGAGGAACAAATGAGGGAAAAAACAAATGTGTTCTTTATAATGTAAATGTCTGGAGAGAAACACGATGAGTTGTTTTAACTTCCGAGTTTGAAAATACAAATTTCAACAGGCATTCATAATTTTAATTCATTTTTACAAAAGCTCCCTGAAAAACTCCTGACACTATAATGTGGGAATATAGTTTACTGTAGCTTCAGATCATGCTGCATTGTTTTCCAGTGCAAATGCCTAAAGATTCTTAAATAAAGATACATTTACTGGAGATACAAAATAACATCAAATACAAAGTCTTGTTTGAAGTGATTAAAACAAGAACTAATATCTGCCATAATTGGCAAAATAGTAACCTCAATTTAAAGGGACGTTTCGATTACTCATTGACAGATAGTTGTTATTGTTTTAAGAAATAAACTCATTTAATTTATTACATTTTTCAAGACTTTGTTTATATTTGCATCTGAATTAAACATATCTTGATTGAAAGATGTTTGATATTTGTACTAGAAAACAAGACAAAACACAGAGGAAGAGATTAATTCACTTTTTGCTTTGCATCCGTCATTTTCTGAATTTCTGCTCTGATTTAAAACGTTCTTAAGGCATTGATTTGTGTAACGGTAAATAAAGACATTTTAAGACTTAAAAACCCTTTTGTGTATGATGTTAACGTGTCCAATATTTACCTGTATCTGACTGAGTATCTGGACGTGTATCAGGAAAAGATGACAGCAAGGGCACGAGTAGTGGTCTCTACAAGAAAACACAATAGAAATATTACATAAATTAATAATTATATTACAGACACAAATAAACACACACACACTACAATACTGCAGTAATCCTGCTGTTCTTGGCAGACTGAAATTCATTTACAGTTTCATGCAAATATAAAGCCCAATACAGTCAGGATACAGACAGTCACAATACAGTCAGTTTTTAACACGTGCTATGCACAGTTTCATCCAGGAGAGGGCGACTTAAGCCCACTTAATAAAAAAAGATCCTCACTGGCATATTTTCAGAAACCCGGGACCCTTTTATTAGTTTTTTTGTTGTCCAAAATTTGGTGTTGGGTAGAGTTGGATAAATAATTGTTTCTATTCTCCTGTATCTTCATTCTTTTATTATTACAAAAGCTTAATAAACAGACGGAGCACTATAAATAAAAATAAATAAAAAAGGTGCTGCTGTTTTTGTATACATTTCCTTTTACCTTATAATGTGATTCTTTTAGGTCTCATTTCTATTTTTGATTTAATTGTTTCTAAAACCTTCCAACAATTTTCTTAGTTTCAGATAGATGGATCAATTTTTGATTGCGGTGGTTTTAATGGCTGCTAAACTGTTTACAAGTCAAATGAAAGGTTCTCTCACCTAGACCTCCCTCTGGACCGAAGTCTTTGACAGCCAGGCCCGTCCAGGTCTTCTCAGAAACACACACACACACACACACACACACACAACTCATTAAAAGTGGGTCTGTTTCGATGGTGGGCTTGGGAGCTGGTTTTCACAGTTCTATGTCCTTTTCAGGCTTGGGCAAGTTGAGCTTCCAGTCCTCCTGCTCAATCAGCCTTGCCGCCGAAGGTTTTCTCCATGTGAAGCGCGCTAAAAGACAGAATTAAATAACATTAATCCTTTAGTAATTACATTCACTTTAGTCGATGCCGTATTGAGTGATTTGGAGACTTACACAGCAGATGTTTCACTCTCTGGGCATACTGGAAGGCCCGCCACTTGTCATAAAACATGCGGTCTGGGGGGAATCCTGAATCGACGCGCTGTTTTAGTGTATAATTATTTGATATTATTATTTTTAACTCCTTGTTTTTATTGCTGTGATTGTTATTTTTAATCACTATTCCACTTTCTTTCATGTAAAGCACCTTGAATTAGCACTGTGTATGAAATGTGCTACAAAAAATAAACTTGCCTTGTGCCTCGCTTAGTTTTCATAGATGGAGTGTGGTTTTAGACATCCAGGTCAAAGGTCACAAAACAGTTCACTTACAGCTTCCCGCATAGTGTGAGTTTCTGCCATCGTGTGTCGAGTTACGGCACTGCACTTCACTTCTCCCCTGCAGCCAGAGAGCTGAAAATCGGTCCATTTTTGGTCGTTTAAGGCCTGGATCACAGCCTGGTAGATCGAGAAAGAAAGAAAGAAAGAAAGAAAGAAAGAAAGAGAGAGAGAGAAAAAGAGAAAGAGAGAGAGAGAGAGAAAATAAAATCTGATTATAAATTAGCACCATACCTGAGCATTATTAAAGACCATAGACAGAGAAAGCTGCTGACAAAGTATCGTCTGAGTGAACACAGTCTGTGTGTAGAGACGGGCCGACACAAGCAGAGCTGGAGAGCCAGAGAGCTCCGACTGTGTTCTCACTGCACAGACGACGAGCTGCACTTCCTTACGGAGTGCAGCAAATATAAACACATCAGAGATGCCTATTTCAAACAAATAGCGCTAGTGTCACCTGAATTCCAGCAAACGAGCAACACAGAGAAACTCTGGTATATATTGGGAGAGAAGGAAAAGTGCATCCACCAGCAAACACATGCTATTCACAGTTTCATCCAGGAGAGGGCGACTTCAGCCCTCTTTATAGACAGATTCTGCTTTGTTGTATGTCTATCAACTTTTGTTTTTCACCTTATGACGTGTTTCTGTGATATCTTATTTCTATTTTTTGTTTAATTGTTTCTAAAACCTTCCAACAAATTGTATTAGTTTCTCCTGTTTAGGTGTTACAGGTTTTATCTGTCGCTTTGGTGCATTTCTCAGAAATATAAAATAATTATTTTCATTTGTTGAATGAGCACTGTGCTACGTCCGAAATGATTGCATTGTATTTTGTATAATTGTTTGATATTATTTTTAGCTCCTTTTTAATTGCTGTGATTATTATTTTTAATCACTATTACACTTCCTTTCATGTAAAGCACTTTGAATTACCACTGC
>CM050430.1:10986413-11039687 GCA_027564155.1 Gymnocypris eckloni scoliostomus | reverse complement strand
GCGTGTGAGTGCGTGTGTGTGTGTGTGTGTGAGGGGGCAGTATCAGAGCGTGTGTGTGTGTGTGTGTGTGTGTGTGTGTGTGTGACGGAGGGGGCAGTATCAGAGCGTGTGTGTGTGTGTGTGTGTGTGTGTGTGTGAGTGTGTGTGTGTGCATCAGAGCGTGTGTGTGTGTGTGTGTGTGTGTGTGTGTGTGTGTGTGAGTGTGTGTGTGTGTGTGTGTGTGTGTGTGTGTGTGTGTGTGACGGAGGGGGCAGTATCAGAGTGTGTGTGTGTGTGTGTGTGTGTGTGTGTGTATGTGTGTGTGTGAGTGTGTGTGTGTGTGACACAATCACACACAATCAGCTGCTTCTGTACAAACACATCTGGCTCAATTACATTAACACAACATCTCTGTAATAAATACATGCATCCCAGGGTTATTATTACAACTAAAAACATTTTAAAAACCCTTCATTATGTAAAAAAAATAAAATTATATACAATATAAATGTTTTCTCATTTTCACTTAGTTTAACTCTATGTACTAAAATACATAATCTAATAAAAACCACAATAAACTGACCAAAAACAAACAATGACTAAAGCTTTCAGTAAAATTACATCAGAAAATATCAAACCTAATTTATGAAATATTAAAAGCTATAATCAGACCAAACCTAATGCTGTTAAACAACACAATGAAAAAATAACATAATAGTAAATGTTTTAATGAGCTAAACCAGACCACAGTCTTCATCATATATGACATATTAATAAATATGAATAAATATTACAGTTATGTGATATGAAAAATAACGAGCACATCTGAAGTCATACAAAACATAATTATTTAAATAATTATAAGAGTAATATTTTATATTGCGTATATCTTTCACTAACCAATGAACATGTTATTTATTATTTTATGAACATTAATAAACATTGCATAATGAAATTATTATTTTTGTCTAATTTGTGTTTTCAGCACCACACAGCGAGCTTATGAAACATATTTTAATACAATAACCATGATGTTATGAGTGCAAAACTGTAGTTTTTGGGAACGGCTTATTAATATCATAAACATACTCATAATATCTGGCTTCACACAGATCGTCTGCTAATGTAAATCTATATGAATTATGTATTTATTGTTTTCTGACAGACTCACCTCGTTGCTCTTACATAACCGTATGTTTCATTCCACAAATCTGTTTGCATAAGAGATTTGATGAGTTATTAATTTATTTATTAATGTTATGTAAGAACGCTGATCCACAGGAGATGGAGACGGATGAAGGGCATCATATTTCATAAACCATAAGCGACAGATGATTCATATAACGCTAGCTTCCTTTCATGCCTCTTTAGTTATGTTTTTATAGGCTATAATAAATATATTAATTTATATTCATATAAATATTTTAAAATATAAGCGTAACTTTTCTTAAATATAAACATGCATGTGTGTGTAGGCTTACATAATTAATATACACAACAATATTATGTAAACAAACGCTTTTATTTTGTATGCGATTAATCGCTTGACAGCACTAATTAATATATTAAAGATGTTAATAATATTTCCTGTCTCAGTCCAAGTTATAGACATTAATATAAGCTGAATATGAATTAAAACAGCAGAGCTGTATAATTAATGTGAAACCGTCTTTATTAATTATTTTTAATGCTTGTGCGAACGACAATGTTTAATACGATTAATCGCTGATTAATTACATCCAAACGTTTTTGTTCACATAATGTATTTGTGTGCTGTGTATATTTATTATATATATATATAGATATATTTATAAATATATAAATACACACACATGCATGTATATATTTAATATATTAAATATATGTATATATAATTAAATTATATGAAAATAAATATATACATGTAAATGATTGTAAGATATATACTGTATGTGGGTTTATTTATACATACATAATAAATAAACCTACATTTTACTTTTGATTATACCCTGTATAATTTATTATGTGACAAATAAAGAAACCTTGAACCTTGAAACACAGTACACATATATATTATATAAACAAGGACTTTTATTTTGGACGCGATTAATCGCTGCCCAGCACTTATATTAACATATGCTGATCTATATACGTTTAATTTATGATTATAATATCGTGTAAAGACTGCTTTCACCTCAGAACAGCACAGGTCGAGTTTGGGCTCTAATTAAAGTCGTGTTTACAGAAGATTAGAAACCCTTAATTTGCGCTTCACCCGCGCTTCCGGTTTCCGGTCGGTTTCCGCCATCATGAAGTCCTGAACCAAAAGCGAACGAGAGAGAGGAAAATAAAAACCGGGATTGAGCTGTGAAGGACAGAAAGAGACGAACTGCACGCGTGACACGAGCGGAAATGAAGCCCACGCTCGCGGCGGAAGCGGAAAACCGGAGTGTGGTTTAAAGAGCTCGCTGACAGTCAGCTGATCGAGTCCGTTAACGGATCACGGCGGTGTTAGATACATTAACACACACATGAACGGACAGACCGAGACTCGCAGTGATCGTTAGAACTCTATTATGTCTCGCGGTTTGAGTCGCTCGTGTTTGTGAAGCGAGGCGGGAAGGATTGGCGGGGTTTACCTCAGCAGGCCGGTGCTAGCTTTCTCGAGCTAGCCGCACTGGATCCCGCACACCACGGTAAGACCGAGCCCATAACTCCGTTACCGAGCTCCGCTGTCTGTGCTGGGGACACTGATTATGATAATTAGTGTTATTAGCATACAGTCATCGCCTCATCTTCCTCAGGCTCCGTCAGATGATTGCGCAACACTGTAACGGGTCAAGACCGACAGGAACGTCTATTAAACAGAACCGTTTATTAATCCTTCATACAAACATAAAATAAAACTTGATACATCCGGCTTTTATGGCACATAAAGCGAGAATATGACACTCAATATGAATTCTGCTGCAGAGATATTTGTATTAGTGAAATCTTGTAATTTTAATAATTTAGATGTATTATCAGATTGTCATTAATCAATATATCTCCTAATAATATGTTATTATATATAGTAAGATTATTAATAAGTGTCATTGGAGCACAGTCATAAGCAGCACAGCTATATTTGTTGCAATAACCAGCTCAAAATTATCATTTTTATGTAATGCCAAAAATAATTAGGATATTAATATAATGTTCCATGAAGATATTAATACCGTAAATATATCAAAACGTAATTATTGATTAGTAATATGCATTGCTGAGAACAACTTTAAAGATGATTTTCTCAATATTCAGAAGTATTTGCACCCTCACATTTTCAAATATTGTCCGAAAATGGAAATATTATTATTATGATGTATAAATCTCAATCTCATAGAATTGTCTGGTTTTGTGCTCCAGCGTCACATATCACCGGTCACTCCTCAAAAGCCTGATGATCATATTTGAAGGTGATATTTCGAAAATGTTCATTATTTATGGATAATCAATACTCAGTCCAGTAAATATGTATCTTGCTTGACGGCGCCTGAGCTTTATATAACGGCACGAACAGCCCGTTACAGGATTCTGTTCGGGTCACTTCCGGGCCTTCTCGGGCTTTATAGGGTCACACAACACTGATGCATGTCCTTTCCTCCGACACGCGCTGCTCGTCTGCTGCTGTGTCCAGGTGTCACGTGATCTTCACCTGAACATGACTCCGAGCATCATGGGGGGTGAAGCACTGTTATTCTCATGCAATCGTTTCAATCGTGGCTCTATTTCAGTTCTGCTTTATATATAAGGGGCGATATGACCAAAATCTTATATCACGATAACAATATATATCACGATAGTGATTTTTTTCTTTTAAAAAGGTTTTTATTATATTAAAATCTTTAATACCATATAATTTTCATAACCCTTGTCACCAATGTCAATATCAAACTAATACAAGCCTAAAGAGAGAACAATAACTCAACCTCGCTGAAGATAAATAAACGGTCAGTGATGGAATAAGAATAAGAAACTAATTGCAAGCAATAGGACAAAAACTACCCCTAATTACTCTTCACTGTGTTAATTATATCTATCTATCTATGATAGATATAATTAACATGTGTATTATGTATAGATTATATACATATTATAAATATATCATTATTATTGTTATTAATTCTCATTAAAGTTACAGAAGTGATTTAGTCGAGAGCAGTGAGAGATGTTCGAGCAGTGTGCTGTGATTAACATGAACGAATATTGGAACGCTTCCCCTTTAAGACCGAAGTCCGGATCTAATACACTGTTACATTGCGTTTTCTCTTTCTGCCGTTTACTCGCTCGTTTAGTAACGAGCTCCTGGTTTTGTGGTCGTTCTGTCTCCCCTTCACGCCCCGTAGTGGGCGGTGTTTAAAGATCGCAGTCACTCAAATTATGAAAAGGTATTACCGTAAACAATGTATTTTGCAACACCACGAAATAAACGATTGAACATAATATGAAACGATAGACTTTTTATTTCGTCCATCCGATATATATCGTCATATCGCACAGCCCTACTTTATATAGGGACATCTAAAACAAATTGAATATCGTGATTGGTCGAGGTGTCAGAAAGTGAAGCATATATTACATAGATCCATTACACATAGAGTGAAATATTTCAAGCCTTTATTTCATTAAATTGATTATTATCTTACAGATAATGAAAACAATTAAATCAATAAACCTGTGTGTGTGTGTTTGTCTCTGTGTGTGTGTGTGTGTGTGTGTGTGTGTGTGTGTCTGTCTGTCTCTGTGTGTGTGTGTGTGTGTGTGTGTGTGTGTGTGTGTGTGTGTGTGTGTCTGTCTCTGTGTGTGTGTGTCTGTCTGTCTCTGTGTGTGTCTGTCTCTGTGTGTGTGTCTGTCTCTATGTCTGTCTGTGTGTGTCTGTGTGTGTGTGTGTGTGTGTGTGTGTGTGTGTCTGTCTGTCTGTCTGTCTGTCTGTCTGTCTCTGTGTGTGTGTGTGTCTGTCTCTATGTCTGTGTGTGTGTGTGTGTGTGTGTGTGTGTGTGTGTGTGTGTGTGTGTGTGTGTGTGTGTGTGTGTGTGTGTGTGTGTGTGTGTAGGCGCTGGCCATGCCGTCGATTGTGCGGGCTGGGAGTCTCAAGGACCCGGAGGTGGCAGAACTTTTCTACAAGGAGGATCCTGAGAAACTCTTCACAGACCTGCGTGAGATCGGCCATGGCAGCTTCGGACCGTCTACTTTGTGAGTTCAGAGCTGCAGCACAGATCGGAGAGCATAGATGAAGCGGCAGTGCCTCACGTGTGTTTGCACGCTTCTTACAGGCCCACGACATCTGCAGCAATGAGGTGGTGGCCATCAAGAAGATGTCCTACAGCGGCAAGCAGTCTAATGAGGTGACCCGAAACACACGACACAGACATCTTTAGTTAAACCGAGCAGCTAGAATCGGTCAGGTGCTCGTAAGAGCAAGAACATGGCTCCGTTCCAAAACCCATTGAGCTGCCTACCTGGAAAGCATGTTTAGGGATTCATTGGCAGACGTCTGACACCAAGGACGTTTGATGACAAATGTTGGCAGAATATTATTCTGCTTTCAATTTGGATGCAAATATATTTCAAAGTATGCACTGTTTGAGAAGCACACTAGGAAGTGCGATTTTGGGGGGAAATGCAATTAAAACTGGTTTGTAGGGCTACATAATAAGTCCCTCTGGAGTTGATAATTTTTTTATAACAAGCAAAATATGTTTGCTTTGTAAATCAGATGGACTGAGATGCAGCGATAACTACTTGGACAGACTTGTTAAAAATGCAAATTCACTCTCTGCCAGCAGGAGACGCTTAAAAGCGGGAGAAATAACGTTAACGGTAGAGGTTTGCGTCCGGTAACGGCTGTAAACTGAGCTTACAAACGCTGCTTTATCAGACATATAACATGCAAGATGACACTAAAGACAGTGTTCCTTCAGAAATACAGTGATATATCACGTTTTGATTTTTAAACATGCATCATGTTTATTCAACAGAGCCTTTGGGAAAGTTTTGATATTGTGGGTCGCCACAAATAAATGTATGTACATGAAACACATCCCACAGCACAACAACCTGAGCCCAACATCACTTTAACTGTGTTTGTAGCCGGCGGCACTAACAGCCCGATATACAAACACAGACCGGAAGTTACCTTCGGTCCGGGCGCGAAGTGACTTGTACCAAACACCAATGACTTGTACATATGGGTTCAGTCATTTCATACACTTCATAACTGTTGCAACAGAGGTGGAAATACCATTTTAAGTACAAGAATTATGTTTCCATCTTTATTGCCACAGTTTGTCCAACGGTTGTGCCGTTTAAACGCTGGAAACAACTCCAGCTCACGCCTCCTTTGCAATCTCTCCACAACACACTCTTTTGGTTGTTTCCCACACTCGCATGGACCAGAAATGCTGCGTTTGTTCCCTCGGTTGTTTCATTGTTCTCTCGTTCCTGCTGCAGAAATGGCAGGATATCATCAAAGAGGTGAAGTTCCTGCAGAAGCTGCGGCACCCAAACACGGTGGAGTACAGAGGCTGCTACCTGCGTGAACACACAGCATGGGTGAGAGTGTGTGTGTGTGTGTCTGTGAGAGAGAGAGAGAGTGTGTGTGTGTGTGTCTGTGAGAGAGAGAGAGTGTGTGTGTGTGTGTGTGTCTGTGAGAGAGAGAGAGTGTGTGTCTGTGAGAGAGAGAGAGAGAGAGTGTGTGTGTGTGTGTGTCTGTCTGTGAGAGAGAGAGAGAGAGAGAGTGTGTGTGTCTGTGAGTGTGTGTGAGAGAGTGTGAGTGTGTGTGTGTGTGTGTGTGTGTGTGTGTCTGTCTGTGTGTGTGAGAGAGAGAGAGTCTGTGTGTGTGTGTCTGTGTGTGTGTTGTAATGCCAGTTTAATATGGAGCTATTGTTTCAGCTCCGGGAATTAGTTATTAAATATTCAATATTGCTTGATCGACGTAATATTAATATTTAACGTACGATTTATACTTTGAGTACTCGGCCAGCGATTACTACATCAGTATATCTATTAAATCTCGCTTCTATCGCCCCGTGGCCCCGGTAACAATAAAACAAGATTAATAATTAATCAAGTTATTAGCTAGGTAACGTTATCTTTGGCAAATAAGGATGAAAATACTTGAAATCACATTCCAGAGACAATTCTTTATAAAACGGAACAAGGTTTATTCGTGATATTGCTATTCTAACATAAATGGATTACCTAATAAAAGCACAAACATACACACACATACCGGAGTTTTGAGGTTAAGGTTGAAATAATAACATTATTTCCTGTTTCGTAACTTAACCAACCAGCAAAGATCACGAACAAATACATATGCTTTGTTACTGCATTCAGATCATATTTACCAGTTCAGTCAGGATTAGGAATGCTTAGTTTGTTACTTGCTTGTGTTGGTTTAAGCAGGATGGATGTTTTGGCTTCGTTTTCCCGCGTGAGTTCAGTTCTTTGTTTCGGGTATCACGTGGTCGGTTCGTGCTTCTTCGGTTGCTCTCGTGTGGAGACTTGAAACTGCTGCGTGACGTCACCGGGAAAGCTCTCCTCTGCAGTCGTTGAATTCGTTGCTCCGTGAGGTTACGGCTTTGGCACGGTCTTAGACTTCTTCCGATGGTTGGCTCCGAGGTGAGCGTCCAGCGGACCGGCGTGCGTTGGAGGGCGCAGCTTCGAGGAGTTCCAGAGAGTTCAGAGATTCAAGAGATGTTCAAGCCATGTTCAAGAGAGAGAGAGCGCTCGCACTCGCGCGTAGTTTTAAACTGTCTGGGTTTGGACATCGCCCACAGGCGGCTGGTCCAATCAGAGCGTCGGTATGGGGTGGAGCCCCGCCCATGTCCAGGCTTTCTGGGGTGGAATTTACGTGATCCGACATTCCATTCATTCCGTGGAAGATACAAACTTACAGGTTTTATATGCCTATTTAGTCACACATGATGCTAAAGCTTAACGGTCATCAACATAATTTGTTACATACGACGCCAGCTTTTTTTAGAGACTAAACATCGCATTTAGAACACACACACACTACAGTTTATGCCGTTTAAAGCATGATTAAAAATCACCCACATTGTCCTAAATAATTCACATTCGAAATCATCACATCAAGCCTATGAGGGAAAGAGTACACAGTAATATCCATATATTTCTTTGTGTAGATGTTTTGAAAGTCATGAAATGAACGAATGTCTTTGAGAAACGTTCCCATCACATTCCTTTGTTCGTAATAGAAAGAAAACGTGCGCTTTTGCGCTGAGGCGGAGGAGGGGCTTTAGCGAGTTACTGATTCTTTCAGCTGCCCCCCTTCTGGTGACGTGTAGAGCCAGTTGAATTCCTGCCGACATATGTTACAGTGTGAGAGAGAGAGAGAGTGTGTGTGTGTCTGTCTGTCTGTGTGTGTGAGAGAGAGTCTGTGTGTGTGTGTCTGTGTGTGTGTATGTGAGAGAGAGAGCGAGAGAGTGTGTGTGTCTGTGTGTGTGTGTGAGTGAGAGTGTGTGTGTCTGTGTGTGTGTGTGTGAGAGAGTGTGTGTGTGTGTGTGTGTGTGTGTGAGAGAGAGAGAGAGTGTGTGTGTCTGTGTGAGAGAGTGTGTGTGTGTGTGTGTGTGTGTGTGTCTGTGTCTGTGGAGGAAGGCTCAGTGAAGAGCATGTACTGACCCGCTAGCACTGTTTTCATGTACTGCAATAGCGGCCCCGAACGCTCCACTTGTCACGTGCTAACAGCAATTATACCTTTTCTTTCTCTCCGCCTTCCTCTTGTCTGTGTGTGCCGCTCATCGTGCTGCTTCTCCTGCAGCTGGTGATGGAGTACTGTCTGGGCTCGGCCTCCGATCTGCTGGAAGGTGAGTGAATGGTTTCTGGAAGCACGTTCAGAGCCGCTCGTCAGATGCAGACGTGTAAAATAATGCAGATGTTTGCAGAAACAAAAAAAAACAGGATCCCGTTGTTTTCTTCCTCTTTCCCTCAGTGCACAAGAAACCATTACAGGAAGTGGAGATTGCAGCCATTACCCATGGTGCATTGCAGGGCTTGGTGTACCTCCACTCGCACAACATGATACACAGGTACAGAGCCGCTCGATTCCTGTGAGATGCAATAAATAATCTTTCCATTGATGTATGGTTTGGACAATATTTAAAAATCTGGAATCTGAGGGTGCAAAAAAAATTGAAATATTGAGATAATCATCTTTAAAGTTGTTCAAATGAAGTTCTTAGCCATGCATATTACTTAATTTGGAATAAAAGATGATTCCTAAATCTAATGGAAAACATTGCTCATATAATGGCAGAAATGCCCCTGGCAAATGTTGTCCCTTAATGAAAACGTTGCTGTGGAATAACTAGTGCACAGAATGTGTTACGTTTAAGGTTCAAAATATAATGAGCTCCATCTTTCTGAAATGTGCTGCTACATGTATATACCCGGTACAACCCGTTTGCACATCCCTCTTGCACATCCTTGTTCATATTACAATTTATTAAGTCCCAGTATACTGATTTGCACATCTTATTTGTTTTGCACTTTTTATTCTATTGCACATTTTACTCTTTATTTCTCTTCATTTTTTACCTATATTTATATATATGCTCTTGTTACTTTTATTTAATTTTAAATTTTTTTGCACTGGCCTCAAACATAACTACCACCACGACAATCATGCCCACAAATATCAATACAGACAAAACTCTGCCAAAACTCAGCTTTTCCCGAAGCATTAGGAACTTTTAGTAACTCCCCCCCCGCTCCATCTTCTCCTGATGCTCTGCATGGTCACCTGTCACCTGTATGCTAATGCGTGCGTATATGCGCTGCGTACTTGCCTATTGCATAGGCGATGTATAATATTTATAATATAATTATTATAACAATATTTCATACAGTACATGTGTGGTGTGTGCGTATTTGGGCACAATAAAAGGCGAGAAGCTAAATGAGCCCGAGTCCGATCCGTCAAAAAAACCCCCGGCCCGAATGGACTCAGCGTGACGGGCTTGCAGGGCTCTAAATAGGTCCTCTTTAATATGATAGTCAAGGTACCGGCTCTCTGCTGTCAGTCACAAGAATAAATTAGGTGTTTTCTTCCTCTGCAGGGATGTAAAAGCAGGGAACATCTTACTGACGGAGCCTGGCCAGGTCAAACTGGGAGACTTCGGCTCCGCCTCCATCGCTGCGCCTGCCAACTCCTTTGTGGGCACACCTTACTGGTACAAGAACACTTCCCAATCCGTACACATGTGGCAGTAATGTTGTCTTAAGCAAGTGGCTTAAGAGCTGGATGTGACGAGGGCAGGTGTGAGTGAGTTGTGCTGTGTTTGCAGGATGGCTCCAGAGGTCATCCTCGCCATGGATGAAGGCCAGTATGACGGGAAGGTTGACGTGTGGTCACTCGGCATCACCTGCGTAGAGCTTGGTGAGGCGTCTCTGCTGTCTACAGGAGGGTTGGGTATCGTTTCAATCCACTTTTGGATGTAGTCTTTATCTTGAGACGACGAATAGTCATTGCAGTTACCAACATTTACTTCGGTAGCTATTTTACTAGTATTCAAACAAAAATTGAATTTGGAAAACATTTTAGTATGAAATTCTGCATTTTTCAGAGATAGTATGTTTACTTAACAAGCATACATCTTTTGTTGGTTAACATTGAAGCCAGATAAAATAGGTACGCTGTCCCTTTAAGGCGGAAGGCACATTCAGTTTCTCCCCCCTGTTATATTCTCACTTATTACGCCATAACGACTGTATTTACGTGAGATGCTATACTAGACCCTTAGACAGCTGTCATAGTTACAAATCGCTAGTTTGTGTTTTGCTAGCTATGCAAACGCCGTTAACCAACGACAGAGATGTATATTTTGAAAGACGACACCGTTTTAGCCTATAGCATGTATTTTGGATGTCCGGTAGTCGTCTGATTGCGTTCTAGTCCCGTCTCGTCTTGTTAATGAAGACATTTCGTCATTTCTAGCATAGTTAATTTTAGCTCAACGTCTTAGTCACAGAAAAACGGTCCGTAAACGAGATTATTACTTTGGATCATCGTTTGCGATTATTACCGATTGCAATAAGATTACACAAACGGCTATTTACACTAACTCCGCCCCCTAACGTGTGATTGGGTGAGTCGACGTTAAAAGAAAGACGTGTATTCGGCATCAGTTTCAGTGGCGTTGATGATAAAGCGTTAATTAAACTTTATTTTCTCCCTTTTCAAATCTCATATCACATCAGAAAGGCTTTTATTTACCTTTTTATTTAGGTCATAATCAAAAAGTTGAAAATAAAGTGTTAGGGGAGGGCATTATTGTCGCAATAAGGTGGCATACATTTAATAATTTGAATTAAAACTATAATTTACACTTATTATTGTGTACTGTTTTATAATATACTACAATACTGAAGTGCAGATAATTGCCACTAAGTAGTATAAATAGAATCTATAGCTATTTGCATTATGTAAATAGCATATCGTAAAAAAATAGATAGCATAGATAATCGTTAGCATCGCACTCAAAAATGACTAATATATTTCCTATTTAAACTTGATTCTATTTTAGTTACGTCGCGTACTAAAACCGATGGAAAATTTAAAATTGTGATTTTCTAGGAACTATTTTCTCGCTCCGGCGTAATAATCAAGAACTGTGCAGCCGTACCGCAGTGATATTCCGCCGCGTCTGAAAGTAGTCCCTATAGCTATAACTAGTTACCACTACTTTCAGTCTAAGATATAACTACAGAGGTCATGCTTTAAATAGGAAAAACATTGACGTTTGAGCGAGATGCTAACGATGTATGCTAAGCTACGCTAACAGTGCTAACGCAAGCCCGGCTGAATGATTCAAAAACGTCATATAATGAGCCTATTTCCAAAAAAAAGTGTAGTGTTCCTTTAAGCATCTTAACAAACACGCGGCTCTGAAGTGGAACCAGTTTCCGATACCCATCCCTTCTGAAAGAGAACCTACCGTTGTCCAGAGTCTGTGCAGCACATTGGTGGCTTGCTCTCGATCCACACAGACAATAATAGTAAGGTATTGTTTACAGTCTAATGGAAGCCCTGCAGCTAACCTTGCTTGTTTCCTTCTCCTGTGTTGTAGCGGAGAGAAAGCCTCCCTTGTTTAATATGAATGCTATGAGTGCCTTGTACCACATCGCCCAGAACGAGAGCCCGGTCCTGCAGTCCAATCACTGGTACAGTGTTTCCGAAGCAGTAGAGATTACAGAACATTCAACCTCAAAGCCTTAAGCATCTTCTGTGTGCTGTTGAAAGCATTTGTGTTGTGTTTTACAGTATTGTAGCCTTCAAATGTGGTAAATAGATTAAGTAATGTTAGTTTATTACTAAACAATTTGAGGGTGGGGGGGATTGTGATTAGGGCTGGGCGATATGGCCTAAAAAAATATCAGTTTCAGTCGTTATCGATAATTATCATGTCAAATATTATCTCTTTAAAGTTTAAAGCTGGAATTTGGCTCCAAAGTGAAAGTTGCATGCCATTAATTTTCCTTAAAATAAACATCTAAATGTATTTATTAGTTACTGCATGCTCTAATGAGTGATATTGTTTCAAATCAATCCATAAACCGGTTCGGGTTGCCTTATTAATAACAATAATTTTGGAAATGCGCATAATATATTTTAAAATCAGACACATCTTTATAAATTGTAGCAACCTCAGTTTTAATTGATTACATTTAGTTTTTTAATATATTAAGTATTGGTCTCTCATAGTAGCATACATTTAGATCATAATAAATACATATTACCATAAATATTTTAGCTAGTTTGTAGTGTAACACATACTGTAATTATATACAGTTAGTCCTGTATTAAAACTCATGAATATCCCAGATTTGTGAGTGTTACGAACTTCGTTTTATCGAGGAATATTATATCGTTATGGAATTATCGCCCAGCCCTAGTGGTGACACAACCAAGATTGTGTTTCATCATAACAGTTTATAATTAATTACAGCTGCATGTTGTTTCCGAACCTCTCAGGTCGGATTATTTCCGTAACTTCGTAGACTCTTGTCTGCAGAAGATCGTCCAGGACAGACCTACCTCTGATGTGCTGCTTAAAGTAAACGTCTATTTAAAGCGTCTTTCTAAACATGATGCGTTCCAGACGCTGTGGTTTAGAGACGCTCCTCTGGGCTTTGTTTCTCCAGCATCACTTCTTGTGCCGCGAGCGTCCGGTGACGGCGGTGATGGACCTGATCGCACGCACTAAAGACGCCGTGAGGGAGCTGGATAACCTGCAGTACCGCAAGATGAAGAAGATCCTGTTTCAGGAGACACACAACGGCCCCGCCGCCGAGGGGACCGAGGAGGAAGAGGTGAGACGACCTTTCAACTTATCACGTTAGAAAAAAAAAATATATATGGAAAGTTTATTATTTTAGGGGCGCATTACATTAGGGCTGTCAAAAAAAGTGCATTTCGAATATTTGTTGAATTTAATATAAAAATCCACTTTTGAATGCAAAAACGCTACAGATGTGCGTCAATGTGCGTGGCAAAAATTTGCTTCATTCGTTTGTGAAATTCGTTACAGATCGTTCGACCTCCTCACTCACTTTCTTCCAAGCAAGATCCTTTTTATTCCTGTTTTTGTAAAAGTACAAAGTAGTATCGCACAGCTCCGGGTATCCACACACAACCACGATTAATCTGTCCTCCATTGTTGTTTGGGATTTTCTGCCTCCGCTCGTAATCACGTCACTGCTAGAGCAAGCTCCTGATTGGTTAACGCGGCGCGAATATCCACCAAAGTTCAGATTTTTCATCTTGCGTGAATCTCGCGTCAAATGCTCAATTTGCGCCGCCTCATTCGCACGAATAGCGCCGCAGGATTGTCTATCGCGTCTTTGCATTGACTTAACATGTAAATCATTCGCGCGTAACGCTTCATTCACGTCTGTTGTGAACGCACCTTCAGGCTGCCTTACACGAGATGTGATGATGATGTACGTGTCGTTGCATGTTAATGCTTTTATATTATAGTTAAATGTTTACCTCAAAACTGTAACTAATAACGTTCACATTTATCATGTTTTCTATCAGCGTTGAACTCGTGTTTAGTAAGCATGTCAAATTAATACAAGTTCAACTTTTAAAACACGTCTTTATAGCGTTTTTCTGCATGTTTTTAAATCTAAAACGTCTTTGTGATTGGTTCTCGGTCCTTAGTATTAAACTATACATTAAACTAACACTTGTTGTTTCTAATTGTTTAACTCCTTACCTGTCACCCCCCCACTTTGAAAATAAACGTGAAAGTGCACTATTTAAAGTTATAATTCATGAATACAGACCTAAGGTCTGTCTCTTTTTAACGAAGACAATTAGCAATTATTGCAGAAGTGAAATCATTTCAAAAAAGTTATAAAAGTTTACATTTACTGTAAAGAAAATTTACTTTAAATATTTGACAAACTTGGTTTTAATCTAAATTTGGCATAAAATTAAAGCCATATGTCTAAATAAGTTGTGTTCCAAATTTGAAGTTGATATAAAAAAATTGAGATTACTATGTAATATTGTCTATGTAATATTGTCTATGCGTAATACCACAAGCAGCCACCGGGTGCTGTTCAAACCCATTGATATTTTTTATACTTTATTCTCACAAATGTGTCACATTCTCTCAATATCACAAAATAACCACCAAATGTGGAATCTTCAGACTCGGATCTTTCTGATGATATGTATTTTGTCAAGATTATAAAAAAATATATTCTATAAGACATTTGGAATATGACACCTCCCACTAAGGGCGAGGAGCCTGCTAAAATATTTCTATGCTAACGCAACGTCCGATTTCAAAACGGATGAATTTTGAGGTTCAAATAATATATCATATATGATGATTACTAAAACGTGATCGCAAATAAATAAAACGAATATAATTTTAGTGTCAAAGGTCAGAACTCCTGTTATGATGTGCACTTGTCATAAATTAATCTATTACTGCTCCTACATAATTTTTAACAACAAACAGTGGTAAAACATCTATTTAGGAGTCTTGGACCTTGTCAGGATTGGATTCGGATTTAATTAGGTGTCCCGTATATGTTAACGGTGACCGCTAAGCAATGTAATTAATTATGGTTTATAAACATTATGCACTTTTCAAAGATAGTCTTGTTTTTTTATTTCTTTGAAGAAACGTGCATTCGTGATATTGTGCTCGATGCGCCCTCTTGTGGACCCCTAACTAATTATACAATATTGATAATATTTTAGTACAAAATTAGATTGTATGATCAGTTAGTTTGATCACGCGGCAGTAGAACAGCTATATTTGGGAATATCAGTGTGCTGTCGTCTCACATGATTGTCTCGTGGAAGCAGAGAAGAATAGGGTTTAACAACAGACTAAACATGAGTTAGGGTTTGGTTTCCGGCATCCGTCGGCTCATGTTTGATGGATTTGTTTGTGACATCATTGACACATTGATTTACAGTAGCTAGCCTTAAAGGGACAGTGCACCCAAAAATGATCATTTACTCATCCTCAAGTAGGTCCAAACCTGTATGAATGTGTTTGTTCTGCTGAACACAAAAGAAGATATTCTGAACAACGTTTGTAATCAGGCTATTTTGGGGCACCATTGACTTCCACATTGACTTTTGGGCGTGTCATAGGCGTGTCATGGGCGTGTCATGGGCGTTATGGCCGTGTCGTGGCCGTGTCATGAGCGTGTTATGGCCGTGTCGTGGCCGTGTCATGAGCGTGTTATGGCCGTGTCATGAGCGTGTTATGGGCGTGTTATGGCTGTGTTATGGGCAGTGTTATGGGCATGTTATGGGCATGTTATGGGCATGTTATGGGCGTGTCATGAGCGTGTCATGGGCGTGTTATGGCCGTGTCATGAGCGTGTTATGGGCGTGTTATGGCCGTGTCATGAGCGTGTTATGGGCGTGTTATGGCTGTGTCATGAGCGTGTTATGGCGTGTTATGGCGTGTCATGGCGTGTTATGGGCGTGTTATGGCTGTGTCATGGCGTGTTATGGGCGTGTTATGGCCGTGTCATGAGCGTGTTATGGCTGTGTTATGGCCGTGTCATGGGCGTGTTATGGCTGTGTTATGGGCAGTGTTATAGGCAGTGTTATGGGCATGTTATGGGCGTGTCATGGCGTGTTATGAGCGTGGCCGTGTCATGGCGTGTTATGGCGTGTCATGGCGTGTTATGGGCGTGTTATGGCTGTGTCATGGCGTGTTATGGCCGTGTTATGGCCGTGTCATGAGCGTGTTATGGGCGTGTTATGGCTGTGTTATGGCGTGTCATGGCGTGTTATGGGCGTGTTATGGCTGTGTTATGGCGTGTCATGGCGTGTTATGGGCGTGTTATGGGCGTGTTATGGCTGTGTTATGGCCGTGTCATGAGCGTGTTATGGGCGTGTTATGGCTGTGTCATGAGCGTGTTATGGGCGTGTTATGGCTGTGTCATGGCGTGTTATGGGGCTGTGTCATGGCGTGTTATGGGCGTGTTATGGCTGTGTTATGGCCGTGTCATGAGCGTGTTATGGGCGTGTTATGGCTGTGTTATGGCCGTGTCATGAGCGTGTTATGAGCGTGTTATGGGCGTGTTATGGCTGTGTTATGGCGTGTTATGGGCATGTTATGGCGTGTCGCGCAGGCGTGTTGTGGGCGTGTCATGGGCGTGTTATTGCATTCGCACCCATGCTCCTAAATACATTTTCCAGTTCGCACACATCTATTTTGGTCGCAAATGTGAGAAATCAAAAGATTTTCTCTTAATAATAATATAATGAGCCGTAATAACCCACAGTAATTTCAGGTTATTAATATGACAGTGTAGTTAAAATAATTGTTATTTATTTCATTCATTTTATTCAGATGTATGGTAGAAAATTAGACTACTAGTTAAATATAATGCTTTTTCAATATTGATATAATGATAATTAGCAAAGAAAGGATCCTATCTTACAAAAATATGAACGCCAGTTTTATTATATTCCCTGACAGTGGCTGTTTTAATAAATATAAAGATAATAAAAAATCACAATCTCTTTCTTGGCATTTGTTTTAGTAATGGTGAGTATTGGGTTCAGGTGGGTGGGGGGGAGGGGGGGTTCTTTTCACTGTGTGTGTGTGTGTGTGTGTGTGTGTGGATGACCGTCAGCCCCCCCGAAGACCTGTTCTGACCCGGGAACAACCTGTATAGTAAGGAGAAAAACACTGCTGTCCCACATTCTGCAGAATATCTTACTTTGTGTTCAGAACAAACACATTCATACAGGTTTGGACCTACTTGAGTTTTTTTTTTGGGTGGACTGTCCCTTTAAAGTCAATATGAACTCAACAATGACCTAATTTGCTTTCAAAGCCTGCTATTGTGACGCTTTGTCTTTGTAGTGGTTGAGGCTAGAAGGGATTCGGCTAAAACTACCGGGCATGCGTAGACCTGTCCCAATAACAACTTTGTTATACTATATATTGCCCCAAAAATGATTGCATTAAGTGTTTTTTTATATTATAGTTTTCCCACTATAATATATAATCATAATATAACAGCATAATAATGCAAGAAGCCCTACACACTCTCAACTTTTAAGAATATTGAGATTTGGTATCAATATATTAGATGCCTTAACTTGAATAAAGGGTAAATAAATAATTTCTAACAAAATGTAACGAGTAGAAAAAATAAAACCGCACAAAGGACTTGTATGGAGCTTTTTCCATCTGCAGATTCATTTTTATGTAAATATAATGGGCAATATTGCATCACCAAAAATGAATGAGGTCATGTACATACAGTATATTGTGCGATAAGTCCATATATTGATGACTGCGTCAGTATTAGTGTAATTTTTATCACACTGTACAAAAAACGTACAAAAAACACGTCCATCCGTGTTTTTTGCATCGCGCAAATCATAGAGCGCTAAGTGTGATGATGGACGCTGTTTATCATGTCACTCATATGAGTTCTCAGATAGGGTCGTGTTCTGTGTTTAATGTCCTCTTGTGTCTGTAGGATGTGGAGCAGTACATGCTGCGTACGGGCACGGTGAACAGCATGGAGAGCTCCCACTCGCTGCCGTCCATGTCCATCAGCGCCAGCTCCCAGAGCTCTTCGGTGAACAGCCTCGCGGACGGCTCGGACGACAGCGGAGAGATGGCCATGATGCAGGAGGGCGAGCATACGGTGTCCTCCAACAGCTCGGTGCTGCACAAACCACTGGTACGGCTCCCACGGAGTGCCTTAAAATTACATTTTCAGCATCATTAGTCCAGGCTTCAGTGCCACGTGATGCTTCTGAAATGCTCAGTTATTAACTCTTTCCCCACCAGTGTTTTCAAAGAAAAAGATGTCGGCTACTGCAAGCATTATTTTTTATCATTTGTGACCCTGGAGCACAAAACCAGTCATAAGGGTCAATTTTATGAAACTGTGATTTATGCATCATCTGAAAGATGAATGAATAGATTTCCATTGATGTATGGTTTGGACAATATTTGGTAAATCTGGAATCTGAGGGTGCAACAAAATCATCTCAAAATGAGAAAATCATCTTTAAAGTTGTTAAAAATTAAGTTCTTAACACTGCATTTTACTAATCAATAATTACGTTTTGATATATTTACGGTAGTAAATACACATGAACTTAATATCCTAATAGGGATGCGACAAGGTCAAAGGTCGACTGTCAAAACACAACAAGGTTCGTGTAGGTTATGTCTAACAGGAAAGTAAACAGCCGAGACAAACGGATGTGTGCCTATATATTAGAAACGCGCAGGTCTTAAAAGGAGAGAACTAAACATACTGCCGACTTTAATTAAAGGGATAGTTCACCCTACGATTGTATTTCTGTTATTATATTTACTCACTCACATGTTGTCCCAAACCTGTATTCATTTCTTTCTTGTGCTAAACACAAAACAAAGTATTTTGAAGAAGGTGGAAAACCAAACATTTGCTGGTCCACATTGACTTTGATAGAAATAAAAAAATACTGTGTAAGTCACTGAGGACCAGAAACTGTTTGGTTTTCCACCTTCTTTAAAATATAATTTGTTCAGCAGAGTTTAAAAGTAAACTCGAGTGAGTAAATGATGGTATAATATAAAACACTATGACAGAATCGACAGAATTATTATTATTTAATGCTAACTCTACAAAACACAAAGAAAAAATAACTCGCTACTTTTGACAGAAAAAATAATACAGCTGCTTTAATAAGAATCAATCTATATAGTGTTTTATTTTTATATTTGTTCATTCCATTTCTTGAATATTCCTGCTAAATATGCCTATTGTGCCTGAAAATAAAGCACTGTTTGTTTTATTTGTATATTATGTTTATTTGTAATGTGTCAAGGATTGTAAAGACAGGATTTGTCTTTGTACTGCTCAGACACAATAGTAAAATCAACATGACAAAGAATCGTGAAATTGTGATATTTCTAAAAAATAGTGATATGATATTTTTGCCATATCGCCCCCCCCCCCCTACTTTGACTGTTAGAATAACACTTTAAAGAAACATTTGTTATAATTCTTTAACAGCATTGACATTATTATAGCACTTATAAATGTAGGTCAATAATTATTTATAAATTATAAATGTAAGCTACTAATATGTTTAGTATGTTAACATTATGCATTAAACACATACCTAACAATAACCAAGATTATGGTATCGATACCGATTTAGTATCGATACCGAGGTACTACATTCTAGTATCGTACCGAAACCAAAATTATGGTATTGAGCCATCCCTATATCCTAATGATTTTTGGCATAAAATAAAAATGTATAATTTTGACCCATACAATGTATTGTTGTCTATTGCTACAAATATGACTGCTTTTGTGCTCCAGGGACACGTATAATGGCACTGAGAATGCTGTTTTATGAATATATGAACGACAAACAGAGCCTCGGCTTTTAAACCACAAAAAAAAAAAAAAAAATTCTATCTTCATGCAATCTTTTTTATCAACACTTTGAATGTGTGTAAGTTTCATTAAAAAGCAACATTCAGAAGAAAACCATGGTTTTGTCCAGATAAGATTTAGAGAAATGATCAAAACTGTAATGATGCTGAAAATACAGCTTTGAGCACAGAAATAAATTACAGTTTAAAAGATATTAGAATAGAAAACCGCTGATTTAAACTAATAATATTTCAGTATGTACAGTATTTTTGATCAGATAAATGCAGCCTTGATGAGCATAAGAGGCATCATATTATTCCAAGCCTAAATACACATTGGTCCCCCACAGAACCATGAGAGCTTCTACGACGACCCGTACCAGCCGGAGGTGGACTCCCCGCAGCAGGGTCCCTCTGGGGGCCGCCGGCGCAGGGGACGGGACCACTTCGCCACCATCCGCACGGCCTCGCTGGTGACCCGACAGATCCAGGAGCACGAGCAGGGCTCGGCGCTCCGAGAGCAGATGTCCAGATACAAGCGCATGAGGAGGCAGCACCAGAAGCAGCTGATGGCTCTGGAGAACAAGCTGAAGGCCGAGATGGACGAACATCAGCTGAGGCTCGACAAAGAGCTGGAGACGCAGAGGAACAGCTTCAGCAGCGAAGCAGACAAACTCGGCAAGAAGAACCAGGCCATCCTGGAGAAAGAGGTGAGTGTCGCATCACTACGATAGATGGATGGATCGATGGAAAGAATGACAGAAAAAGAAAAAAGCGAATGAGAGGGGAACAGAAAAACTGGGATGGAGCTGTCGATGATGAGCAGAAATGAAGTTCTGTTCTTCACTCCTCTTTGTTCTGTTCTTCACTCCTCCTCTCTGTTCTGTTCTTCACTCCTCCTCCTCTTTGTTCTGTTCTTCACTCCTCCTCTTTGTTCTGTTCTTCACTCCTCCTCCTCTCTGTTCTGTTCTTCACTCCTCCTCCTCTTTGTTCTGTTCTTCACTCCTCCTCCTCTGTTCTGTTCTTCACTCCTCCTCTCCTCTTTGTTCTGTTCTTCACTCCTCCTCCTCTCTGTTCTGTTCTTCACTCCTCCTCCTCTCTGTTCTGTTCTTCACCTCCTCCTCTTTGTTCTGTTCTTCACTCCTCTCTGTTCTGTTCTTCTCCTCCTCTCTGTTCTGTTCTTCACTCCTCCTCCTCTCTGTTCTGTTCTTCACTCCTCCTCCTCTCTGTTCTGTTCTTCACTCCTCCTCCTCTGTTCTGTTCTTCACTCCTCCTCCTCTCTGTTCTGTTCTTCACTCCTCCTCCTCTCTGTTCTGTTCTTCTCCTCCTCTCTGTTCTGTTCTTCCTCCTCCTCCTCTCTGTTCTGTTCTTCACTCCTCCTCCCTCTGTTCTGTTCTTCACTCCTCCTCCTCTGTTCTGTTCTTCCACCTCCTCCTCTCTGTTCTGTTCTTCACTCCTCCTCTCTGTTCTGTTCTTCCTCCTCCTCCTCTGTTCTGTTCTTCACTCCTCCTCCTCTCTGTTCTGTTCTTCACTCCTCCTCTCTGTTCTGTTCTTCACCTCCTCCTCTGTTCTGTTCTTCACCTCCTCTCTGTTCTGTTCTCTGTTCTTCACTCCTCCTCCTCTGTTCTGTTCTTCACTCCTCCTCCTCTCTGTTCTGTTCTTCACTCCTCCTCCTCCTCTGTTCTTCCTCCTCCTCCTCTCTGTTCTGTTCTTCACTCCTCCTCCTCTGTTCTGTTCTTCACTCCTCCTCCTCTCTGTTCTGTTCTTCACTCCTCCTCCTCTCTGTTCTGTTCTTCACTCCTCCTCCTCTCTGTTCTGTTCTTCACTCCTCCTCCTCTCTGTTCTTCACTCCTCCTCCTCTCTCTGTTCTGTTCTTCACTCCTCCTCTCTGTTCTGTTCTTCACTCCTCCTCCTCTTTGTTCTGTTCTTCACTCCTCCTCCTCTGTTCTGTTCTTCACTCCTCCTCCTCTGTTCTGTTCTTCACTCCTCCTCCTCTGTTCTGTTCTTCACTCCTCCTCCTCTCTGTTCTGTTCTTCACCTCCTCCTCTGTTCTGTTCTTCACTCCTCCTCTCTGTTCTGTTCTTCACTCCTCCTCCTCTCTGTTCTGTTCTTCCTCCTCCTCCTCTCTGTTGTTCTTCACTCCTCCTCCTCCTCTGTTCTGTTCTTCCTCCTCCTCTGTTTTGTTCTCCTCCTCCTCCTCCTCTGTTCTGTTCTTCACTCCTCCTCCTCTCTGTTCTTCACTCCTCCTCCTCTCTGTTCTGTTCTTCACTCCTCCTCTCTGTTCTTCACTCCTCCTCCTCCTCCTCTCTGTTCTGTTCTTCACTCCTCCTCCTCTCTGTTCTGTTCTTCACTCCTCCTCCTCTCTGTTCTGTTCTTCACTCCTCCTCCTCTCTGTTCTGTTCTTCACTCCTCCTCTCTGTTCTGTTCTTCACTCCTCCTCCTCTCTGTTCTGTTCTTCACTCCTCCTCCTCTCTGTTCTTTTCTTAACTCCTCCTCCTCTCTGTTCTGTTCTTCACTCCTCCTCCTCTCTGTTCTGTTCTTCACTCCTCCTCCTCTCTGTTCTGTTCTTCACTCCTCCTCCTCTCTGTTCTGTTCTTCACTCCTCCTCCTCTCTGTTCTGTTCTTCACTCCTCCTCCTCCTCTCTGTTCTGTTCTTCACTCCTCCTCCTCTCTGTTCTGTTCTTCACTCCTCCTCCTCTCTGTTCTGTTCTTCACTCCTCCTCTGTTCTGTTCTTCACTCCTCCTCCTCTCTGTTCTGTTCTTCACCTCCCTCTCTGTTCTTCACCTCCTCCTCCTCTCTGTTCTGTTCACTCCTCCTCCTCTCTCTGTTCTGTTCTTCACTCCTCCTCTCTGTTCTGTTCTTAACTCCTCCTCCTCTCTGTTCTGTTCTTCACTCCTCCTCCTCTCTGTTCTTTTCTTCACTCCTCCTCTCTGTTCTGTTCTTCACTCCTCCTCCTCTCTGTTCTGTTCTTCACTCCTCCTCCTCTCTGTTCTGTTCCTTCCTCCTCCTCTCTATTCTGTTCTTCACTCCTCCTCCTCTCTGTTCTTTTCTTCACTCCTCCTCTCTGTTCTGTTCTTCACTCCTCCTCCTCTCTGTTCTTTTCTTCACTCCTCCTCCTCTCTGTTCTGTTCTTCACTCCTCCTCCTCTCTGTTCTGTTCTTCACTCCTCCTCTCTGTTCTGTTCTTCACTCCTCCTCCTCTGTTCTGTTCTTCACTCCTCCTCTGTTCTGTTCTTCCTCCTCCTCTCTGTTCTGTTCTTCACTCCTCCTCCTCTCTCTGTTCTGTTCTTCCTCCTCCTCTCTCTGTTCTGTTCTTCACTCCTCCTCCTCTGTTCTGTTCTTCACTCCTCCTCTCTGTTCTGTTCTTCACTCCTCCTCTCTGTTCTGTTCTTCACTCCTCCTCCCTCCTCTCTGTTCTGTTCTTCCTCCTCCTCCTCTCTGTTCGGTTCTTCACTCCTCCTCCTCTCTGTTCTGTTCTTCACTCCTCCTCCTCCTCTGTTCTTCTTCCTCCTCCTCTCTGTTTTGTTCTTCACTCCTCTCTGTTCTGTTCTTCACTCCTCCTCCTCTCTGTTCTGTTCTTCTTCCTCCTCCTCCTCTCTGTTCTGTTCTTCACTCCTCCTCCTCTCTGTTCGGTTCTTCACTCCTCCTCCTCTCTGTTCTGTTCTTCACTCCGCTCTGTTCTTCACTCCTCCTCCTCCTCTCTGTTCTGTTCTTCACTCCTCCTCCTCTCTGTTCTGTTCTTCACTCCTCCTCTCTGTTCTGTTCTTAACTCCTCCTCCTCTCTGCTCTGTTCTTCACTCCTCCTCCTCTCTCTGTTCTGTTCTTCACTCCTCCTCTCTGTTCTGTTCTTCACTCCTCCTCCTCTCTGTTCTTTTCTTAACTCCTCCTCCTCTCTGTTCTGTTCTTCACTCCTCCTCCTCTCTGTTCTGTTCTTCACTCCTCCTCCTCTCTGTTCTGTTCTTCACTCCTCCTCCTCCTCTCTGTTCTGTTCTTCACTCCTCCTCTCTGTTCTGTTCTTCACTCCTCCTCCTCTGTTCTGTTCTTCACTCCTCCTCCTCTCTGTTCTGTTCTTCACTCCTCCTCCTCTCTGTTCTGTTCACTCCTCCTCTTTGTTCTGTTCTTCACTCCTCCTCCTCTCTGTTGTTCTTCACTCCTCCTCCTCTCTGTTCTGTTCTTCACTCCGCTCTGTTCTGTTCTTCACTCCTCCTCCTCCTCTCTGTTCTGTTCTTCCTCCTCCTCCTCTCAGTTCTGTTCTTCTCCTCCTCCTCCTCTCTGTTCTGTTCTTCACTCCTCCTCCTCCTCTGTTCTGTTCTTCACTCCTCCACCTCTCTGATCTGTTCTTCACACCTCCTCTCTGTTTTGTTCTTCACTCCTCCTCCTCTCTGTTTTGTTCTTCACTCCTCCTCTCTGTTCTGTTCTTCACTCCTCCTCTCTGTTCTGTTCTTCACTCCTCCTCCTCTCTGTTCTGTTCTTCACTCCTCCTCCTCTCTGTTCGGTTCTTCACTCCTCCTCCTCTCTGTTCGGTTCTTCACTCCTCCTCCTCTCTGTTCTGTTCTTCACTCCTCCTCCTCTCTGTTCTGTTCTTCACTCCTCTTTGTTCTGTTCTTCACTCCTCCTCTCTGTTCTGTTCTTCATTCCTTCTCCTCTCTATTCTGTTCTTCACTCCTCCTCCTCTCTGTTCTGTTCTTCATTCCTCCTCCTCTCTGCTCTGTTCTTCACTCCTCCTCCTCTCTGTTCGGTTCTTCACTCCTCCTCCTCTCTGTTCTGTTCTTCACTCCTCCTCCTTCTCTGTTCTTCACTCCTCCTCCTCTCTATTCTGTTCTTCACTCCTCCTCCTCTCTGTTCTTCACTCCTCCTCTCTATTCTGTTCTTCACTCCTCCTCCTCTCTGTTCTTCACTCCTCCTCCTCTCTCTATTCTGTTCTTCACTCCTCCTCCTCTGTTCTGTTCTTCACTCCTCCTCCTCTGTTCTGTTCTTCACTCCTCCTCCTCTCTGTTCTGTTCTTCACTCCTCCTCCTCTCTGTTCTGTTCTTCACTCCTCCTCCTCTTTGTTCTGTTCTTCACTCCTCCTCCTCTCTGTTCTGTTCTTCACCTCCTCCTCTCTGTTCTGTTCTTCCTCCTCCTCCTCTCTGTTTTGTTCTTCACTCCTCCTCCTCTCTGTTCTGTTCTTCACTCCTCCTCCTCTGTTCTGTTCTTCACTCCTCCTCTCTGTTCTTCTTCCTCCTCCTCTCTATTCTGTTCTTCACTCCTCCTCCTCTCTGTTCTTCACTCCTCCTCCTCTCTATTCTGTTCTTCCTCCTCCTCTCTGTTCTGTTCTTCCTCCTCCTCCTCTTTGTTCTGTTCTTCCTCCTCCTCCTCTCTGTTCTGTTCTTCCTCCTCCTCCTCTCTGTTCTTCACTCCTCCTCCTCTCTATTCTGTTCTTCACTCCTCCTCCTCTGTTCTTTTCTTCACTCCTCCTCCTCTTTGTTCTGTTCTTCGCTCCTCCTCCTCTCTGTTCTGTTCTTCGCTCCTCCTCCGCTCTGTTCTGTTCTTCGCTCCTCCTCCTCTCTACTCTGTTCTTCACTCCTCCTCCTCTCTGTTCTGTTCTTCGCTCCTCCTCCTCCTCTCTGTTCTGTTCTTCGCTCCTCCTCCTCCTCCTCTCTGTTCTGTTCTTCACTCCTCCTCCTCCTCCTCTCTTATCTCAGTGTAAGGGTGCTCTCACAGAAGAGAAGAAGTTCCAGCAGCATATCTTGGGCCAGCAGAAGAAGGAGCTCAGCAGCCTGCTGGAGTCTCAGAAGCGGCAGTACAGGCAGCGCAAAGATCAGCTCAAAGAGGTACAGCGGAGAGCGATTCGCTCGTCTGCTTCTCTCTCATGTGCTGATGAAGGTTTCTCCTGTGTGCAGGAGCTCAATGAGAACCAGTCCACGCCGAAGCGGGAGAAGCAGGAGTGGCTGGTGCAGCAGAAGGAGTGTCTGCAGCAGCTGCAGGCAGAGGAGGAGGCGGGGCTACTGCGCAGACAGAGGCAGTACTACGAGCTGCAGGGCCGTCAGTACAAGAGGAAGATGCTGCTCTCTCGCCACAACCTGGAGCAAGACCTGCTCCGAGAGGTACAGAGCCGAGAGACAGTCCTCTGCCCAGATCATTAGCTTGATTACTTTTGTTTCATATTACGTCTGTTTGCACGAGCGAGAACAAACAAATGAACCTGCCTCTCACGTGTTCAGTCACATGCAGTGTTTCCCACAGGATTTTATTTCCATATTTATGTTAAATGCACTTTCAGAGCAAAATTAAGAGCGTCAACCCCTTATTAGTAAACCAAATTGAGCTTTTTAATCATTATTATAATCGTCTCTTAGACAGAAATATATTACTACTGTAATACAATTGCATTGTTAAATAAAAACGAGTATATTTCCTAATAATAATAATAAAAACTACTGTTAGATCATACCTCGACGGCAGAAATATCAGATTCAGCCTCAGATCCTCAGAAAAAATCTTTTTTTTATGGTCAGCGAAATTATCTAATACCCGAAACTAAGTCTAGTCTGCTCTCAAAACCAGTGTTTGTCTGGTACCCAAAACTCTATTAACAGTTTAATTAATGAAATGAATGCATAAATTAAAAAAAAAAAATTATTGTATGATTACATTAAATAATAAATTATTATAAAGATAGAATAAATTTATATAAAACTAACTAATATTAGAGATCTTGTTAATATGAGAAGTCTAAAATATTTTTGGTTAATTATTGCACAGTCTAGGTAATTAATAGGCAACGCTGCACAAACGGCAGCGAGTGTGTTGATCGCACTGTGAATGAACACTTTCCAAAGGGAGCTCGTTAATAACACACCTCTGATAGAAACCACTAATTGAGCTATCGGTAAGCCCCGCCCCCCCTTAATTACTGTTGCTCCTCAGCTCTTACAATCTGTGATGTTTTCACTCCACCTTAAATATTCCATGGAAGAATTTATGAAGTATTTAATAATAAATACAGTGGGTAACTCGAAGCGAGGGTTTACAGATCTCAATGCAAGCGGGAGACGTCTCATATTACAGTCGTGGATGACAACATGCACATCAACACTGTTCATGCATCACAAGGGATGATTATATTAATATACATTTAACCAGTTT
This sequence comes from Gymnocypris eckloni scoliostomus, assembly GCA_027564155.1. Taxonomy (NCBI): domain Eukaryota; kingdom Metazoa; phylum Chordata; class Actinopteri; order Cypriniformes; family Cyprinidae; genus Gymnocypris; species Gymnocypris eckloni. The sequence continues at coordinate 11,012,649 of CM050430.1, read as the reverse complement.
TAATATAGAGACACCTTCGTTTATGTGTTTTTGACCCACACTGTACAAGACGCATATATAATAATAATAATACCTTTTATTTATAGGCACCTTTCAAGACACACAAGGACACCGTACAGTAAAATACAAAACACAAGCATTATAACACATTAAACAAGCAAATCATTAAAAGCTGTTCTAAACAAATACATTTTATCTGAACTTTAAAATAGGTTAATTGAGTCCAGCTGAATAATAATTGGAGATATATGGTCAAAAGTACGTGAGTTAATCACTGTCCTAGCTGCTGAATTCTGGATTGACTCTAATCGATGCCAACTAAAAGAGAATTGCAATCAATCCGAGATATAACCAATGCATGAATAAGCACTCCAGTACTATCTTGAGAAAGTGGAGAACGAAGTCTAGCAATATTGCATAAATTAAAAAATTCTAATATTACTAATATGAGAACCAAACGAATGCAAACCATCGGATATAACCTCAAGTCTTTTCACCTGGGTTGAAAAATTGATTAGGCAATTATCAATAAATAAGATAAGGATTGAGTTTTATATCAAACGGATCTAGAACCCACAAGAAGGGCTTGTGTTTTGTTAGTATTTAACGTATTGGTCATCCAAATATTAACATCCTGCAAACATTTAGTGAGGTCAGGAGGAGAATAAGAAACATTAGGTTATGTGGAAATATACTCTTGTGTGTTGTCAGCGTTAAAATTAATACCATAAGAGCGAAAAATACGACCATGAGGTAGAATATAAATGATAAATAAAAGCGGACCCAAGACCGAGCCTTGTGGGACGCCACGAGTAACTGAAACAGATTGTATATTCTTAATCTTAAACTGTTTTCTGTCTTTTAAATATGATGAGAAGCAGAGAAGTGCATTATCAGATATTCCTATACAAGCCAGTCGTTCCAATAATACTGAATGACTAATAGTATCAAGGCAGCACTAATATCTAAAAGAATAAGAATAGACAGAAAACTAGAATCAGCAGCTAGGAGAAGATCATTTATAACCTTAACAAGAGCTGTTTCGCTACTCGGTTTGGGTCGAAAACCTGACTAAAAATGCTCATAAATATCATTACTTTGCAGATGTGATTCAAGTTGAGCTGCTACGGTTCTTTCAAGTATTTTTTAGATAAAAGGTAGATTAGAAATAGGCTTGGGGTTTGTACATTAGCATGGACTCACTAACTTTAACTAGTTTTAGCCAGAGATATCTTGCTGACGCACAAGATAACATTAACGTGCTTGAGGAGATGTAACTTAATGAGTGTATGATGAACGTCTTTATGTCTTCATTTGTATTACTTATGGACATTTTGCTCTGTTTTGTTTGGATTCATGAAATGTAATACAATAAATGATATTCTGGATATCTGGAATCAGTGTTACAAGTATCCTAGACACATCGCTTTTCCATTTTTAAAGCATAAACCCATTAAACCGATGCGAGCTTCGCATCCTCCGATGTTTCTCTATGCAGCTGAAACCTAAAGATGTCTGAGTTCCTCCCCGTGCAGCTGATACTCGACTGCCATTGGCTAGTCTGCGTTCAAGGGAGGGGCTTAGCGATACTACACACTCGTTTATGCCTGGCCACAGTTTCCCGATGTGTTTCTAACCACACATCTCTGTTTGTCCCGCTGCAGGACCTGAACAAGAAACAGACTCTGAAGGACCTGGAGTGTGCCATGCTGCTGCGGCATCACGAGTCGACTCAGGAGCTGGAGTTCAGGCAACTGGGTCTGGTGCAGCACACACGGGCCGATCTAATCCGCACGCAGCACCAGACCGAGCTCACCAACCAGATGGAGTACAACAAGCGGCGCGAGCAAGAGCTGCGGCAAAAACACGCCGTCGAAGTCCGCCAGCAGCCTAAGAGCCTGAGAGTGAGTGGCTGCCAGAGTGCTGGGGAGGGGGAGGAGCCTAACACAGAGGGGGAGGGGTCTGTTAGAGATGGTGAGGAGCCTAGCAGAGAGGGGGAGGGGTCTGTTATAGAGGGGGAGTGGCTTAAAACCGAAGGGGTGGGGCCTGATGAACAGCTGAGTAGAGATGGAGAAAAAATAGACGGGGATGAGATGCAGCTTGAGGATGCAGCTGTAGAAATAGAAGAGACGTTTACCGAGCTATGTGAAACGGGAGACAGCGAAAGAAAAGATGCAGGCGAAAGTGCAAAAGAGATGTTAGATGAACCGCAGCAGGTTGATCCCAGACGAGTAGAAGGCCGTCCTTGGGACGACGGCAGCAGCGAATCAGAGTGTGAGGATAGAGGCGTGGCCGACGGATGTCCGTCAGAGCTGTTTTCCGCCTCTTCCTTTGAGCGCCGCCCACTTGACGAGCTCTCTGAGTTCTACTTCCCGGATACGCTAGAAGAGCTGGAGCCTCCTCCGGTCTATACGCCTCCCTCCTCTTCCCAGCCGTCGCTTCCCTCGCTCTTCTCTCACGCCATCTGCCTCGCGCTATCGCTCTCCGCCGCTATGCATCCGTCGGTCGTCACCCTCCTCTTCCTCTCCGTCTTCCTGCTTTCCCTGCGCCGCTCGCCTCCGCTTCCTTCGCTCGCGTCCGTGCTTCTCTCGGGCGAGCTAGCCGTCCTGGCGCTCGTCTTTTCTTATCTGTTCCTGCGCTCCTGCTGTTCGTTTTCCACGTTCCTCTCGCTGGCCTCCTGGGGCTCCGGACTCTTTAGTCTGGGCTTGTCTTTGAGCTTGGGACTCTATTACGTCCCGGTGGCCTTGATCTCGGCGTCTTTCCTCAGCTCGCCGTCGCTCTTCCTCACGCTCTACCTAGTGGTGGTTCTGGTGCTGCGCCCGGCCAGGGTTTTCCTCCAGAGCGCCCCGCGCAAACTCAACCGCCTCTGGATGCGAGTTCTGTTCCGTCTGCCCAAGCCAATGTTCGCCGTATGCCAGTCGCTACTCGGCGGCCTGACCGAGCGAAGCCTCTACGACATGTTCCCCAAAGCCGGACGCAACTGGGCCGGGCGGCAGTCCAGAATCCCCGTGCCTTTGAGAAGCCTCAGAGCGGAGTATCGGTCCAAGAGTAGATATTCTGTCTTGTTGACGCGGTGCATGCTTTTGATCCGACGGTTCATCCGCCGGCCGCTCGGCACTCTGACGGACCTCGCTAACTCTGTGGTGCTGCGTTTAGCCAAGCGTTTGCTGAAGGAGCTGCCTCAGAACCAGCTGAGACGCCTGCAGGCCTGCGGGATCCTGCGCAGAGAGAGAGCCAGCAAGCTCCCGGTCCTCCTGCCCCGAGCCGTGAGGGAGCAGAGGAGGAGGAGGAGAAGGCAGGAGCGAGAGAGCATGTACAGGGAGGAAGGCAGGTGGGAGAGCGTGTTGAGGAGAACCGCGTCAGGGAGGAGTTTGAAAGGAAAGATGGTGCCTTGGAGATAGATGGAGATGTGTGAGATTAAGATCACTTGTTGAGTTAAAGAGAGAGTTGAACATTTAGTTGTCATTTACTCACTCTAATAAGACTTTGGTCAGTCGCTAATTAAGATGCTTTTCATAAAACCTGAGAAATGTGTCTCAGTCTGAAATAAAGAAGGTAACAGGCAACAAAAACTTCCATATGAGTTAGTGCTATCAGACGATTAATCGAATCCAAAATACATTTTTGTTCACATAATATATGTTTGTGTGTGCTGTGTATATTAAAATACAAACACATGCATGTATATATTTAAGAAACGTGTTATTAATAGTGCTGGTAAACGATTCATTGCGATTAATCGCTTCCCAAATACGTTTTTGTTCACTTAATATATATGTGTGTAGTGTATATAAAGACACACATACCGCATATATTTACATTCATATAAAGTATATCATATATAAATATATTTAATATATAAAGGTAACATTTTTCTTAAATATATACATGTATGTGTGTGAATTTATAAAGGCGATTAATCGCGATTAATCGTTTGACACCACTAGTTATTAAATATATTTATATAAAATGTAAGCATATGAATATATAAATATAAAAACATACATTTTCTAAATTTATACAGTATGTGTGTTTTAATATATACACAGCACACACACACATATATATAAACAAACTTATTTTAGATGTAATTAATCGTCTGATAGCTGAAGAGATTTAATTTAGTTGTCGCACGCAAACTATGAGCTTACGCATATTTAATATGCCGCGTTTATCCATCAATAAAAGCTATTCATATGGATTCGTTTTATGATGTAGTGACCTGGACTTTTGGTGGAGGGACGGAAATCTTTCAGGTTTCATTTTTTAAAGTCAAATTATGTTTGAAGATGAACCAAAGTCTTATGGGTTTGAGGAAGTGATGACATCATTTCCTTTATTAGGTGAACTGTTCCTTTAAGATTAATGTGCCTCCCTCTGTCGCCGGGCAGCTTCAGTCATTATTGTGCTTTTTGTAAAAGATTATCATTTTTATTTTTACTCTTGAGTTATTTTATTCTCAAATAGCAAGAGCTATATGTGTTATGGTGATTTGTTGAAGTCATGTCTGTGCAATCTTGATTTAGTTTTTATTTATTTTTTATTTTAAAGGGGTCTTAATTTCAACATTTGTGAAACCAATATGAGTCCCTGGAGCATAAATGCAGTATATTTTTAGCAATAGACAACAATACAATTGTATGGGTCAAAATTATACATTTTGCTGTTATGACAAAAATCATTAGGATATTAAGATCATGTAAATTTCCTATCGTAAATATATCAAAACATAATTATTGATTATTAATATGCATTGCTAAGAACTTAATTTGAACAACTTTAAAGATGATTTTCTCTATTTAGATTTTTTTGCACCCTCATATTCCATATTTCCTAATATTGTCCAAACCATACATCAATGGAAATATGATTTATTCAGCTTTCAGATGATGCACAAATCTCAATTTGCTAAAATTGACCCTCATGACTGGTTTTGTGCTCCAGGGTCACATATGTAGTGAAAGACCTATGGTCATTTTTAATGAAGCCATGCTAAATTAATTAACTGTGAAAGTAGATTCCAATACAGTGCTTTACACTATAGACCTCCCAAAAACACAACACTACAAGCGGACTCCTCCAGAAGTGCATTAGATGCGTTTTCATACTTTTCAACGAATGTTTGCGTTCAATAGAAACCGAAACCAGGCTAAATATTGTTGCGCAATCTGTGTTTGATATCATTTTAATAGCAGCAGAAACCACTCAGAAATGTTTATAGAGTCGTCACTGGATGATCTCCTCAGAAATGACAATCAAACATTTAGCAAAAGATAATCAGCAACCTTGCCAAAAATGAATCTTATCTGTTATATATCATACATTAGGATTATTAAACACGTGCCACATGATCTGGGCTTTACAGCCATTCAATATTCAATCAAACCTCAATCTCATAACTGTACTTAGTCTGAAATATGAGTGCTCTATTATACAGTATATGATATTCAAGGATAGATAATTATGGTTTTAGAGTAAAGTGAGTTATTGCACTAGATGCTCATATTTACCATGTAAACGAGTGTTTTGATCATATGCTTATGAAGAGACGTCGAGCCGGTTTAGAGAAGTTAGCCCTAATTATTTCATATTTATTAGTACTGCATATTAAAGGGCGTTATGACAATGTAAAGTTAGACGAGATAAATGCAAATTAGCATCCAAAGATTACACCGAGACCTAAGAAGTGAAAAGCACACAAATCATCTTCATAGAAATATTTTATTTTTTAAAGGGACCAGTTTCAGCCATATTTGTGTTATTTCATTTTTATGTTTACATATGCTGTGCTGCCTTTTGTGTTTTTATTTTAAACCAAATCACAATTCTGTCTTAATTATTATTTGAGTAATTGTATGTCCGTTTCATCCTCGTTTTTTGTGCATGAATGTTTACTTTAAAGATTTATGTTATATGCTTATGAAATAAATTCTTTATTATAATCATTGTCCTTTGGCGTCATTTCATATTTTTTTTATATTTCCAGTTTTGTTTTTCATTCATATGGTCCTTATGCTGCTTTAATTAATTTCTACATTTTTTCACTTCAAGCATGTTTATTATGAATTCTTATGATTAGCACAAAAGCAGTCATAAGCAGCACGGGTATATTTTTAGCAGTACATTGTATGGGTCAAAATTATATTTTTCTTTAATGCCAAAATCATTAGGATATTAAGATCATGCAAATATATCAAAACGTAATTATTGATTAGTATTATGCATTGCTAAGAACATCTTGTATTGATATATATAAATATTATATTGATAAATATTGAGATGATTTTCTCAATATTTAGATTTTTTTGCACCCTCAGATTCTCAAATATTGTCCAAACCATATGGAAAGATATTTATTTTACACAAATGGACTCTTATGACTGGTTTTGTGCTCCAGGGTCACATTAGATCTAAGAGGACTTCTCTTGCAGGTTTTAGTTCTTCTCGCATTCAAATAATTCTGTATCTACAGGAACCTCGCATGCTATAATGTAGTTTTCTAAGCCGTGAGAGTCTTGTCAAATCTTGTCTCTGTAGTCCAAAGAGCTGCAGATCAAGCGTCAGTTCCAGGACACCTGTAAGATCCAAACGCGTCAGTTTAAAGCTCTGAGGAACCACCTGCTGGAGAACACACCCAAGTCGGACCACAAGGCCGTGCTGAAGCGCCTGAAAGACGAGCAGACCCGGAAGCTGGCCATTCTGGCCGAGCAGTACGACCACTCCATCAACGACATGCTGTCCACACAGGCCGTGAGTAACGCCAGGGCGCAGCGGTCAGTCGTGCGCTGATCCGAGCCGCTTCTGTGGGCCCTATCTTACACCCGGCGCCAGTGTATTTGCTAGTTTCAGCCCGACGCAGTTCTCATTTCCCTTAAACGCATTTGTGCGCTCATGGGCGTGCTGTCTGAAAACCAGGTGTGTTGAGGCACATTGTTGGAACTAAAAATAGACTGCGCCATAGACCAACTCAAACCTAAAATCAATGGCGTAATATTTTAATTGTTTTATTTAAATAGCGCTCTTAAAGGGAATGAGAGATGAGACTCTGATTGGTTTATTGCACATTATGCCCAAAAACACACCCAGTACTATTGATGACTATTTCAGCCACTGAATAAAAATAAAAAACGGTTATTGCGACTTTTTAATCTCACAATTCAGATTTTTCTCGCAATTGCAAGTTTATATCCCACAATTCAGACTTTTTCTTGCAATTGCGAGTTTATTTCCCACAATTCTGACTTCTGCCTTTCTGATTCTGTCCTCTGTAGAGGACATTATGTAATAATTATGCATAATTCAACATCTCTGGACAGTGTTATGGGGGTTTAAATCAAAATATGATTCTTTTATGAAACGGGACATAATTTCATACACCGGGACTAAAAGCTTGTTTATTACACATTTTGGGAGACAACAATGAAATAGAGAAATTATAAATCAATATTCCAATTAGATATTATTATGAGAATCTTGCTAATTATCACTTCCATTATTGCATTTATTTATTAATTCTATGTTGCCCCAAAAACACATTAATATGCAAATTAGATGCATTGTATATAATGGAGAAACTCGTTTAGAGCCATTTTACTCACATTTTTAAAATATCTTTCATAACATAATTGAGAACAATATTTATATAAAGCTTGGTATGAAAGTTGATGTGATTAAAACTAAAATCCCAACTTTTCATGTCTTTTATTATTAAAAACAACACTTTTTAAAGTCCCGATGTCCTCTACAGACACACAAAACAAAACTCTCTGAAAAACACGTATTTAAATCAGCATATTAGTGCAGCTGAATGTGTTTTATATTCAATAGAGAACATGCCAATGTTAATATTCACTTTTAATAAATGCATTGCAGTGCTTCGTTTTGCAGTAAAGTTGATAGCTTTGTGCAGAATTGTGAGATATAAAGTCTCAATCTTTTCATTATTTATTCAGAGGCTGAAACATGCATTACTCGTTAAGAGAATAGAGACGAGACTTCTGCGCCTGCGCTTTAGACCATGCGCTTAGGAGGTTAAAGCGGGGCTGTTTGTGTGCAGCTGCGGCTGGACGAGACGCAGGAGGCCGAGTATCAGGCGCTGAGGATGCAGCTGCAGCAGGAGCTGGAGCTTCTCAATGCTTACCAGAGCAAGATCAAGATGCACACAGACACACAGCACGAGAGAGAGGTGAAGGAGCTGGAGCAGAGAGTGTCCATCCGCAGAGCCCTGCTGGAGCAGCGGGTAACTAGTGCTTCAGACACACAACATGCCCATCAGAGGTGTCCCAAAACAATAGCCATAGATAACACTCATGCACCACATGACTACTGTATACAGCGGGTAACTAGTGCTTCAGACACACAACATGCCCATCAGAGGTGTCCTAAAACAACAGCCGTAGATAACACTCATGCACCAGATGACTACTGTATACAGCGGGTAACTAGTGCTTCAGACACACAACATGCCCATCAGAGGTGTCCTAAAACAACAGCCGTAGATAACACTCATGCACCAGATGACTACTGTATACAGCGGGTAACTAGTGCTTCAGACACACAACATGCCCATCAGAGGTGTCCTAAAACAACAGCCGTAGATAACACTCATGCACCACATGACTACTGTATACAGCGGGTAACTAGTGCTTCAGACACACAACATGCCCATCAGAGGTGTCCTAAAACAACAGCCGTAGATAACACTCATGCACCAGATGACTACTGTATACAGCGGGTAACTAGTGCTTCAGACACACAACATGCCCATCAGAGGTGTCCTAAAACAATAGCCGTAGATAACACTTTTTTTGATCCACTGTATACAGCGGGTAAATAAATAGATTTTTAAAGCTACTATTGTCTTTATTTTTTCACCAGATGTTGGTGACGTCCCATGCTATCCATACATGCAAAGACAAAACGAATAAGTTACGTGTGATAGAATATAACGACACGACGGGGGGGGGGGACGTACTGAGCTACTGTTTAATACGTTGTAGAAAAGCCGTTGTTGGTAATGAGCGCTTCAAGACGCCTCCTGCTGGAGAAACTATCGCATGCATTGATCAAATCGATCTTTATTTTCTATCGGATTGAAGTGAAATGATTGGTTCTAGCAGCTTTATTCTCTTTCTCTGAAACCAGTCGAGAGTGTGTTCGGATCATCGTGTGTTGGGACTGAAGCAGCTCATATTAATATCCATTAACGAGGGATTACTTTCTAATTACTGAGAGATATCTGCTTGAGCCTTGGCTTTCCATGCCTCGCTTTCTTCATGTATTCAAAATACATTCCCCTTAATTTCTCAATTATTAGTTGCATGTATGGCTAGCTTGGGTCGTTACCATCATCTGGTGCAAATATCAAGTCAATAGTAGCTTTATAAATATGTTTATTCACCCGCTGTATAAACCATGCCAGGTGTCCTACCTCAGAAGATATTAGAGATTTTATTAATGTTTCTCCAAACCTAAAGTTAACACCGTGTGTGTTCATGTCCTTCTCTCAGACGAATCCAATCAGAGTTATACTGATCCTGGCTCTTCCAAGCTTTATAATGAGAGTAGATGAGTGTTCAACAGTCCAAGAGCAGTCAAATAAAGCACGACTCCGGGGGGGTGAATAACGGTCTCTTGTAGCGCAAACCAACGTTTGTTTGCATGAGCAAAGAAAGCAAAGCTTCTTACTTTACGAAAGGAGAATTCATTTATTTACAAACCCTTGTTTTGTGCTTCTAACACGTGACCGGCGTTTTATCCTCTTTCTTCTGCGCTGCCGTGTTCGTCACTCATCGTTTGAGCTAATGCTACGTCATACATCCCAAAAAAGGTTGTTTATGTTTTAAATAAGGATATTTGTTTTACAAAATGCTTTATGGGAGACCTTTATTCACCCCCTGGAGTTGCGTGTGAGGCACAGATGCGCACACTTTATTTGACTACTTGTTGAACACTCATCTACTCCAATTATAAAGCTTGGAAGAGCCAGGATCGGTATAGCACCTAGGATGCCTCTAGGGCGAGTAAAACATATTTGGGTGAACAAACCCGACTCTGCACGATTATTAGTTGCACAGATCCGAAGCAGTTTTCGTGGCTCTGTTTCTCCAGCTCGAGGAGGAGATGCTGGTCCTGCAGAACGAGCGCTCGGAGCGGATCCGGTCCCTTCTGGAGCGCCAGGCGTCCGAGATTGAGGCCTTCGACTCCGAGAGCCTACGTCTGGGCTTCAGCAGCCTGGCCCTCACCGGGATCCCCTCCGAAGCCCATCCTAAGCAGGGCTACCACTGGAGCCACGGCGGACCGCCGCCCTCCTCCCGCAGGGGCCCCAGCAGAGCCGAGTCCTCGTCCTCGTCCCACGGCATGGGGCCCATGCACCACTCGTCCTCCCATCACAGCCGGCACCAGCTGCCGCAGCACTACCATCACCAGAGCACTCCTCAGCTGTACCGGGAGCGGGGAGGAGCGGTGCCGCACCCTCACCTCTCCTCCCGCTCCTCCTCTCAGTCCCTGGCTCTGCTCCCTCCTGCGCCTGGCCCGCCGGCTCCTCAGGGAGTGTACGGAGCAGGGCTGGTGGTGAGGGGCCCGGGCCTGATGGCCCTGAGGAACAGCCCCCAGCCGCTGCGCAGAACCGCGTCCGGAGGAGGCGCGGACGGAGCCCTCAGCCGGAGCACCTCGGTCGCCTCGCACATCTCCAACGGATCGCATCTCTCGTACTCGTGAAGGTGCATTCACACCAGACGCGAATGAAGCGAATAAATCACGTTATTCGTGCGTAGTTGGACGCTTGAACATTTTGAGTTTACTCGCGCCATTCGCACGTGAAATTTACCACACAACAGTCCTCCATTGTTGTTTGGGATTTTCTGCCTCCGCTCGTAATCACGTCACTGCTAGAGCAAGCTCCTGATTGGTTAACGCGGCGTGAATATCCGCCAAATTTCAGATTTTTCAACTCGCGCGTCAACCGCCCCAAACGCTCAATTAGCGTGAATCACGTCATTTCGCGTGAATAGCGGCGCAGGATTGTCTATCGCGTCTTTGCATTGACTTAACATGTAAATCATTCGCGCGTAACGCTTCATTCACGTCTGGAGTGAACGCACCTTAAGGAGCGCGCTTTCCGGCAGAATTCGTCTGGGGAGGACATCGTACTCATCTCGTTGTTATTCGGTACAAACAAAACCGTGAAACTGGCTTGGAACACCACCACTGCCTTTAAGACGTGAGGAGAAGTCATACGTGTTTGCGCGACAGTACGAATACAGTACGTTAACGTCTGCTCCAATGCATGAGATTAATATAGTAAATACATTTGTATTCATGTGCTATCCAGTCACGTTTGAGCCTATTAATGCAAACAGCGATAAATATAACGATAAATAAAGAGAGAAACGGTATCTTTGATTCCAAAACAGTTCATTAGAATCCATCCTGAGTTAACGTGAACAATATCGTCGTTATAATTATTGTTCGTATTATGACTAGGTCTTAACAAAATCATCGGCTGCATCCGAAATCGCATCGATCCCTACCACATAGTAAGCAAAAACAGTATGTGAGAAGAGTTACATTCTTGTTTTAGCTTCTTTTACTCCGCTTTTAGAGTCCGTCTCGCACTAATTGGATCGTTTATTGTGTGTATATACATATATAGCATCTAAAGTGTTGAAGCATTGCATCCACGGTTTTCTAATTATTGACATTTTGATAAAATGACACGTGAACAGACCTCGCATTTAATTATAAAAATTGCAGCGTTCGTTTAATGACGGTTTTCACATTTCTCCAAGCGCCAAAGGGTCTAGTGTGCGTCATGGTTATTAATACGTGAGTATTAATAGCGGGGTTGTTTGTGTGTATGCGTCGTCTGAATGGGATGCACTCCGGTCGCCACTTTTGTAAACAAACACACCAAGAATATAGGCTTATTCGCCTTTAAGTCTTAAGGTGCGTTCACACCAGATGCGAATGAAGCAAATAAATCGCGTAGTTGGACGCTTGAACATTTTGAGTTTACTCGCTTCATTCGCACGTGAAAATCGCTTCATTGGCGCATTTCCATGTAATTCATGCGAATCGCGTTATTTGCGCGAATAGCGGCGCAGGATTGTCTATCGTGATTGTCTTTGCATTGACTTAACATGTAAATCATTTGCGCGTAACGCTTAATTCGCATCTGGTGTGAACGCACCTTTAGACGATATAAAACAGACTTGATTTGATTACAATCACTGCTGTATCGGGGGAGCTGGATCTTGTGTTGTTTAGGGCAGGTGCGGTATGAACTCTAAACGGCTGTGTTTCTGTGCTAGTGAAGTGCACTGTGTATCTGTGCTATAGGACGCTTCAGAGATACACTCGGGTGAGAGACACCAGCTCTGATCTCTCTCTCTCTCTCTGTGTATAACATACTCTTTTTCCTTGGTTTAAAGTAAACAGTGCATGCAGATCTTCTCGTGTTTGCAGGGCCGGTGAGATACGGTGTGATTAATTATAACGAATGTCAGCTAATATTGTATCTGGTCTGGATCCATGCACGGTGGGAAAGATGGACGGACTCGTTCTGTATGTTTGTGTCGACTCAAAAGGAAGAGAAGTCATTTAAACGGTAATAAATTGATATTAACGTGGATTGGTCTCCTGTCGTCTTTATGATGTTTTATGGGATTATCGCAAAAAATAAGGTCTGTGTTTAACCATACACTGTAAAAAATTACCATGATTTTAACGGTAAAAAATGGTTAACGGTAAGATTTACCGGGAAAACCCGTAAACGTTTATCTTTGAAATATGTTTTAAGTATCAGTTATGTTTATTAGGGTTGTATGTCACATCTAATGTTATTAAATTAATGTTTATTGCATATTTCAGTTTATTGAGTGTTACCGTGAGGGTGATTAGTGTTTGTGTTAATGAGTGCATCTTCTATATATGTAATTATTTTATTTTAGGTTATTAGTGTATTACAAAAATACAGATCGCAATGTATATTAACATTATATCAGTTAAGGTATTTAACTGTAAATTTAAGTTTACCGTATTTTTACAGTACATTTTACGGATTTTTTTTACAGTGTAGTTCATGAAACGTACATGCATTTTCCTTCCAGATAATCTTCACGAATATAACTTTTATGAATTTTGAAGCGTAAATAAAAGAGCTTAAATGCTAATTACAGCACCAGCATGTTCCGATAACTTTCCGTCAACTCTGTATATTAATATTAATCCACGCTAAATTTCATATAAATGCAAAACAATTCTAGTGCGTTAAATTTATTAAAATGAGATTCAATTTATTTTAGTGAATAAAGTGCCGCATTGTTATTTTATCCGTGGGTCATGTGGCCGCAAACATGGCTTTAAGCACTCGTTAAAGTTTCTCGTTAACCGCGACTAAGTGGCGTTTACATGTAATAATCATAATATGAGTTATCTTATGATACGAAGACTTGTCGCATTTCAGGCCAAAGCAAAAAAAAACAGTTGAGCAACTAAAAGCGGGAAAATATTAATTATGCTACAATTGGAAAATACTGTAAATTAATGACGTTGAATGCGTCATTTTTGCAACTTAGTAGCAACTGTATTTTTAAAGAAACATAATCTGACTTTATTTAAGGGATTTTAACTAAACCCATTGACTCTGGGACCAGAAGTACTACAATGTTACAATGACAGAGAGAGAGTGTGTGTGCGCGTGCGTGCGTGCGTGCGTGTGTGTGTGTGTGTGTGTGTGTGTGTGTGTGTGTGTGTGTGTGTGTGTGTGTGTGTGTGTGTGTGTCTTTTATCGTCGTGTTCCTATCAGTGCTGTATAAGGGTTTTATGATTAATATAGTAACCCTAGAATATGATTAAATAGCTGGGCTTAGATAAATGTATATATATATAATAATATGTTAATTCCATACACAATTGTGACTGACCATAAAACACAATTTTTCACACAATATTCCCCCTCAAAAATAATTATTGATTATTTCAAAGTGTTACTAATGATTTGGATATTTTCATATCTTGGAAAAATATGGTATTGAACGGGTTAAATATTAACCATGTTTTTTTATTTTATTTATTTGTAGTAAAATATGGTTAATTTTCATAAGGGACATTAAGTCCTGTAATAAGATACATCCCAGGCAAGTCTAGCCTACATAAATATTTCAAAATATTAATATTTCAATATGAATAAGCATAAAGCAGCTTTGTTCGGAGTGTCACATTTTATTTATTTATTACGAATTTAATTCACATTTTTATTTTTTTATTTTTTCTGTCAATTCAGGGGAAGTCAATATAAAGCAAACGCTTCATTTTAAGTTTTTTTTATAAATTAGTATTTTTTTTTAAATTGATTTATTTTCGAATACAATAAATATGTGTTATAATAACACTTAATAGTCACATTTGGACTCTGAGCATATGAAATTCGGGACATTCTCAGTATCCTTAATCTACAATAATAATAAAAAACTGCAGGCGAATATTATGAAATATTTTCTTTATGAATGAAGTTCATCTCGGTCACGTGACGTCAGTTCCCGCGGTTTTTCTGTCGGCACACTGGGAGGAAGAAGTGAACGGAAATAGACCGAGAACACATCCCTTTAAGAACAACCGGGACACGGCGGAGAGGAGGGGGTCGAAGAAAGAGGAATTAAAAAAGAATAGGAAGAAAGAGACAGGGAAGGGAGGGAGGAGAGAGCGATAAAAAAAGAAAGATGACATCCTGTGAATCGAAGCGCCGAGGTGGAGCGGCGGGCTGCGGCCGGGCTCCAGCGTCACTCGCCGGGGTCACCGCTTAAATCTACAGCGAGGCTTCGACAAACACCCGAGAGGCCTATCGCGGGATCGAGGAAAACACACTGATTTATCCACAGCAACCTCTTTCGGATGCGTCTAACCGTCTTTTATAATGCAAGAGTGTAGAAATAACCCGAGTGCTTTCGACGTTTTAACTCATGCTGATGAATAAATAGCACATTGTTGTGATGTCTCGAGTTAAAGTTGGGGCAGGAGCGAATTGAGCACTAGATAGTGTGTATTATTGCCTGCTAATCTCAGACTGCGTGACTAGTTTAAAAACACGTCTAATGGTGCGTTATTAATCTCCAGGACTGTGTAGTTGATTATAATCATAACAGTGGAACAAAATGGACGCCGCGTGGAGCAATTTTCTCTTCCAGGTGAGACTGAACGAGGTGTGTGTGTGTGTGTGTGTACATTAAATGCACCCCAGCTGTAGCTACACTGAAGTTTAGAATTCAAACTCAGTACTATGTGATTGTTCTTTCCCAGACCACACCCTCCCAGACCCCAGTGGAGGGGAGCCTCCAATCAGAGCTGCTGAGCTCTCCTCAGACCCCGCCCCCCGATCACATAGCCCCGCCCCCGTCGACAGTGGACACTGCTGCTCTCAATGAGGATCCTGAACCAGGTGAGGATATAGTGTTTCTTCAGCCGTACTTCATTATTAGGGGTTAGTCGCGATACGATATCGATACCCAGCAATACGATATTTCCCGATACCTCAAATAATTCTACGATTCGATACAGATCAATATTATATACCTATTTTAAACAACCATCTACTCACAAATGAAACCAAAATACACTTTTATATGAACTTTTCACATCTTGGACCTCAATTGAGACGTTCACAACAACAAAAATAGCTTATATATTAATAACGAACATAAACTATTCTGACTCGATGCTAAAGTCTTTTCTACAGATAACCAAATTACAAGCAATAGCAGGAAACAAATACGACACAAGTTCACCAAACAGCGCTTTTCAGGCTAAAATACAGTTTCAGGTAAAATAACTACATGGTCTTTACTGTATAAATTAATAATTAATAACGTTACAAAGGTTTGGTCAGCAGTGAGCAATTGTATTTTTCTGACCGCATTAGATTTATTATTAGTTTAACATGTGTTTTCTTTCTCAAATGTTTACGTTAAGACATGTTTTCTAGCATATTTGCCAAAACATGCATTTTGATTTAATTATGTCTGTATTTATTCGTCCATGCACAACAATAGAGCTCAGATTAGTGTTTGCAGGGCGTAAAATGTGGACGGTGCCAAAATAAAGTGCCTAGTTATACTACAGATATCATATTTTACACGTGGCATCGTATCATCGACACCCCTATTAGTCAACAGTATTATATTAAATGATAACTATAACCATGGTGTTGGTATAACCATCTGATAACTATAACCATGGTGTTGTGGTAGAAACAGTTGAATGCATTACTTTATTAATTTTTCAGTGTCTGTACAACCTTTGGAGAGAGCAATTCAAGCACTTTTCAATGACGTTCAACAGTTTCCAGCACTTTAAAGCGCAAAAATGATACAATTTGAATGTTACTTAAAAGTAATAAAAGTTACAAAGTGTCTTGAAACAGAAACTTTTATTAAATTTGACACTAAATCACAGAAGTTGGTCCGTTACATATAATAATGCTACGTTTAATTAATAAACACTGAAATATATACATTTTCGATATTAAAATGTGATTTTGCACGTTAATTTAATATAATTTTGTATGCATCCCGACTCAAGCTTACTGCTTTACTGTCAAAAACGTGAAAGAAACAAGAAATTAGCATTTAATATTATTAGTAACTGTACTTATTAATTCAAAACAATATTAATTGTATAATTCCATAATCATTATTTAAATACTCCCACCCAGCAGTACCAAATGTGCTTCCATCTGCAAAACTTAGCAGCTCTCAAATGTTCGTTATGACATTCGTTAGGAGTTTTAAAAGGCCCTACCTGTAGAAACGGGGCCGTGGTCAAGAAAAACCTCGACGTGTGGGGAAGTGGATATTTGTAGAGATGATTCTGTTTTTTAAATACACTAATCAAAAACCGTTTAATTATTGGAGAGTCCCAAAAAGTGTGTACAGGCGAAAACATCGTTTTGGCGAAATCCAATAGAATCATCGCTATTGGAGATTTTGTGTGATTTCATCGGGCGCATTTCGCAAAACCTTAAAGCTGCAGAACTTAGTTTGAAATTTCCCTGAAATTCTTGAAACGTCGTTAAATTAAAAAATAAGCTCGTTCTGATAGAAATCCACGCAATCTGTAGCATGAAGCGCTTACAAATATATCATCGTAATTTCTGGTATTTATTGTGATAACGATATCAATGACGATATTTCAAGGAATCTTATGCATACACGCGTATTTTTACGCAAAATAGGGAGTTGTAAAAATGCACACGTAATGTATTGACGGTAGGGGTGTGTGATATATATCGTCTGCGATATTAACGTAATTGTTGTTTTAACGATGTGCAATTTGACAATATCGAGTATTTTGCAAAAACCCAACTAACACCTACAGAGTGCACGCATACATTAGCCTGCGTGGTGATTAATGAAGGAGTTAATCAGTGCACGCGCGTAATTAGAGCGTGTTCTTTCACTGCATGATTCAGTTTATTAAAATGCATTAAGAATGATCGCAAAATTCAAGATATGGGGGCAGAAAATGTATATATTTACGTTTCATATAGTTAAAATCACACGAAGGGTGACGTTTTTTTCTTCAAAATAAGCATGATTACAAATGTGATATTGATTTTATACAACAGTTCAATAAACAATAAGTCAATATTAAGAGACTTACGTTTTAAACACCATATTGCCTGTTTTTGCTCCATTTCGCCAACAACAAATTATTCCAAACAGCTACAGCGATGTTTTGAGTCTCAGTGATTTGTTCCTGAATGATTCAATCGTTTAAATGATTCGGTTCAGTCTCAGTGATTCGTTTCTGAATGATTCAATCGTTTAAATGATTCGGTTCAGTCGCAGTGATTCGTTCTGAATGATTCAATCGTTTAAATGATTTAATTCAGTCGCAGTGATTATGGTTCTCATGATTCAATCGTTTAAATGATTCGGTTCAGTCTCAGTGATTCGTTCCTGAATGATTCAATCATTTAAATGATTCGTTCAGTCTCAGTGATTTGTTCCTGAATGATTCAATCATTTAAATGATTCGGTTCAGTCTCAGTGATTCGTTTCTGAATGATTCAATCGTTTAAATGATTCGGTTCAGTCGCAGTGATTCGTTTCTGAATGATTCAATCGTTTAAATGATTTAATTCAGTCGCAGTGATTCGTTCCTGAATGATTCAATCGTTTAAATGATTCGGTTCAGTCTCAGTGATTCGTTCCTGAATGATTCAATCATTTAAATGATTCGGTTCAGTCTCAGTGATTTGTTCCTGAATGATTCAATCATTTAAATGATTCGGTTCAGTCAGTGATTCGTTCCTGAATGATTCAATCCGTTTAAATGATTTGGTTCAGTCGCAGTCGCTCCTGAATGATTCAATCGTTTAAATGATTCGATTCAGTCGCAGGTGATTCGTTCTGAATGATTCAATCGTTTAAATGATTAAATGATTCGGTTCAGTCTCAGTGATTCAATCATTTAAATGATTCTCACTTATCAACAGTGACATGCTGCCACCTGCTGGCGGTTTAATTTCATATTTAAAGTCCATTTTCATTTTTAAATAATTGTAAATATCAGTATTCAATACAACTTGACTCAAAAGATGTACACTTTTAGAAACAAAATTGCTTTATTAAAAGGTAAAACTCTAATTTAAACTTAAATGAAAAGATTAATTAATCACTGATGTGAACTGAGCACACAGAATATGAAGAATATCATAAACTGCAGCTGTTCACGGAAGTCAGGTATCAGCACAATAACACACTCGGCAATATATCGTCTAATTATTGTTATCAAAAAAATCCCCCAAAATATCGAGATATCCTTTTTTCTACTTGACGGTTTAATTCATCCTGGAAGCCAGAGGGCGCTCTTGCCCAGAAACTCCTCGTATTTTTACAGTTATCGCTGAATCTGAGGAAGATAAACATACGATTGCGATATATATAGTTTATCGGTGTTCTTCGAGCAATCTTGGGTATTTTTATTGTAATACCGTATATAACGCAATGCTAATTTTTATCACCGTATATAATAATATAATGCATCATTCGAAGTTATTTCAAACACTCAATTGATGTTAATTTGGAGAAATAGCATGTTAATTAATTATATTATTTCAAGGCTCCTCGTTTAGCGATAAACTCCTTAATTTCATCTGCTTTCCGAGATGTCGCTCCAGTCGCGCACACAAATATCAACAACTAGACTTAATCGTTATTATCGCAGAAGGACTAATTGTTATCGTGGGGAGAATTGTTACCGGTATAATGCATCGTGATTCGTGGATCATTTCGAGCTTAGTTTTTAACAGCAGATGGCGCTCTAGGCTAGTTTTTAATCGCGTCGTTAAATGCTAAGTGGTTGCACTTCAGCTTTTATTCGTCGATTATTGATTTATTCGCATCGAAGGGCATCGTTAAAACATGTAACATCAGTCGTTCAATTGTAACGTATTAAAGCTACAAGAATACTTGTACGTGAAGAAAATTAAGATTACAGCTTTATTCAATGATTTTCGCAGTCATAAGCAGCACAGGTATATTTACAGCAATAACCAACAATACATTATATCGCTCAAAATTAGAATTTTTAATTAATGCCAAAAATCATTAGATATTAAGATCATGTTCCATGAAGATATTACCTAACGTAAATATATCAAAACTTAATTATTGATTATTAATATGCATTAAGAACTTAATTTGAACAACTTTAAAGATGATTTTCTCAATATTTAGATTTTTTTCAAATATTGTCCAAACTATAAATCAGGGGTTCTCAAAGTTTACATTCAAAGGTCCGAATGGGAATTATCATCAACGACAAAAGGTCCGAAATAATTATCACAAAACTTGTTTTTATAAACATGCTTATTACTTTAACAATTCAACTTGATATATGCTTAATTATCATATTTATGACGTCATCAGGTGTACTTGTGTTTACGAAAATTAACCATAGTTTTATACAAATAAAAAAACAAAAAAACATGTGATTACTATTAAACCATGATAATCACAAATTAACCATGGCCTTGCTACACTAACCATAGTTTAACCATTGTATTTGTAGTAAAACTGGTTATATAAATTGTAATCACTATGCAAAATGAAAATGCTACTACACTTTTATTATAATAAAACCATGGTTATTTTTCATAAGAGTTACACAACAGTACTGCATTTTTATACAACTAAATGCTCAATAAAGCAGTTCTCATTTAGGTCTACATATTTAATGTTTCTGAAATAGTACTTCAATGTAGTCTGCAGTCACTTCAACTGAATTGCCAAAATCTTTAATTATAATTTTTTTAAATATATATTTCATGGAGCACAAACGTGCACTGTGCATATTTCAACCCTTTACAGATTAACTACACTCATGTTCATATGTCAGACGGTCAACAGTGATAGTTTTAGGAAACGCTGTTTTGTACTCGTTCATTCAGAAGTCTGCTGCGGTTCGGTTCTTTGAATACGCTGCTAACTCTGCCGGTGGAGAAAGACTGCGTCAGGAAGGCGAAACCTCGCTCTCGGGGCGAAACCGGTGACATTATTCTACTGAATGAAATCTAAGGTTTATCCAAAATGTCGCTAGTTGCTATGTGCTTTGTCTTACAAAAGAGTCTGTAATCACTGCAACACTGGTTCATGCGCCTGTGTGTGTGTGTGTGTGTGTGTGTGTGTGTGTGTGTGTGTGTGTGTGTGCCACGTACACCGCACGGAGGTCCGAGTGCGCTTGAAATATCAAGTGGAGGCGGGTCCGGATTGAATTCCCTCCCGGACCGGAGTCCGGACTTTGAGAAGCCCTGCTATAAATCAATGGAAATATGATTTATTCAGATCTTAATTTCAATAGTTCTCGATCACATTTCTTAACTTGTGTTCCGTAGATGAACGAAGGTGTAATTAATGATTAATTAATGCCCAAATTTTCCTTTAACCCTCTCACTGCTGTTGATATCTCTGTTTGGTCTGCCCCCCCCTCAGTGAAGCCGGTGTCCAGGCCGGCCCGCGCCGCCCACATCTGCTCCATCTGCAGCAAGCAGTTCAAGAACAACTACAACCTGCGGCGGCATCAGTCCGTCCACACCGGGGTCCGCATGAAGGGGGCGCCGCAGAGCCACGAGGCCAAAGAGAGCGCGCCGCTCTCCCTGCTGCACCTCTCCATCCCCAGATGCTGCCCGCTGCCATGGAGACCGTCACCGCCCTCCCGCCTCCGGCCGCTGCTGTCGTCATGGCAACAGGGGAGCCGGTGCAGGTGAGCCGGTCCATGATCACTACGTGATGCTGTGTGACCAGATTAATGGACATGTGAGCAAGCCCCGGCTATGTTAGGCTGTCAGGTTGAGATGTTTGTATATTTATAAGCATTTAAATTCAAAAGCTTGGTAGCAGACGTATGGTATCATAGCTAGGGTTGGGTATCCTTTGAATTTGATCAGTTCTGATTCTTATCGATTCCCAGTTTCGATTCCAATGTGGTTAAAACATTTAGATATCAAACTTATTTATTCTGTCTCTTTTTGCAAAGCATTTAATTGCTGCTTGAATAATCTTTTGAATGAATGATTCAATGACTCACTCAAGATGTACTTGATTCATTACTGGATGAATCAGTGTTTTTGAATGTATGAAAACGAGGCACATCCTTCATTATTCCCAACATTTAATATATTCATATTTGATTTAATGACTTGTAATGCATATACATTTACATTTATGCATTTAGCAGACGCTTTTATCCAAAGTGACTTACAGTGCATTCAGGCAATCCATTTGTATTGTCAGTACATGTGTTCCCTGGGAATCGAACCCACAACCTTTGCGCTGCTAACACAATGCTCTACCACTGAGCCACAGGAACACATATATAACATTAAACTGCATTGATTTGTTAATTGCTATCTAATAATTTAAATAGAGATTTTATGATTACACTACACTTTATTTTAAGGTTACAGTGTACAGTAATATTACCTACATGCACTTACTATATGCTTAGGGTTACTTGCATGATATATTGTTATTATAATTGTAAGTACATGTAACAAGGACACCTCAAAATAAAGTGAACAGCATGCATTTGGCCCTGAAAATCAGATCCAGGAGATGATGACTCGGGTTTAATATCACTGTATATAAACCTGAAACACTAAACGAACCCGTGTCTGACTGTCGACCATCTCTCCTCAGAGGCCCGTAAACCAGAACCCAGTGCGCAAGAACCACGCCTGCGAGACCTGCGGCAAAGCCTTCAGAGACGTGTACCATCTGAACCGGCACCGGCTCTCGCACTCGGACGAGAAGCCCTTCTCCTGCCACGTCTGCCAGCAGCGCTTCAAGCGCAAGGACCGCATGAGCCATCACGTGCGCTCGCACCAGGGCGGCGTGGAGAAGCCCTACGTCTGTCCGCACTGCGCTAAAGCCTTCTCACGGTGGGACACCTCACAGATCCACCAGCTATGGCTGTCAAATAAACATTTAAACAGACATTAGCATATTCCCCGCCCACTTATAACAATAACTAAGTTGCCACTAGGTGGCGCTTTTGTTGCTTTAAAGGTCCCATGAAATCCAAATTAAAGTTTTTTTTTTTGTTAGTATCAATATGTGAGTCTTAAGGCGTTTAGAAGATGTAAGCATTCAAAGCTTGCAGTTCGTCACTTCCGCTAAAGCCATTTAACGACGTCACATCGTACTTCATCTTCTCATCAAACTTTGTCCAATCAAATGCTCTCTCGAACATTAAGCGCCCGCCCCCTAAGCTAAATTATAAATGTTATATAATTTAAATCTCGCAATTCTGACTTTTTTCTCGCAATCTCCTAACCCAACACACACTCTCTCTCGCTCTCATACACACTCTCTCTCGCTCTCACACATACTACCAACACACACACTCTGACATCCATACCAACACACACACACACTCCACTGACATCATACAACACACACTACCTCACACTGCATACCAACACACACACACACACACACACACACACACACACTCTCTCCACACACACACACACACACTCTCTCTCACTCTCACACACACACACACACACACACACATCTGACATCCATACACACACACACACTCTGACATCACACACACACTCACACATCCATACCAACACACACACTCTGACATCCATGCCAACACACACACTCTGCATCCATAACACACACACACACTCAACACTCTCAACATCCATACCAACACACACACACACACACACCTCACACACTGACACACTCCATCACCAACACACTCACACATCCATACCAACACACTCACACTATTTTTAAATATTAAAAATACACACCTGAGCCAAAATTGATGCTGTTAGCATAAACAAAATGATAAATAAATAAAACACTATAATAAGGCTGCACAAGGGTTAAATGAAAACATCTTTCATCGTGTATTAAACTGCTGTTAAAGCAGCTTATTTAATTATGTCTGATTTTCTAAACACACACTTTCACAGATGTTATCTTGTAGAAACATGCATTAGTAATGTTTGTCTCGATGCGCCCTCTTGTGCCCCCCCTCCCTAACTGAAATGGTCTCTGGATATTGTTAATATTGTGATGTGATCACTCGACTGACGCGCGTCTCTCTCTCGCTCTCACAGGCCTGATCATCTCAACAGTCACGTCCGGCAGGTCCACTCTTCAGTCTTTCATGTTACATTTAATCTTCAAATTACAACAATACAAACATTTTATTTATACAAAGCATCATCAGCAACACTGATATTAATAATAAGCTAAATAATGTTTTCAAATGGAGAAAATAAAGGACAGAAGTCATATCAATTCATTTTAAACTACAGTTTTAGGTTTATAATCTGTTTAATAGACTAAAGAGTGAAGAATAATTCACTGAATAATATTCTCTGGAATATTGAAATAAGCTATAACAAACAAAACATCGTATTTTATTGCATTTCTTAACTGTTTTATCAGAATTATTAAAATGTTTTTGTCTAAATTATGAAAACTGCTGTTTATCTATTTACACAGAACTATACTCAAACTGCGATCGCTTGCGGAGATAATAAATCATTAATTTAGATAGAGATGTATTTATTTAGATGTTTATTGGTGAAATAATGGTTCTATAGTAAATGTTAATATAATTTAGCGTGTTTCAAACGAGTGAATCTTGTATAAAGTTAAATGCGTGTGTGTGTGTGTGTGTGTGTGTGTGTGTGTCCACTGCTCCAGGTGTGTGTGTGTGTCCACTGCTCAGGTGTGTGTGTGTGTCCACTGCTCCAGGTGTGTGTGTGTGTCCACTGCTCCAGGTGTGTGTGTGTGTCCACTGCTCCAGGTGTGTGTGTGTGTGTCCACTGCTCCAGGTGTGTGTGTGTGTCCACTGCTCCGTGTGTGTGTGTGTGTGTGTGTGTGTGTGTGTGTGTGTGTCCACTGCTCCGTGTGTGTGTGTGTGTGTGTGTGTGTGTCCACTGCTCCAGGTGTGTGTGTGTGTGTCCACTGCTCCGTGTGTGTGTGTCCACTGCTCCTGTGTGTGTGTGTGTGTGTGTGTGTGTGTGTGTGTGTGTGTGTGTGTGTGTCCACTGCTCCAGTGTGTGTGTGTGTGTGTCCACTGCTCCAGGTGTGTGTGTGTGTGTGTGTGTGTGTGTCCACTGCTCTGTGTGTGTGTGTGTGTGTGTCCACTGCTCAGGTGTGTGTGTGTGTGTGTGTGTGTGTGTGTGTCCACTGCTCCGGTGTGTGTGTGTGTGTCCACTGCTCCGGTGTGTGTGTGTGTGTGTGTGTGTGTGTGTGTGTGTGTGTCCACTGCTCCGTGTGTGTGTGTGTGTGTGTGTGTGTGTGTCCACTGCTCCAGGTGTGTGTGTGTGTGTCCACGTGTGTGTGTGTGTGTGTGTGTGTGTCCACTGCTCCAGGTGTGTGTGTGTGTGTGTGTGTGTGTGTGTGTCCACTGCTCCACGTGTGTGTTTGTGTGTGTCCACTGCTCCACGTGTGTGTGTGTGTGTGTGTGTGTGTGTCCACTGCCCCACGTGTGTGTGTGTGTGTGTGTGTCAGTCAGTGTGTGTGTCAATGTGTGGTGCATGTGTGTGTGTCTGTCCACTGCTCCAGTGTGTGTGTGTGTGTGTGTGTGTGTGTGTGTCCACTGCTCCAGGTGTGTGTGTGTGTGTCCACTGCCCCAGGTGTGTGTGTGTGTGTGTGTGTGTCTGTCTGTCCACTGCTCCAGGTGTGTGTGTGTGTGTGTCCACTGCTCCAGGTGTGTGTGTGTGTGTGTGTGTGTGTGTCCACTGCCCCAGGTGTGTGTGAGTGTGTGTCCACTGCTCCAAGTCTGTGCACTTGGATGGGTCAAATGCAGAGAACAAAATTTCACTGCTAGTTATACTCTCTATAATTATGTGAAAAAAAAATCTAAACCGATTATGTTAAAATGCTTAAATATCGGTAAACCGATATATCGGTCGATCTCTATTTTTAAGTGACCCGTGCTGGGAGAATGCACATGGGCTAATTTTGAGCTGCAGGCATAAAGAATCTCGTTTAGTGATCCCAATGCCACAAATATTAATTAAACATCTAAAAGCATTAGAGGTTTTACGAAGCACATGCATGAAGACGAAGCTGTGGGATACTGATATATACACAATTACAACAGGCCGAATATATTAAGTATTCATGCAAATATGATCTGTTAAATCTTAAGTGCACGTTTGGGGGAAAACATGGAATGCGTGAGATTAAATCAGATCCATACTGTAATTATTAATATAGCCCGTCTGTCGCATTAATATTCATCCAATCACTCGCTAAACTTTATTTAATTTTAGTAATCAGTTTATTTGTAATGAACGCACATTGTTTTTCTTACTTTAACGATTGTTTGGATGTAAAATGCAAAAAAAATATTTTTCCAGCATATGTAATTTTTCATTACAAAGACGAAGCAAAATATAGCCGTGTGATTTATTAATCTACTAATGATTAATATCTAAACTGACTTCAAACAGGTGATTTTTTTTTTTTTTGCCAGATTCAAATTATTTTGATGGTGTTTTATTGGAGAGCATAACAATAACTAATGTTTGAAAGTGTTTCCAGCACGGGTCATAATTATTTGAACAAACTCAATATCTTCAGTTCTGGGAGATAAACACACGTGACCCCCGGAGCACAAAACCAGTCATAAATTGTGATATTGAGATTTATGCATCAGCTGAAAGCTGAATAAATAATATTTCCATTGATGT
>CM050430.1:10968913-10981413 GCA_027564155.1 Gymnocypris eckloni scoliostomus | reverse complement strand
GTCTCTTTAAAAATAAGTTGAGAACTCAAAAATTTGCTACAAAATAAGTTGAGAACTCGAAAATCTGAGAAAAATTAAGTCGAGAAAACTCGAAAATCTGAGAAAAATTAAGTCGAGAAAACTCGAAAATCTGAGAAAAATTAAGTCGAGAAAACTCGAAAATCTGAGAAAAATTAAGTCGAGAAAACTCGAAAATCTGAGAAAAATTAAGTCGAGAAAACTCGAAAATCTGAGAAAAACTCAAATCTGAGAAAAATTAAGTCGAGAAAACTCAAAAATCTGCTAAAAAATTAAGTTGAGAGAAACTGTAGAATGTGGCTTTTAAGTCTTAAGTTTGCTCAGCTTTATAATAGACGCTCAAGGTTTAACAGCGAAGGAGGATCACTCATTTCTCTTGGTTTTGTTCTGCTTTGATCGGTTTAGTCTTGGTACTGTATATCTGCATTCTCCCCAGCTTCATTTTAATATGAGATGATCTTCATGTGTAGAAATGTAGTTGTTTTAAGCTTCGGATCCTATTTAGGTTCTTTATTTTACTTAAGCATTAAGCTGAAATAATAACACCTCTGTACAGCTCTGGCAATGCATCTCCATGCCTTACTGTATCTACCGCATTTAATTCCTCAAACACTACAACGATTTCAAATCATAGTCTACGAACCAGTAAAAAATAACAACGGGATGTATTTATATTTATATTTTTATATTTCTTAGCAGTATGCATGTCTATAAACAGAGAAAAACACAATGTTGATGCTTACCATGATCATGGTTATTATGTTATTATGATGTTATCACTTTGTAATTTTGACTATTAAAATGATATGGAGTAATATGTGTGTGTGTGTGTGTGTGTGTTTGATCTGAGATATAATAATTCAGAGACTCGAGCGCTTCTGATCCTTCTGAAGATGAATCCAGCGCATTAATAATGTGATCACATCTTAATATTTGTGTAAAAACAGTTATGAATCATCCCTGCAGCAGGCTTTATCCTGATAATCATAACCTCTGCTGTATTTTGGCTTCAAATCTTATACTTGTGTTGAATATTAAGCATTACAAATTATTTTTACTGTATGCATACTGAGATGCATTTATAGCCACTGTTTCTGATTACCTTTTCTTTTTTAAATTGCTGTAATTTCTACATTTGAGTTTTTCTAAAATTAATTTGGTATTTAAGTGTAGAATTAGTATTGTATTATTGTGTAAGACACACAGGCTGTTCTCAGTCTTGTCATTGCAACACATCAATAATTATATTTTTAAAAGTCTGTTTGGACGAGACGCCGATATTTGCCGATTGAAACCACACCAAGTCTCTCCTGTGCAGAAATTATCGGCTAATTATTTAAACATTTTGGTTAGTTTTTAACAAGAACTTATTTGTTAGAATTACATAATGATAAAAAATCATTATTTTATAATGACAACGCTTTGAAAATAACTTTCTCAGAAAGATGCAGTAGTAACCTTTACATTTTATTTTAATATTTAACATTTGTAGATGGTCTAAAGCAAAGAGTTCAACTAATTATGTAAATCTTTTAGAGACCATAATTTGTTTAAAAATATATAACGTATTACGCATTAATGAATAAATCAGTATATATAGAATTATTGTCACATTAATAACACGTCATGAACATCCACATGACTCAAACAGAAGAAATATCACCTTTTAATCATATGTGTAGAATTTAGAGCGTTTAATGAACAATAACAGCGCATATGGTTGCACTTCTGACTCGAGGGATTGCTCGTGACGTGTTATTAATTTCCCGAATCCTCTAACAAACAATTATCCGCTCGCGGTGTTGTCCCTAGGCACGAGCTGATTGTTTGAGCGCTCCACTGCACCACAGCACCGGCGCAGAGCCGGAAGCCGGAGGTTCGAGGCGGAGATCCACGCGACACTGAACGGAGCGGTAAACGCGATGCTGTCGGTGGAGAAAACACCGCGCGCGACAGGCCGCTGAGCGTCACGTATGTTCTTCTTCATTCTGTCATTCGCATGAGTGCTAGTTTAGCAGCACGGCCTGGGCTGTTATTATCATTACTCTCCGCGGTGTCCTGTAAATGCACGAGCGTTGTCTTGCACGCACCGGTAGCGCGTTTGTCGCGTCGTAATGCTTCATTATTTTATAATGCAAAGCGCATTTTGACCAGAAAGATGCAGCTGAACACGATGATTCTGATTATTGCTCGACATTTGTAGATGAAAACATTCAACGCACATGCTGCTGTAGTGACGAGCCATAGATGATGATGATGAAGATGATGATGATGATGATGATGAAGAAGATGATAATGATGATGCTGATAATGATGATGATGATAATGATGATGATGATGATAATGATGATGATAATGATGATGAAGATGATGATGATGAAGATGATGATGAAGAAGATGATAATGATGATGCTGATAATGATGATGATAATGATGATGATGATGATAATGATGATGAAGAGGGATGCAGGCTACATCCTTTGTTTTGCTCAATAATAGATGTTTCATTTGAAACTTGTTTTATGATATTTCACACTGTTATATCTTTAAAATGTGTTTATGGCATATTTTATCTATCTTAGTATTGTTTAATCATTTTTAGTATTTCAGAAATGTCTATATATTTATTCCTAAGTTTATAATAATATGCTTAATATATTCTATAAATATTGCATTGTCACTGTTTACAATTTCTGTTGTATGTTTAAATATAAATAATATATATATATATATATATATATATATATATATATATATATACACAGTGTTTACAGTGTGTAGTGTGCAATGTGTTGTGTGTAGTGTGTAGTGTGCAGTGTGTAGTGTTCCCTCTGTAGTGTGCAGTGTGTAGTGTGCACTGTGCAGAGTGTAGTGTGCAGTATCCAGTGTTCACTCTGTAGTGTGCACTGTGTAGTGTGCACTGTGCAGAGTGTGAGTTTGCAGTATCCAGTGTTCACTCTGTAGTGTGCAAAAGTGTGCATTGTGCAAGAATGAGCCACAGTGTGTAGTGTTCAGTGTGCAGTGTGTAGTGTCCAGTGTGTAGTGTGCACTGTGTAGTGTCCAGTGTGCAGTGTGTAGTGTGCACTCTGTAGTGTGTACTGTGTATTGTGCAGTGTATAATTATTATTATTTTTTTTAATGTATAATAAAAAAGTAACACTAAAAAATATTCTTACTAATTTCATAAATAGATATACATTTAAAAATACACTGCATTATATATATATATATATTTCCGATTTCAATTTTACTCTTATAAAAAATTATATATTATATATTTATATTTTATTCTTGTTACTATGCCTCAAATTCATAAAATAGTTTTTAAAAGTGCAAGTCTCCAGACTCACATGCCAGTTATCACATGAAATGTATTCCAGTGTGTATGTAGTTCTGTAGTTTAGTGTGTAGTGTGCAGTATGTAGTGTGTAGTGTTCACTGTGTACTGTGTAGTGTGTAGTGTTCACTCTGTAGTGTGCACTGTGTAGTGTGCAGTGTGTAGTGTTCACTCTGTAGTGTGCACTGTGTAGTGTGCACTATGCAGTGTGCAGTGTGTAGTGTTCACTATGCAGTGTGCAGTGTGTAGTGTTCACTGTATAGTGTGCAGTGTGCAGTGTGTAGAGTGCAGTGTGTAGTGTTCACTCTGTAGTGTGCACTGTGTAGTGTGCAGTGTATAAAAAATATATTTTTTAAATAGTATAATAAAAAAGTAACACAAAAAATATTCTTACTAATTTCACAAATAGATATACATTTAAAAATACACTGCATTATATATGTATTTCGATTTCAATTTTACTCTTATATAAAATTATAGATTATATATTTATATTTTATTCTTGTTACTATGCCTCAAATTCATAAAATATGTTTTTAGAGCGTTTAAGTGCAAGTCTCCAGACTCACGCATGCCAGTTATCACAGGTAATGTATTCCAGTGTGTATGTAGTTCTGTAGTTTATTAGTCGCGGTGTTGTTAGTGCACTGATTGTTTGAGTGCGCCAGCATGCAGTGTGTGTGGAGGTGCAGAGATCCACGCGACACTGAACGGAGCGGTGTGTGCTGTCGGTGTGTAGTGACAGTGAGCGTCACGTGTGTCATTCTGTGTGCATGTGTGTGTGGCAGTGTGTTATTATCAGTGTGCGGTGTAGTGTAAATGCACGAGCGTTGTCTTGCACGCACCGGTAGCGCGTTTGTCGCGTCGTAATGCTGTGTTTTGGTGAACGCATGATAGCGCATTGCGCATTTCTGACCGCAGCTGATGCACGAGACGCTGATTACTGATTATTGCTCGAAACAATGAAACATTCAACGCACAGCTGCTGTAGTGACGAGCGCTAGTGATGATGAAGATGATGATGAAGAAGATGATAATGATGATGATGATGATAATGATGAAGATGATAATGATGATAACGATGATGATGATGAAGATGATGATGATGATGAAGAAGATGATAATGATGATGAAGAGGGATGCAGGCTACATCCTTTGTTTTGCTCAATAATAGATGTTTCATTTGAAACTTGTTTTATGATATTTCACACTGTTATATCTTTAAAATGTGTTTATGGCATATTTTATCTATCTTAGTATTGTTTAATCATTTTTAGTATTTCAGAAAATGGATTTTATGGTTTACGGGGACTCTCCATAGGCGTAATGGTTTTTATACTGTACAAGCTGTATGTGCTATTGCCCTACACCTACCCTACACCTAAACTTAGCCCTCACAGGAGACGGTGCATTTCTACTTTCCCTCAAAAAAACGCACACTGTATGATTTATAAGCATTTTAAATTATGGGGACACTGAAAATGTCCTCATAAATCACCTTCTCCTTGTAATACCTATGTCATACCCATGTCATTATACAAATTTGTGTTCTCATAAACCACATAAACATGCACACACACACACACACACACACACACACACACACACACACACACACACACACACACACACACACACACACACGCACACACAATATAACAAAATAATATGATTCATTTAACTTCAATTATTACAAATATCCTTTAGTTTTTTTAAGTTGTTATTTAGTTTCGTTAAATATATATATATTTTTTTAAAGTATAATAAAAAAGTAACAAAAAAATATTCTTACTAATTTCATAAATAGATATACATTTAAAAATAGACTGCATTATATATATATTTCCGATTTCAATTTTACTCTTATATAAAATTCTATATTATAAATTTATATTTTACTCTTGTTACTATGCCTCAAATTCATAAAATAGTTTTTAAAAGTGCAAATCTGCAGACTCACATGCCAGTTATCACAGGTAATGTATTCCAGTGTGTATGTAGTTCTGTAGTTTAGTGTGCAGTGTGCAGTGTGTAGTGTGCACTGTGTAGTGTTCACTCTGTAGTGTGCACTCTGTAGTGTGCACTCTGTAGTGTGCACTGTGTAGTGTGCACTGTGTAGTGTGCAGTGTGTAGTGTGCACTGTAGTGTGCACTCTGTAGTGTGCACTCTGTAGTGTGCAGTGTGTAGTGTTCACTCTGTAGTGTGCACTCTGTAGTGTGCACTGTGTAGTGTCCAGTTGTGCAGTGTGTAGTGTGCACTGTGTAGTGTGCACTGTGTAGTGTGCAGTGTGTAGTGTTCACTCTGTAGTGTGCACTGTGTAGTGTGCAGTGTGTAGTGTTCACTCTGTAGTGTGCACTGTGTAGTGTGCACTGTGTAGTGTGTAGTGTGCAGTGTGTAGTGTTCACTCTGTAGTGTGCACTCTGTAGTGTGCACTCTGTAGTGTCCAGTGTGTAATGTGCATTGTGTAGTGTCCAGTGTGCAGTGTGCACTGTGTAGTGTTCACTCTGTAGTGTGCAGTGTGTAGTGTGCAGTGTGTAGTGTGCACTGTGTAGTGTGCACACTGTGTTCAGCAGCACTCATCATGAAGAGTGTACAGTAGGCTGCATGTATTAATAACGGCCGTGTGAGATTCAGGGCATTAATGCAGGTTATTATTGACCCTGGCTGTGTCATGAGACTCATGTTACATGTGCTTGCAGCATATGAGGCGTATATAATATCTGTGTTTATGCGACTCTATTCAGACGGATCTGCTCTTCTGGTGTGTCTGCAGGAGCGGGATCTGGACCGGATAGTCACCAGCGAGGAACCATGCTGTCCGTCTTAGCGGCCGGCTCCGTGTTTTTCCCAGGCCTGTTCCTCTTGTCCAAGCAGTGTTTCAAACGGGTCCCGGGGCTGCGCTGGAGCGAGGGCGATGCGGTCCTTGTTTCTGCCCGGTAACTCACTCACACAGGGTTCATCTGGCTTGCTTTTGGCCATTAGAGAGCCAAGTTTCTCTTTTAAAATGGATAGTTCCGGTCCTTGATTCTGATTGGTTCGAAGCTGTTGTAAATTAACATGCACCTTTGTTTACTTTGTGTATTGCTTGGCAACCACTTTATTGCAACCAGAACTACAACTGTTTCTGAGGAACTACGCGCTGTTATAAAATGGCCGAAAACCACGGCTTCACGGTTAATCTTGTTATATTTTGAAGGTTGGTGTCATCCATCCAAGCGATCATGGCGTCTACGGCCGGTTACATCATTTCCTCTTCCTGTCTGGACATCCTGGAGGACCAGTAGGTGCAGCTCTCATCACTTCATCTCAGATCCTAGTCAGAACAGATCTGCTTTTGGTGCTCTTATTAAAGATGTAATATGAAGCGATTGATTGGTTGATGTGCGGTCAGATATGAACCAGGCTTAACTTATGACCGCTGGGATTCAGTAATAGCCTTATGAACAATAATCTGATTTATTTGATTACACCACTAGTCAAACGTGTGTGGTCAGTAATATATATATATAAATAATACTTTTATTCTGCAAGGATGCAATGCATTTTAATAAAACGCTGTTCTTTTGAATTATTTGCTCATCAAAAACAAATGTATCATTGTTTTAATCAGTATATTATTATTTTTTGAAGATCATGTGACACTGGAGTTATGATGCTGAAAATACAGCTTTGATCACAGAAATAAATTACAGTTTAACACATATTCACATAGAAAACAGCTGATTTATATCATAATAATATTTCACTATTTTTGATGTATTTTTGATCAAATAAATGGAGTCTTGGTGAACTGAAGAGACTTACCCTAAACCTTTGAATGATAGCGTGTATTTGATTATATAATAAAAAAAACTAGAATGTGTCAATGTTTTTAATAATGATTTTATAGCATATACACTAAATCGGGGGCACCCCAAATAAAATGGCAGAGTGTCACAGTTACTATATACAATTAAGAATATACATTTTATGATTTTCCAATTGTGTGTGTGTGTGTGTGTGTGTGTGTGTGTGTGTGTGTGTGTGTGTGTGTGTGTGTGTGTGTCTCTGTGTGTGTGTGTGTGTGTGTGTGTGTGTGTGTGTGTGTGTCTGTGTGTGTGTGTGTGTCTCTGTGTGTGTGTGTGTGTGTGTGTGTGTGTGTGTGTGTGTGTGTGTGTATCTCAGGCATTGGCTGACCAGCTCCTACATCTTGTTCGCTGTGCCGTACTTTGTGTACGACATCTACGCCATGTTCCTGTGTCACTGGCACAAGCTCCAGGTCAAAGGTCACGAGGTGGACAACGGCTCCAGGTCCAGGGCTGTGGCTGTGAGCGGATACCTGCGGCGAGAGTTCCTCATGATCCTGCATCACGTGGTGATGGTGACCGTCTGCTTCCCCGTGTCTGTGGTGAGCGTCTTGTCTCAGAGCCGGAGCTGTCTCAGAGCATGTGTTCATGTTCACATCTGCTGCTTCTCTCTCAGTTCTGGAGGCAGAAGGGCGATTACTTCCAGGGCGTCATGTTGCTGGCGGAGCTCAGCACGCCGTCCGTCTGTCTGGGGAAAATCCTCATCCAGGTACATGATTATAGATCACATCTTATCTAATCTGTAATGATGCTGCAGTGACGATGACTCTGACACACATCACACACACACAACACACACACACACACACACACATCACACACACACACACACACACACACACACACACACACACACACACACACACACACACACACACACACACACACACACACACACACACACACACACACACACACACACACACACCACACACACACACACACAACACACACACACACACACACACACACACACACACACACACACACCACACACACACACACGCACACAGACACACACTACACACAAGGACACATTCACACACACACACACACACATGTAGCACACACTTTGTGGCTGAGTACATAATTACAGACACACAACATTTATGTGAGACACTAGTACTTTAATTTCTATCTATCTATCTATTTAATTATCTGTCTGTCTGTCTGTCTGTCTGTTCGTTATCTGTCTGTATATCATTTCTGTTCCGTTCTGTCTGTTTTTTCTTTGTCTGTCTGTTCTGGTTTTTGGGTCTGTGTGGTTTGTGTTTTTCCTTGTCTTGTTGTTTGTTTTGTCTTTCTGTCACACTGTTCGTCGGTTTCTATCTGTCGTGTCTGTCGCTTCTGTCTGTCATCTGTTTGTCTGCTCTGTCGTTGTCTGTCTGTCTGTCTGTCTGTCTGTCTGTCTGTCTGTCATCTGTCTGTCTGTCTGTCTGTCTGTTCTCTGTCTGTCTGTCTGTCTGTCTGTCTGTCTGTCATGTTCTGTCTGTTGTCCTGTCTGTCTTCTTCTTCTTCTGTCTGTCTGTTCTGTGTCTGTCTGTTCTTCTGTTCGTCTGTCTGTTCGTTCGTCTGTCTGTCTGTTCTGTCTACGTTCGAACTTCGTCGCTCCGCTCTGTCTGTTCGTGTCTGCCCGTTCTGTCTGTCTGTCTGTCTGTCTTCGTCTGTCTGTCTGTCTGTCTGCCCGTCTTCCGGTTCGTCGTCTGTCTGTTCTGTCTGTCGTCTGTCTGTCTTCGTTCTGTCTGTCATCTGTCTGTCTGTTCATCTGTCTGTCGTTCGTTCGTCTGTCGTTCGTCTGTCTGTCTGTCTGTCTGTCTGTTCTGTCTGTCTGTCTGTCTGTCTGGTCTTCTGTCTGTCTGTCTGTCTGTCTGTCTGTCTGTCTCGTCTTTCTGTCTGTCTGTCTGTCTGTCTGTCTGTCTCTATCGTCTGTCTGTCATTCTGTCTGTCTGTCTGTCTGTCTGTCTTCTGTCATTCTGTCTGTCTGTCTGTCTGTCTGTCTGTCGTTCTGTCTGTTTGTCTGTCGTGTCTGTCGTCTGTCCGTCTGTCTCCGCCCGTCCCGCCCTGTCTGTCTGTCTGTCTGTCCGCTTTTCCGTTCTGTCTGTCTGTCCTGTCTGTCTGTCTGTCTCGTTCTGTCTGTCTTCTGTCTGTCTGTTCTGTCTGTCTGTCTGTCATTCTGTCGTTCTGTTTGTCGTTCTGTCGTTCTGTCTGTCTGTCTGTCTGTCTGTCTGTCTGTCTGTCTGTCTGTCTGTCATCTGTCTGTCTGTCTGTCTGTCTGTCTGTCTGTCGTTCTGTCTGTCTGTCTGTCTGTCTGTCTGTCTGTCTGTCGTTCTGTCGTCTGTCTGTCTGTCTGTCTGTTCTGTCTGTCTGCCCGTTCTTCTTCTATCTGTCTGTCTGTCTGTCTGTCTTGTCTGTCTGTCTGTCTGTATCGTGTCGTCTGTCTGTCTGTCTGTCTGTCTGTCTGTTGTCTGTCTGTCTGTCGTTCTGTCTGTCTGTCTGGTCTGTCTGTCTGTCTGTCTGTCTGTCTGTCGTCTATTCTGTCTGTCTGTCATCTGTCTGTCTGTCTGTCTGTCTGTCTGTCTGTCTGTCTGTCTGTCTGTCTGTCTGTCGTTCGTTCTGTCTGTCTGTCTGTCTGTCTGTCTGTCTGCTCTGTCTGTCTGTCTGTCTGTCATCTGTCTGTCTGTCTGTCTGTCTGTCTGTCTGTCTGTCTGTCTGTCTGTCTGTCTGTCTGTCGTTCTGTCTGTCTGTCTGTCGTTCTGTCTGTCTGTCTGTCTGTCTGTCTGTCTGTCTGTCTGTCTGTCGTTCTTTCTGTCGTCTATCTGTCTGTCTGTCCGTCTGTCTATCTATCGTCTATAATTCTCTGTCTGTTCTGTCTGTCTGTCTGTCTGTCGTCTGTCTGTCGTGTCTGTCTGTCTGTCTGTCATTCTGTCTGTCTGTCTGTCTGTCTGTCTGTCGTTCTGTCTGTTTGTGTCTGTCGTCTGTCTGTCTGTCTGTCTGTGTCTGTCTGTCTGTCTGTCTGTCTGTTCTGTCGTTTCTGTCTGTCTGTCTGTCATTCTATCCCTATAATTCTCTGTTCTGTCATTCTGTCTGTCTGTCTGTCTGTCTGTCTGTCGTTCTATCACTCTATTATTCTATCACTCTGTGGTTCTCTGATCTGACAGTGACAGAAGCACACTCTTGTGTCTCAAATCATGGCTCTTTCTCTGTGTTCGTGTGGTCCACAGGTACGCCTCTATCCCGTTCCTCCGGGTTCCTCTGGCTCTGTCGTGGCAGTGTAATCTAGGAGCCGCTCTGCTCATGGCCCCGCAGCTCTACTGGTTCTCCCTGATCTGCAGAGGGGCCCTTCGCCTGTTCACCGGCAGACCCACGGCTCCGCTCAAGCCCGACCCTGAAGGACAGGAGCCGCA
Organism: Gymnocypris eckloni scoliostomus; assembly: GCA_027564155.1. Taxonomy (NCBI): domain Eukaryota; kingdom Metazoa; phylum Chordata; class Actinopteri; order Cypriniformes; family Cyprinidae; genus Gymnocypris; species Gymnocypris eckloni. The sequence continues at coordinate 10,970,809 of CM050430.1, read as the reverse complement.
GACCGCCAACGGATACAGCACACGGATGGGGAGTCGGGACACGCCCAGAATCTCACACTGAGGGGAGGGGCTTATGCTAATGAGACTGAGCAAAGGAGAAAAGGGATTGGATGAAGCGGGAGTGATTAAAAGCCTTGTAAAGCATTATGTTCCGTTACAGGGCTCTTGTACTGTATATAAGATCAAGGAGAATCAGCGCAAGTGTGTCACGTCACAACTGAGGCAATACGTGCACATTTGACAATTCTGAACAAACACAAGCACTTTTTGTTTCAGGCACTTTGAAGGAGTCTCATTATGTTCTTTGCATATATTACTGTCGTGTTGCAGATGCATTGTTCATAGAAAAGTCCTGGATTATTATATTTAGCACTGGTCTATAACGAGCCGGAAAAACCTCTCGTTCGCTTTAAAGACAGTTCACCCAAAACCAAAATATGGCCACCGTCATGTCGTTTCGATGCTGTTTTATCCGTGAAACACACATTTTTTATGGAGAAAAGATGCATTAAATTGATCAAAAGTGACCGTTAAGACATTTATAATCACGATTTCAAATTCTGTGAATCCTGACTAAATTAAAATGCATCAGTTTTCACAAAAATATTGAGCAGGACGACTGTTTTCAACATTATAATAATCAGAAATATTTTGTATTATTATGATTTATGAAGATCACTGAAGACTGCAGTAATGACGTTGACATTACTGATTAATTTTGAGATTCGCTAAACTCTTCTTACACAAGACCGATGTTATTTTAGTGTCATTGAGATGCTAATATATTTTTGTATAATATTTGAATATTTAGATTTTGTTTTTTACAATATACATTTTTTTTCACGGTTTTAGTTTTAGTTAATTATAATAACCCGACACAAGACTGGAATCCAGCGCATCCGTTTGGATGGAAAACATTGGACCTAATGTCTTCTTTCCACAGAAGAAAAATACAAATATGACTCGACAACAAACGAGTGTTTTTAATGCGACTAATGAAGAGCGGCTCAGGGTTCGGGAAAGTCTTATTAATTCTGTATATGATCAGAAAACAAGCCGATGTACAGCAGCTACGGCGAATGTGCCCCGCTTTAAACACAACGTTAAATACTTAGTGTTACAGTATCCCTGATTTAACCTCGTTAGTGCGAGACGCTGTGGGTGAAAATAATTAACTAGTGGTTATCTCATTACTAATACAGCTGATTGATTACAGCGATAACTGCACACATTTTCAAATGAGTCGTTATGTAATGAAACACGGGCTAATTTGCATACATTTCTAGTAAAAAACAATAAATAATTTGACGTATTACAATTTTTACAGAGAATCTAATTTGTCATAATTCATAAAGTGAAAAAAAATGTTGGGGGGGGGGTTAAAAATGTACATAATCAAGCAAATAATATATGAATAAATACTTCTATAAAACCTTCAGGATATAGATTATAGGAATACAAATTTGAAGTTTGGCGTAAAAGTGGAGATTTATGGAGATTTAAAATATGCATTGTGATTTAAACCTGACACAAATAGATCAAGTGCTATAAAAGAAACACTTAAGGATGAAAAACACTTTATGAGAAACCAAAAAGCCCCAAATCTCAGACTTGACCGATGCATTGCCTCTTAAACGAGTCGTATGTTTAAAGATATATGATCAGATATATATTAAGCTGCCTTATCCTCGTTAGTCTCCTTCGTTTACACACATGTGATGCTTCAATGGGGTTTATTTGCACTTTATTGATTTCACTGGCATCGTGTTCAGTTTCTACGCATTATTTATGGTGTTTGTGGGAAGATATTTATGGCTTTTGTTAATGAGTCGCTCGAATGATCATAACCAAATTTCATAACCGCACCAAACATGAATGAATAACTGGTTTTGATGC
>CM050430.1:10956413-10958913 GCA_027564155.1 Gymnocypris eckloni scoliostomus | reverse complement strand
TAACGAACTGGATTTGATGCGAGAGACGACAACAGATGCACTTTATCACTGGAGAAGAGTTATTATGGGTTATAAACGCTGGGTTGGAGTGCTGTGATGTTTTTATTCTGACGGCACCCATTGACTGCAGAGCATTGCTCCTGAACACAGCACTAGCTGAGCTCTGATGAGTGTATAACGGGGTCTGTGTTTCAGAGTTTCACGGGCTGGAGGACTGGATGCTGCTGCGTTCACTGCAGGCGCTGCAGGCTGATGGGAAGGCAGAAATCATCTCGATGGATGATGGGAAAGGTGTCAAGTTCTTCTGAGGAGCATCGTGTCTATATTACACTCCGCTACTAAATCAACCCGCTATTTAGCCAAACTAAATTAAAAGGTCTTAAAGAAATGAACACTTTTTTTGGAAATTATACGACATTTTTGAATCATTCAGTCAGGTTTGCGTCAGCACTGTTAGCATAGCTTAGTTTAGCATACATCGTTAGCATCTCGCTCAAACGTCAATGTTTTTCTATTTAAAGCGTGACCTCTGTAGTTATATCTTAGACTGAAAGTAGTGGTAACTAGTTATAGCTAGTAAGACTTTTAATTTTCCGTCGGTTTTAGTACGCGATGTAAAAGTCAAGTTTAAATAGGAAACATATTCGTCATTTTTGAGCGCGATGCTAACGGTGATCTATGCTAAGCTACGCTAACAGTGTTAACACCAGACCCACAGATCGTCTGAATGGATTCAAACTCGTAAAATGAGCCCGTTTACAATAAGTGTTGTGTTCCTTTAACGATACCTGCGTTCGCATTTTAACGTGACTTAATTAATAGGTTTTTTTACGACTCCCCATTTACGTTTTTGAATCTATTCAGCCGGGCTTGCGTTAGCACTGTTAGCGTAGCTTAGCATAGATCATCGTTAGCATCTCGCTCAAACATCAATGTTATTCCTATTTAAAGCATGACCTCTGTAGTTATATCTTAGACTGAAAGTAGTGGTAACTAGTTATAGCTATAGGGACTACTTTCAGACGCGGCGTAATATCACTGCGGTACGGCTGCACAGTTCTTGATTATTACGCCGGAGCGAGAAAATAGTTCCTAGAAAATCACAACTTTTAATTTTCCGTCGGTTTTACTACGTGACGTAACTACAAAAGTGTCAAGTTTAAATAGGAAATATGTCAGTTTTGAGCGCGAGGCTAACGGTGATCTATGCTAAGCTACGTTAACAGTGCTAGCACCAGACCCGGAGATCATCTGAATTAATTCAAACTCGTAAAATTAGTTATTTACAAATTAAGTGGAGCACTTGTTTAAATCGGTGGTTTTGCACCTCGACTGAATTCCGTTCCTAAGCGGATATCCAGGTTAAATATTTTTTGTGTATATATGTTTTAATCCCACCTTGTATTGCTGTAAAATACTCTCGTTCTATTGAATATTAGTTATGAATCCTGCGATGCTAAGATTACGTGTAACGTCGTGGAAATCATATCAATATTTAGCTGAAATCTGGAAGCATTGGCTGTCACTGTCTCATCTTTTATACCGATGTAATACTGTACAAATAAACCAGGGAGGCGTTTTGGAAGCGCTTGTGTTTGTTTTGTACTGTATGTTTGATTTTCATATTCATATCTGCATTATGCTTCTGTAAGGCAAACGTGATTATGATTATTATTATGCCTTTTGCGTGTGGTTTGGGTTTCTCGGCGTAGTCTCTCAGATGACTACAGAAATGTTTAAAAGTATAAATATGGTTTGTACAGCAATCTTTGTATCATTTTTGTTAATATTTTTTATTATTGTGTTTTAGTTATAGTTTGTGTTCATTGTTCGTGTTCTTTCATTAGTTTATATATATAATAAAATCTAAACAGTTTTATTAAGCTTTAGTTATTTTGGTGGTTTAAAAATTCTAAATGTTACCTGAAATATGATTTTTATTATTATTATTATTATAGTTAATATTTTATTCCAAGTAATGGAATTACATTTTATGGGTTTGGTTTTAGTTTATAACTCTGTAAATGTACAGATTATTATATTTTTTTAATAAAATTATTTTTTATTTTTAAAATATTAATTTAAAATAGGTTCTAATTTTTCTTTAAACAAAAATAGTTTTTAACATAAAAAATTGTCTTCTGAGCTTCATATTTGTGACCATGGAGCACAAAACCAGTCATAAGGGTCAATTTTTCATAAATAATATTTCCATTGATGTATGGTTTGGACAATATTTGAAAATCTGGAATCTGAGGGTGCAAAAAATCTAAATATTGAGAAAATCATCTTTAAAGTTGTTCAAATAAAGTTCTTAGCAATGCATATTACTAATCAATAATTAAGTTTTGATATATTTACGATATGAATATCTTCATGTAACATGATTTTAATATCTAATGATTTTTGTCATACGCTCGAGTACTCATGCTTGTCTTAAAATAAACACTCAGTTTATATTTCATCTAATGCAATAATAATAATAATGCATTTGTGTGAT
>CM050430.1:10861413-10951413 GCA_027564155.1 Gymnocypris eckloni scoliostomus | reverse complement strand
AGTCTATATTGCTACAATATATTTCTATTTAATTCATATTTTTTTAATTACATTGATTGTGTATATATATATATATATATATATATATATATATTAATTATTGATCACATAATCATTTATTTATTTATATTACATATTCATTATATTTAATTTTATTATTTAAACATAATTTATTAAAATATATAAATATTAATTATTGATCACATAATATTTTATTTATTTATATTACATATTCATTATATTTAATTTTAATATTTAAACATAATTTATTAAAATATATAGAAATTCTTTAAATATTAATTATTGATCACATAATCTTTTTTAATTTATATTACATATTAATTATATTTTATTGTATGATTTAAACATAATTTATTAATATATATATATATATTTATTGATCATATAATATTTTATTTAGCTATTTATTACATATTAATTATATACATTTGTATATAATTTTTTATATTTTATTATTTTAAACATAATGTATATATATATATATTCTTTAAATATTAATTATTGATCACATCATCTTTTATTTATTTGTTTTATATATTAATTATATTTAATTGTATTATTTAAACATAATTTATTAATATATATATATTTATTTTTATGTTTTATGAAATATACTCCATAATTTGATGATGTTTCTTTACTGATGATGCATTAAACACACAGATATCCTTCATCTGAAAGCATCCGTGTCACCAGCGCGTGTGAGACGTGTCTGCTGTGAGGCGTTCTTTACTGATGATTTCACAAACACACAGATATCCTTCATCTTAAAGCGTCGTACAGCGCATGTGTGAGGCGACCGTGAGCGTTCTTTACTGATGATGCACAAACACACAGATATCCTTCATCTGAAAGCGTCTCGTACAGCGCACGTGTGAGACGCGACCGTGAGAGCGTTTCTTTACTGATGATGCACAAACACACAGATATCCTTCATCTGAAAGCGTCTCGTACAGCGCACGTGTGAGACGACCGTGAGAGCGTTCTTTACTGATGATGCACAAACACACAGATATCCTTCATCTGAAAGCGTCTCGTACAGCGCATGTGTGAGACGACCGTGAGAGCGTTTCTTTACTGATGATGCACAAACACACAGATATCCTTCATCTGAAAGCGTCTCGTACAGCGCACGTGTGAGACGACCGTGAGAGCGTTTCTTTACTGATGATGCACAAACACACAGATATCCTTCATCTGAAAGCGTCTCGTACAGCGCATGTGTGAGACGACCGTGAGAGCGTTTCTTTACTGATGATGCACAAACACACAGATATCCTTCATCTGAAAGCGTCTCGTACAGCGCATGTGTGAGACGACCGTGAGAGCGTTCTTTACTGATGATGCACAAACACACAGATATCCTTCATCTGAAAGCGTCCTCGTACAGCGCATGTGTGAGACGACCGTGAGAGCGTTTCTTTACTGATGATGCACAAACACACAGATATCCTTCATCTTAAAGCGTCTCGTACAGCGCATGTGTGAGACGACCGTGAGAGCGTTTCTTTACTGATGATGCACAAACACACAGATATCCTTCATCTTAAAGCGTCTCGTACAGCGCATGTGTGAGACGACCGTGAGAGCGCTTTACTGATGATGCACAAACACACAGATATCCTTCATCTTAAAGCGTCTCGTCGACAGCGCGTGTGTGAGACGACCGTGAGAGCGTTTCTTTACTGATGATGCACAAACACACAGATATCCTTCATCTTAAAGCGTCTCGTACAGCGCATGTGTGAGACGACCGTGAGAGCGTTTCTTTACTGATGATGCACAAACACACAGATATCCTTCATCTGAAAGCGTCTCGTACAGCGCATGTGTGAGACGACCGTGAGAGCGTTTCTTTACTGATGATGCACAAACACACAGCAACAGGGTTCTTACTGATGCTGAATGCACAGATAGTTTATTATTCTGTCATTCATCTTGCTTTAAAAGATTCAATTAGTGATCGACCGATATAGATTTTTTATAACCGATACCGATTATTTGTACGTTTATGTACCCGAGAACCGATATGCAGAACCGATATTTATTTACTGTTATAAAGTAAGTCAATTCTTGAATGCACAGCCTGAATGCACTGTAACACGCTTTTGGATAAAAGCATCAGATAATGAGTTCAAACTATAGTCTTTATGCTTCAGTGACTTTTAGTTTCTTCTTGGTACCTGTTCAAAAGAGATTTTAGGTACTAATATGGACACTTTAGGTACCTTTTGAACAGTGACAGCTTTTATACCTTTATTTCCGAGAGCGTACGTCTGTTTTTTCCTTTATAATTCATCTGAATGCCAAACGTTTCATTCATGCAGAAACAGTGGCAGTGTATTGTGTTATCCTCACTATCAGTTTCTGCTGCTTCTGGAATAGAAACGCTCTCAGATCAATAACGGAGAGTTTCCAGAACGAGCTACTGTCGTAATAACTGCTCTTATGAGCTGTGTTTCTGTTGTGATCATATTTAATATATGTGCTATAGTGCTCAATATCTCAACATTTCACAATAAACTAACAATCACACATTTGGAAAGCCTCTTCTGCTCATCCAGCCTGCATTTATTTGATTAAAAATACAGTAAAATAATGAAATATTATTATAATGTAAAACACGTTTTCTATGTGAATGTGTTAAACTGTAATTTATTTCTGTATTTTCAGCATCATTACTCCAGTCTCCAGTGCCACATGATCTTCAGAAATCATAATAATATACTGATTATAAATTATATTATGCCAAGGTATTTTAAATTGTAATTGTTTTACTGTAGCTATATTTTTTTTAGTTATTCCAGCGCTTTAAGTTAATAGTTTAATTATGTACTATCATTAGTTGCTACATTATTCACAGTGCATGTAAAAGAATAGTTGATTCGCTCTTAATGCAGTCTTGTGTTATTTTCCTCTGAGTTTGTCGTGTTGTGTCTCATTGGTTCGGTTCATGGCTTGGATGTGTTTGTTGAGGGATGTTTTGAGAGAATGATTAGGAAAAGTGCTTCTGGAATCAAGGACAGTGAAGTGTGTGTTCTTATGAGATTAACCTTCATTTAGAGCATCCTGTGTTCCTGCACACACACACGCGCGCACACACACACACACACATGTGCACACACACGCACAGAGAAGCGTATGAACACACTCACTCACTCACTCACTCACACACAGACAGACAAACAAACAGAGACACACACACACACACACACACTATCTCTCTCTCTCTCGCTCTCTCTCACACACACTCACACACACACACACACACACACACACTATCTCTAGCTTTCCTGTAGCTCAACTGGTAGAGCATGGCGCTAGCAAACGTCAAGATCATGGGTTCGATTCCCAGGGAAAGCAAGCAAGTAACTGTAACTTGAATGCAATGTAAGTCGCTTTGGATAAAAGCGTCTGCTAAATGCATAAATGTAAATGTAAATGTAAATCTCTCTCTCTCTCTCGCTCTCTCACACACGCACGTACACACACTCTCACACACACACACACACTATCTCTCTCTCGCTCTCTCACACACACACACACACACACTATCTCTCTCTCTCGCTCTCACACACACACACGCACGCACACACACACACACACACACTCTTGATATGAGAGGAATCCCAAACATGCTGATATCAGCACAAATATAACGTGATCACACAGTGAAATACAAACAGCGCTCCCGTCTCGCACACAGCAGGTTATTCCTGATCACAGATCAAGCTCTCCTTCATACAAACTGCAAGCGTATTGTTTTACAGTTTCTGGAAGATGGGGAATATTTAACCCATAACTGCGTCGTCTTGCACACCTCAAGCTGTGCTGCCAGCAGTTGTCTGATGTTACCTCATGAACGCTCATTTGCATATTTTGCGTGAGCTTTGCATTTCAAGTCACGTAGGTATATTTATGGCTCGATACCACTTTTGCAGAACCGATACCGATCCGATACCAGCACAGTTTTTTTAAATCGGTGTATAATTTCTATATCTCAGTGTGTGTTGACCTGCTCATCACTCTTTTGTGTTTTACACACAATCTACAAAATATAGACAACTTTACTGTAACGAAAAACAACAAATGAATATGTAATTATAATCTATGACAAAATCTATGACAAAAATACTTTTATAAACTAGTTTAGTGGATAATTCAGTAGCAAAAGTTACTCTAGAAAAATCACGAGTGCACAATAATTGTATAAAATCTAAAATTAGTGAAAACAAAGAATAAAAGTGAATAACTGTAGGACTAAATCTGGTATAAAACTTTGTATTGTAAAATACATTCATGGAAAACAAGTAATATATTTATATAGAAATATATATATGGTGTAAAATTAGAATAAATTTCTTTTAAACGTACTGCACGGTAATGAGGTAGCACCATATGACAGATGAGACGAACAAGAAAGGCTATTAATAATCTTTCATTGTGCAAAAATATAATAATGCGCAAGGCTCAATACATTAAGCACTTATGCACATCCCGCGCGCAGAATGATGCGCTTGAAGCAACACTGAGTCACAGCTCGCCGGAGGCCACATGGAGAAGTTCAAAGCACAAGGAAAGATATTAATGCGTAGTGTATCAAATCTGTGTGACGTTTATTGAGCCTTTTCTTTCAGTTACTGTGCTCGTGAAGAACCCTTCATAGTGCTCTCTACAACAGTGTTGTGATCTAACAGACGTCTGATAGAAAGTAACACGATTTAGAAACCGCACGAGACTCTCGCTAGATAAAATCCTTTTATGCAAAACCATTGATCTTTATTTACAGATCAAGTATAATAGGAACAGTGGAGAGAGTTTATGAATTATGTAACGGCTTCAGAACACTTGAAATATAGTGCACGAAAACTTTATGCTGTTTTATGTGTTTGTGGCTTTTGTGGGGCTTAACAATATCACTATATTAGCTATGCAGAATATCGAATCTGGATCGGTCTTGTCAGACCGATACCCGATCCAGCAGAAAAAGCCAGTATCGAAGCGATACCGATCCTCAATATCGGATCGGCGCACCCCCATCATGGAGCATTGAGGTCCATCACTTACTCATCATTGTCTATTGTCCTCTCGTGTTGGATGGCCGGCGTTGTCATCCCGTAGTCTTAAGCATTGGTACTTATTTATATATAAAGTCATTTTAGGTTTACTTCCCTCATATTTACAGCAGAATTTCTTTCAAAAAGGTGTAAAGAATTATGGGCTTCGCTCACAGGACTATTATCTCTTAAGCATCCCTAAAGTTGGTACTAATATGGGTAAACAGGCATTCAGTTATGATTAAAATCAATTACAAGATAAGTTATGGTTAAAAGAGTTGGTATCACTAAATTATCTGAGATGTATTTTACCTGATTGTAAATGTTTTTGGTGAATTGTGTATGTAAATTCATGTATTTTGTTGTATGTGTAACTAAATGTGTTGCCAATCTTGACCAGGACCCTCTTGTAAATGAGATTTTAAATCTCATCCCTGGTTAAATAAAGGTTTAATTAGTAAGCAACAACCTGATTTGACTGATGGCAAGATCTGCTGTTACTTCTCATCGATGATTGGCCGGTTGACCTGTCAGTCAGAAGCACGGGCTTCAGTGGGCGGGTCCTGATGAGAGTAACTGCGGTTCGTGATTTTAATGCGCATGAAAACTCAGTGATGATGATGCGTACAGGGCATGTAATAATAACACCCTTAGCCCACCCCTAGCGCCGCATGGCTGCGTGATTTCCAGCAGTGTTTATTATTTAATATGTACACAACTTACTTTCCAACCTGCATCGTCTTCTTCATTCTTCTTCATCATCCAGTGCTGGGATCAGAACATGTATTGATGTTTCCGTACTTTAAGGTATAATTTAGCTAAAAACCAAAGTCCCCTTCATGTTTTAGTATTTCTAAACTTATATAATGAGAAATGATTTTACATATCTTGAGGTTTGTGGTGTACAATGAGCACGGTGTCCTTTACAAACCTGTGTTTATGTCTCACCTCATGAGTTTAATATCTGATGGTTTTATGATGTCCAAAGACTCAATCGTGGTCTGGTTTCATCTCTAAGTCTGGTTTTCGATGCTCTCCGTTGCGTCGTCATCTAATAACACAGATGTAATATGCCCTGCTGAGGGATTTGGGAGTTTGAAACATGACTAATGTCCTTGAATCCCGTAACTGTATTTCTAATGTTAGATGGGATTTGTCGCTGGCTCAGAGTAGATGTGGTTTGGCATGAGTTCTGGAGTTAAATCTGCTTTTGACCCCCAGCGGTGTGCTATAATCGAACGCACATGTGTTTCTGTAATATAATAATACAATGAGGCAATTTATGATCAAATGCTGCCTAAAACCTTATGTAAGCATCTCTCTATCTGTAACAAACAGAAGTAAATACACCCCGGATTTAAGCACTCCATCGCAATTGATAGTTACTATTTATATAATAATATTAAAATTGAAAAATGGCACAATATATACCAATAAAACATGTACACAATTTGAATGAAGGACAAAATATTCCTAAAACATTCTTAAAGGAATAGTTCAGCCAAAAAATATCTTTGCAACGGATGCACTGCAGTGAATGGGTGCCGTCAGAATTAAAACATCACAATAATCCACAGTCCATCAGTTATCATCAGGAGCTGAAACAAATCCAGCATTAAGATATTTTTGACTCATTCTGACGGCACCCATTCACTGCAGAGCATCTATTTCAACTGTTCCTTTAAGGATACAAATCTTCTCAAACTGCCATTTTCTTCTTATTTTCTAACAAAATTTCTAAAGAATATTTTGTATTCCCAAAACTAATTCTACAAGATTTGTTTGATTATTAAGAATGTTCTATTTTCTCTTTCCATTTTTGTCGAGACACAACTTTTGAGATAAATGAGTGCAAAAATGTAATTGTTATTCATTTCTTAACACGTTGAATGCACTTTTTCAGGTAACACTCATGCTTTTCATTTTATTTTTAAGAACAAAAATGTTTTTAAAATAATATTTGAGAACGAAAAAGATATGCACTTATAGGAACATACTTTTTAGTATTTATGTGGGTTATTATATGCACTCTAAAAAAAGTGGTTCTTTGGCTCGTAATGATAGGGGAACCACTTGTTCTTCTGCAGTTCTTCTGCGGTTCTTCAGCGGTTCTTCAGAGGTTCTTTGGGGTGATTAAGGTGCTATATAGCACTGCTACCGTATACCAAACCTGTTAAGCTCCTGTATGGTTCTTCAGCGTTTTTTCTGCAGTTCTTCTGCGGTTCTTCAGCGGTTCTTCAGAGGTTCTTCAGTGGTTCTTCAGTGGTTCTTCGGCGGTTCTTCGGCGGTTCTTCAGCGGTTCTTCAGAGGTTCTTTGGGGTGATTAAGGTGCTATATAGCACCGCTACCGTATACAAAACCTGTTAAGCTCCTTTAAAGGTTCTTAACGAGCCAAAAAAACACTGTTGATGCTGTTTAGCACCATTTTTGTTGAAGAAATACAATGCAATATGGCACCTTGTATGGTTCTACATAGCACCACTTGACAAAGATATGGTGCTATATAGCACCAAAAGTGGTTCCCCTATGATTACGAGCCAAGAGCCACTTTTAGTGCTATATAGCACCATTTTATTTAGTGCACTAGATGAACTGCATATAGTAAAATGCACTCTTAGGTGTGTTACGTCTCAGTCTGTGGCAGCTAAAGTCTGCTTCTGTATTTGAAATCTTCACAATAATGATGCTTTTAATGTGCCAATGACAAAAACACAATATCTGTCCCATATGCCTATACTCTCCTTATTGCCCCACACATACGTCAAGCACAAAAGCTGATTCCTGACGAGCCTTTAGGTTGCTTCCGTCCATCATGATTAGCCTGTAGAGGTTATTCTGTGTCTTTTTGTACTTCCAGCTCGCTGTGCCTCCGGCTGTCCTGATCTCAAGCCGCTGTAATCCTCCAGGATTCTCCTGGTGAAGCACACCATGTTTCAATCAGGTCCCATGATGTTCAGTTTAACCCTTGACTACCACTCCACCCCTGAATTAAATCACTCAGTCATAGACTGAATGAGTATTTTACAAACAAGCAATGAGCCACAAGAGGCTGTTACACCACTGACTGATGCAAACCCTGTTAGCCATGGTATAATCACTGTAACACACAGTCTGTAATGCCTCATTACTGTATACAGTGCTGCTTGAAAGTTAGTGAACCCCTTGCGGAAGTAGTTTTAACAAAAAATAAGAGAGATCACAAAAAATGCATGTTAAATGCATAGATTTTTTACATAAAAGATGTTTACATTTAGTCCACAAGACAAAAAAATTGCTGAAAATATTAAAATAGTCTGCTCAGTGTGTGCATTAATATTAGTAATATTTATGATCCACGGCCAATTGTATGAGTTATTGTCCTGAACAGTTAAACTGAGCGCCGTTCTTCAGAAAAATACTCCAGGTTCTGCAGATTCTTTATTTTTTCTGCATCTTTTGCATATTTGAACCCTTTCCAGCGGTGACTGTATGATTTTGAGATCATATTTTCACACAAGGACAGTTTAGGGACTCAAACACAACTATTAAGAAAGGTTTAAACATTCACTGATGCTCCTGAAGCTAACACGATGCATTAAGAGGCAGAATTAGAAGATACAAATTAAGGTAACAAATTAAAATTCGTAAAATTGACGAAGCAATATTTAGTCTAAAATGTAAGTTACTCAATCTTAATTTATTGGATATGTACCAATGCATGAACTAAAAATGTCATGATATTATAGAAAGTACTTAATAAATAATTCCCACATGATATTTTTAGTGGAAATCAATTCAAGCTTTTGTTGAAAATGGTATAAAAAAATTCAGAATCTTGCCATAATAGTATTTAATAGAATTTGCACATATATTTTCATATACTCTATTATTTTTCTCTTTGTTTGAAATTATTCTCATTATCTGAGTAAAATCTGACAAGGTATCTGGCAATATTGTGTTTAAATGTGAGTTACTCTTGTTTTTGTACCAGTGGCTGAGCTTACGGCATGTCAGATGCAGTATTTTTGTGGAAAACTCCTGTTTTAGTGTTGCTTACACAGGGTGGAGAGAGCAGCACTGCAAAGACAAATGCGTCTTTATGAGGTTCTGGTTACCTCTATGCATGTCTGTGCACTTCATATAGACCCCTGCTCCCCCGTCAGCACCGATATAGTCCTGCGGAGTTTATTTGAGGAGATAATGACATTAAGTGTGCTAAAAGCGTGCCTGTGTGTAAGAGAAGGTCTCGCTTGCATCACTCACATGAGGCGGGGTATGGGGACAGCAGCTCAGTGTTGATTCGACACATTCTGGAGTCTGAAAGGCAATCCGGTGTTGATGTATGGAGTCTCTACACTGTAGAACAAAATACGTTTAGAAAACTCAAAAATCTGATAAAAAATAAGTTGAGAACTCAAAAATCTGATAAAAAATAAGTTGAGAACTAAAATCTCTTAAAAAATAAGTTGAGAACTCGAAAATCTGATAAATAAGTTGAGAACTCGAAAATCTGATAAATTAGTTGAGAACTCGAAAATCTGATAATAAATTGAGAGAACTCGAAAATCTGATAAATAAGTTGAGAACTCAAAAATCTCATAAAAAATCAATTGAGAACTCAAAAATCTGCTAAAAAAATTAGTTGAGAACTCAAAAATCTGATGATAAATAAGTTGAGAACTGAAAATTCTACCGAAGCTATTTGCCTTAAACGTTCAAGTTTACTTCTGATTTTGTTGTACAGTGGGAGGTTGTGTATATGCTTCATGTGTTTACTGTACCCAGGTGGACTGGCGTATAGCGTGAGAAGACCAGCAACGCCTGTCAGTCACTGGCTTGGGCCTGTATTCAGGGAAACTGAAACGTGTTTGAGCACGAATCAATCATTCATTTTCCCAAGAGGGTGAAGTTGCTTCTTTAATCCCTTTCTGAAACACTCCCGTGAGGAAGAAGTGTACAAAATTGATGTAAACAAAAAATGAGAATTTTCCATTTACTTCATTTAACTCTTATTAATTACTATTATTTTTTTTAAGTAAAACAATGCAATGACTGAGATACACTTATATAATAGTTATGTAATTTTACGCAAGATGTTAATATTTAAATTTAAATATATATATATTTGTGGGGGGCAAAAAGTATTAAATGGCAGGGTGATGCAACACTCCTCATATGAGGACAAAAAAGAAGGATGTTCTTAATCATTATCATTATTCTTAAAAATAAAAGATAATAAAAATTGTTAAAATATTTTATATATATATATATATTAATTAGATCAGATCTACAGTAAGATCATGTTCACACAGCGCACTGTCAGTCAATAAATGGAGAAAAAGTAACTCAGATATTTTCTAGTAAATTAAAAAGTAATGCGTTGCTTTACTAATTACTTGAAAGTAATAGAGAGACTTGTAAGAGAGAGACACTGACAGACACGCTCTGTTAACGAGCTACAGGTGATGGTGATTCAACCAGAGAGAGAGAGAGAGAGAGAGAGAGAGAGAGAGGGCAACACAGGGCACACAACCACACATTTGTTCCCGGAAAACAACAACAACAACCATAATAATAATAATAATAATAATACGTCCGGGGATGTAACAATGTCATCGTGAAGCAGCTTTATTTTTAAGAGTGCAGGTTTGTTTTCTCGTCTTTATCGGTTTCATCCGAGTGTGCTGTGATTTCTGCTAAGAGCAGCACTAATGTAGTGTCCCTCTGCTGTATGTTTTCATAACCTCAGGAGTTTTCCCAGAACGCACTGAATGAGGGATTCATGAGCAGCTAAATGCTTCATTCCCAGACAGAAATGGCCTTGTTGCAGTAATTGCTCGCCTGTAGTTCGCTCGCCAGAGGTTTTCAAAAACATATGTTTAGAATGGGATGTAATTATGAGACCGTCTTGCAGGTTCTTATCTGTTTTAATGGTTTTTTGAGCGCTAATTACAAGCTGTTATCGGCCGGAATAAGCAGTGAATCTCGGATGTATGTCATATCAAGTTATCACATTTAAAACCTAAACTTAAGGCAAGACACACGGGTGAATATGGTAAGAGACAGATTAAACATTAAAACAATTCATATTCTAAAATGTTTTGTTTAATATGCACATGAGGAATTAGCTAATTAAATATGCGTTCATTTGCATGCATTTCCAGAATTGAAATGTGAAGCTTGGATAAATCCAGGTTCAATATTTTTGTCCATTTTGTTTACATATGTGACCCTGGAGCACAAAACCAGTCATGAGGGTCATGAGATTAATGCATCATCTGAAAGCTGAAGAAATAATCTTTCCATTGATGTATGGTTTGTTACGATAGGACAATATTTGACTGAGATACAACATAAAAATATGAATCTGTGGGCACAAATAATTATGCTAACAACATGCTAGTCACTTGCTAATCATGCTAACAACATGCTAGTCACTTGCTAATCATGCTAAAAACATGCTAGTCACTTGCTAATCATGCTAACAACATGCTAGTCACTTGCTAATCATGTTAGCAACATGCTAGTAACATGGTAATCATGCTATAAACATGTTAGCAGCTTGCTAATCTTGCTACCAACCTGCTAGTCACTTGCTAATCATGCTAACATGGTAATCATGCTAGAAACATGAGATCAAAATGCTAGTCACTTGCCAATCATTCTAGCAACATGCAAGTAAAATGGTTAACATGCTAGAAACATGCTAACAACTTGCTAGTCACTTGCCAATCATGCTAGCAACATGCTAGTAACATGGTACTCATGCTAGAAACATGCAAGCAACATGGTAATCATGCTAGAAACAGGTTAGTCACTTGACAATCATGCTAGCAAAATGCTAGTCACTTGCTAATCATGCTAACAACATGCTAATAACATGTTAATCATGCCAGCAATATGTTAGTAACAGGCTAATCATGCTAAAACATGCTAATCATGCTATAAACATGTTATCAATCTATCTAAATTGTCAAACTTCAGGCTTTTACAGCTGCTTTAAACTTTCAGGCTTTCTCGTGTTTAGAACTATGCTAAGTCAATCAAAGTTCTTGACATTTTTGTCCACCTGTTGCAATCTTCAGTCATTTGCCTCTTCAGAATCTGAGTCTTTCTTCTCTGATGTTTTCCTCCTCAGACACGCAAACTGACCAAAGTGGAGCGCCAGCAATGGAGATGCTCAGGGCCTCAGCACAACATCGTGCTATCCCTAAGTCATGAAACAACAGTCCTGCTTACAATCATGACCTAAAACGTGAGCTAATCATAGATCATAAAGAGCACCTGAGTCCTCTGCTTAAAACCTGTGTGACTTTCTTTCAGGACATTCTTAAACGTGGCTTAATGCATTAAACAGTGCTTTTAAAATACCAGACGCAGTAAACACATTATTAATACAGCATCATGAGCAGATCAGCACAGAATCTTATGCGTTTATAGATGTCGTAAGGCACTTAAATCATAGAATGCATTGATACAGTATTTTAGATTGTTTTCTGATATTTACATAGAAGGTATGAGGCTTAGGTAACGGCAAAACATCTCCAGAAACTATTTTACATGTTCATTTACAACCCTAGAATGAAACGGTCTGTTATTGGCTTATTTGGCAGGGTCGTGAATAATAATGAGCTCTGCTCTGATTGGCTGTTTCACAGTGTTATGTGTTAAGTGTGAAGCCATATGTTTCTTCAGCTACCTTGTGAATCGATACCCCTAGTTTTTTAAAGAAGTCTCTTCTGCTCAACAAGCCTGCATTTATTTGATCCAAAATAAAGCAAAAACTGTAAAATATTAAATATCTTTACTATTTAAATGAACTGTTTTCTATGTGAATATGTGTTAAAATTAGTGGTGGGCATAGATTCATTTTTTAATCTAGATTATCTTGGAATTAATCTAGATTAATCTAGATTAAATGGCTCATTTGAATTTTTTAAGGCATTCAGAATATGTGTGCTACAAATAATGACAAAAGTAAGTCTTGAGAACATTTTCAAGCCAGAAGACCACTCATCTCCTGTTTCCAAATGCATCACAAACTTTAATCTCTGCAATCCCACGAAAAACTGGTGAAAAATTGCAAATGACTGTTATGTGTTGTTTTTTTGTTTTTTTTGCATAACTGTCAATCAGTAAAATATAGTACAGATCACAGCGTGCACCTTGTTGAATAAACAAAATGTCGTTTTTGTTATTATATTGAACTGAAAGCCATCTTATGCAGTGTTGCACAGATTAAATTTCATAAATCATCCAAATACGCATCTATTTTATTTTTAGACATTTAATATTTTTAAAGACGGATTGTTCATGAGACCTAAATCCTGTTTGCTTAAAATAATTCCACTATTTGAGTAAATAAACGAATTTTGTGATTCAAAGATGTTTAGTTACTTTTTTAATAAAAAGTCGTTCAGCTAAATTAACAAAACACTCAATAATATTAATTAAATCAAAATAATAAAAAATTAAATCTTTAAATATTTATTTAATAATCTATGTGAATATGTGTTAAAATGTAATTTATTTATTTGATTAAAGCTGTATTTTCAGCATCATTACTCTAGTGTCACATGATCTTCAGAAATCATAATAATATGCTGTTTAGGAATCATTTATTATTATTATTATTATTATTAGCAATGTTTAAAACAGCCGAGTACATTTTCTTCAGGATTCTTTGATAATAGAAAGCATTTATCTGAAATAAAAAGCTTTTTTGACATCATACACTATTCCATTCTTATAGGGTTATAGAAATTAATACTTTTATTTAGCAATGATGATTTAAATTGATCAAAGACATTATAATGTTACAGAAGATTTCTATTTCAGATTTTTTTTAACTAGAAGAAATCTGAAAAAATTATACTCGGCTGTTTTCGGCATAATAATAATAATCAGATATGAGATTGAGCAACAAATCCACTTATTAGAATAGCTCAGTAGAGTAATGATAATGAAAATACATCTTCAAGCACAGAAATAAATTAGTTTAACACATATTCAGATAGAAAACAGCTATTTTAAATAATAAAAATGTCACTATATTACTGCGTTTGCTGTATTTTGGATCAAACAAATGAGTGAGCAGAAGATAATTCGTTAAAAACATAAAAAATCGAAATATTTGACTGATAGTGTATTTCCCATGATTGCTCAGGTACCTGAAGCGTTTTAAGGAGATGAAGCCGAAGCTCCTGCAGAGGTGGAGTTGGCAGATCCTCAAAGGACTGCACTTTCTGCACACTCGGGCCCCCCCCATCATCCACCGGGACCTGAAGTGTGACAACATCTTCATCACGGGCCCCACGGGGAGCGTAAAGATCGACTTGTCATCGGTGAGATGCATCTACAACCTCACAACATATAAATGCAGAGCGGGACGCTTACAGCTCGAGGTCCAAAACCAGTCCATTTTTCGAAATTGAGATTTGTGCATCATCTGAAAGCTGTATAAATAATCTTTCCATTGATGTATGGTTTGGACAATATTTGAAAATCTGGAATCTGAGGGTGCAAACACATCTTTAATGTTGTTCTTAGCAATGCATATTACTAATCAATAATTAAGTTTTGATATATTTACGGTAGGATATTTACATGATCTTAATATCTAATGATTTTGTCATAAAAGAAAAATGTATAATTTTGACCCACACAATGTATTGTTGGCTATTGCTACAAATATGTCATAAGTAGCACAGCTATATTTGCAGCCAGAGGCGGATAGTAGTGAAGTATTTTTACTGTACTCAAGTAAATAAAAAAATACTTTACTGTATTCCAAAGCATAATGTCATACTTTTTACCGCACTACATCGCATCAATAAAAGTTTTACGTTTAATACTTAAGAACATTAAAAATGTGGTGCTTTCTTGTATAATTGTATAAAGTAAATCTTTGAATGAATTAAGTTATAGATTTCTAATAAAATTTTCTGTTAATGTTTAATTAGTGTTGTTTGTGAACTATTTCTTTAATATGTCCGCGATGCTTTTATAATCAAGTTTTATAAAGTTTAGTCAAAATAAATACATTTCTCCTCAACTGCTGAGACCTTTTTAACATTAAAATAAATTGCAATATTGTTGCAAAATGTGAACTATATTGCATCCAGCAATATATTTAGTGTTTGATTATATAATTACATACAACCTTTTAATACAGCATACTCACGTAAAATTATATTTTCGATCGCAAACCTCAGCTTGATTGCTTATATCGTTGGAAGATGTAAATTATATTAATATTCAACTCTAATCTGCTAAATGTGGCATGATGATATGATATTATAAACATCAGCAGAAACTATTATAAACATCACGATTTCTGTAGAGCTGTTTTAAATAATGTTAAATGTAAAAAGTGCTATATAAATAAATTTGGCTTGATTTAGAAATTAAAAGTCCAGAATCTGGATTTAATCATGTGTAGCAGGGTTATGATCATTAAAATAAAATACTTTATTAAAAAAAAAAAATTATATTATTACATTATATTTCATCCAGTGGCCAAGGCATCATTTCTTATTTAATTTAATTTAAATTTAATTTACTTGAGTAAAAGTAAGTCATATATTTCTACATGTTAACTGAAATAAACGAAAATAGAAAAAAAAAATTATACATTTATTTTTAAATATATTTCATCCAGTGGCCAAGGCATAATTTCTTATTTTCTTTTAGTTTGAGAAAACCGAGACAAAAATGACTATATAGATGTTTAAAAACTCCTTGAGTAAAAGTAAGAAAGTCATATATTTCTAATGTAATTAAGTATTAAATGATATTTAATATGAAATGTAGTGCAGTAAAAAGTACAATATTATGCGTTGGAACGTTGTGAAAAACACTGTATCAAAACCTAATTATTGGTTATTAATATGCATTGCTAAGAACTTCATATGAACAACTTTAAAGGTGATTTTCTCAATATTTCGATTTTTTTTTGCACCCTCAGATTCCAGATTTACAAATATTGTCCAAATCATACATCAATGGAAAGCTATTTATTCGGCTGTCAGATGATGCATAAATCTCAATATTAATAAATTGCCTTGTTAAAAAAGTCAATTTATTTAAAAAAAAAAAAAAATGACTTGTTTTGTGGTCCAACCGTGTTTTTCCAGTACACCACGTCCAAAAATGCAGTATATTGTGGTAACTCTTGTTGGTGATGTCTGCGGCGTGTGTATCAGGAACGCCGGAGTTCATGGCTCCAGAGATGTACGAGGAGAAGTACGACGAGGCGGTGGATGTCTATGCGTTTGGCATGTGTATCTTGGAGATGACCACGTCAGAATACCCGTACTCGGAGTGCCAAAACGCCGCGCAGATCTACCGCAAAGTCACCAGCGTGAGTGTTGATATCACGGTCATTAATAACTCTATCATTGTTTTAATGCTTTTGTTCAGCAAGGATGCATTCAACAGTGCATTTAAGTCAGATTTTAAGTGCATTTAACAGATCAACAGTGCATTTAAGTATCATTACATATCTGAAAATTAAAATTATTATAAATACATATTTTTAAAATATATTTTATTTTAGCTAGTTGCTTAGGAAACTTTTATTTTCATTTCATTATTGACAAAAACGTTTATATATATATATATATATATATATATATATATATATATATATATATAAAAGATATAAATTAAGATGAAAATGGAAATAAAAAACTTGAAACGCTAAAATAAAATGTGTTTCAAACTAATGTTCTATTGAACTTTCTATTCATCTGTGAATCCTGAAAAATTAAATGTCACAATTTACACAAAAATATCAACATTGAAATGTTTCTTGAGCAGCATATTATTGTGATTTCTGAAGATCATGTGACACTGAAGACTGGAGTAAAGATGCTGAAAATACACAGAAATAAATTACAGTTTAACACATTCACACAAAAAACAGCTGATTTACATTAGAATAATTGTTAATAATTGTTATGTGTCGGTGAGCAGAAGAGACTGGTCTTGTTGTTGTGCACATGTTTATTCCTGTCCATATGTCCTGATTGACTCTCTCTGACAGACTCAGCATGAAACATACCATAAACCTCCTCTTTCTGTTCCTTTGCTTTACTTGCATGTTTTCCTCTCATTTGTCTTTGAGCTGAGCTTTAAGACTCTTGGCTTGGGTCTGATTAGAGCTTGCTTCGCCCCCCATCTGGACCCTGTTTTATAAAGTCCAGGGCTCAAGAAAGACCCTACAGGTCACAGAGAGGTTGACTCTGATTATGTAAATACAGTATGTTCACTTATCTGCACCTTATTGCATTTGGAAACTTTACCTCTAAATTACATCTACATGTGTTTACAGCAGACAGATCTCCTCAATCAATAAAAACCCGGTTCTTTATACAACCTGTGTTCCGGAAATGTTTTTTTTTGAATAAAATGTAAACTAAAAGATTTTCAAATCACATGAGCTAATATTTTACTCACAATAGAACATAGATAACATAACAATGTTTAAACTGAGAAACTTTACAATTTTATCCACTAAATTAGCTCCTTTTACGGGTCTCAAAAAAGTTGGCACAGGGGCAACAAAGGGCTGAAAAAGCAAGAAATTTTGAAAAGATTCAGCTGGGAGAACATCTAGCAGCTAATTAAGTTAATTGACATCAGGTCTGTAACATAAAGTGGATATCTTAAAGAGGCAGAGTCTCTCAGAATTAAAGATGAGCAGAGGCTCTCCAATCTGTGAAAGAGTGTGTAAAATGATTGTGGAACAACGTTCCTCAACGTCAAATTACAAAGCCTTTGCAAATCTCATCATCTACAGTGCATAACATCATCAACAGATTCAGAGAAACTGCAGAAATCTCTGTGTAAGGGACAAGACCTTTGTTGGATACCCGTGGTCTTCAGGCCCTCAGACGACACTGCATCACTCATCGGCATGATTCTGTCATTAACATTACTAAATGGGCTCAGGAATACTTCCAGAAACCACTGTCGGTAAACACAACCCGCCGTGCCATCTGCAGATGCCAACTAAAGCTCTATCGTGCAGAAAGGAAGCCATATGTGAACATGGTCCAGAAGCACCGTCGTGTCCTGTGGGCCAAGGCTTATTTAAAACAGACTGTTTCAAAGTGGAAAAGTGGTCAGACGAGTCCAAATTTTACATTCTTGTTGGAAATCACGGATGCCATGTCCTCCGGGCTAAAGAGGAGGGAGACCTTCCAGTGTGTTATCAGTGTTCAGTTCAAAAGCCAGCATCTCTGATGGTATGGGGGTGCATAAGTGCATACAGTATGGGCCGCTTGCATGTTTTGGAAGGCACTATGAATGCTGAAAGGTATATAAAGGTTCTAGAGCAACATATGCACCCCTCCAGAGGACGTGTATTTTAACAGGGCAATGCAAAACCACATACTGCAGCTATTACAACAGCATGGCTTCATAGTAGAAGAGTCCGGTGCTGAATTGGCCTGCAGTCCAGATCTTTCACCTATAGACAACATTTGGCACATCATTACACAAAAAATACGTCAAAGATGACCACAAACTCATCAGCAGCTGGAAACCTACATCAGGCAAGAATGGGACCAAATTCCAAAACTCCAGAACCTCATAGCCTCGATGCCCAGACGTCTTCAATCTGTTTTGAAAAGAAGAGGAGATGCTGCACCACGATAAACATGCCCCGTCCCAACTATTTTCAGACCGTGTAAAATTTGAAATGAGCTCATTTTGTGCATAAAATTGAGCAATTTCTCAGTTTACACATTTATTATGTTCTCAATGTTCTATTGGGAATAAAATATTGGCTCGTGTCATTTGAAAGTCTTTTAGTTTTCATTTTATTACAATTAAAAACGTCCCAACATTTCCAGAATTCAGTTTGTACATGAAAGAGCGTTGCTAAGTCGTCTATTCCTAGAAAACTCATTAAAGTACTTTTACCTGCAGAAGCAGCTTTACAGTGGATTGAGAGATGTTGTACAACACCAATTACAATAAACTCCTGTGGCCTCTCAGTAGTGTTTTGATTGAGCAGTGTTTTGATTGATGTCAGAAAACACGCTTATGGTGTTTTTAAACGAGGATGACGCCAGCGGTTTGGGTTTATAGGCCTGCTATGGGTGTTAATGACAGAGCCAAGCCAGAGCGCACATTTAACTCAATGCTTCATGAAGCTCAAACTCCACAAACACTACCAAAGTCTGGCTGTAATTCTCTGAAATCATAGCTTAACCTCACATTACTGAAGTGACAAACTCACTAGATCAACATTAAACCAAGCACATGGAAGTGTGTTTTACATTTGATAATATTACAGTGCTTTATTAAATCTTTAAGTGGTTTAAAATGATACAATTTAGATTTTTTTTCCTCAGAAATGCAAAAAAGTAAAATATAATAGTAAATAGTAAATATAAATTCAGAATTGCGAGGAGATATAAATTCAGAATTTTGAGAAAGTCAGAATTCTGAGGTCAAATCTCATAATTCTCAATTCATATCAAGTTTTTCTAATAATTTCAAACATAAGGCAGAATTGTGCATTTATAGCAATAGCAATTACCTATTTAATTTTCCTTCTGTGATGAAGCAAGCTCTCGTCATAATAAATCATCTTTGCATAACCTTTTATAAGCCTGCAGTAAAATAATATGCTGTGGAGCTCAAAAACTGTAGGAATAATTATTATACACGTAGGAGCTCTGACAGTGATTAGATTATCTCATTTCCATCTGAACATTGGGTTGATGAAAGGCGTTATTAAGCCTCTTTGACTGATGTTCTTCTCAGACTTTGTGTCTATTTCTGCTGTTTTCAGGGAATAAAGCCCGACAGTTTCTCCAAAGTAAAAGTCCCAGAGTTAAAGGAGATCATCGAAGGCTGTATCCGCATGAACAAAGATGAAAGGTACTTTGAAAATGTTTCATTGGATATCAGTTACAAAATATGATGTCGTGCTACACAGCTTGTTTTTAATTAAAATACATTGTAAATGCACATCCACAATAGAGTTAAATCTAGTCCACTATTCGCAACTTGGCAAAACATGTGGTTTTGTCTTTGAAAATTATATATAGATTAGTATTTTTAATATTTTTTTTGTATTGAGCTAGCTATGCGATGATAATTACACGCCAAAATTAATACAACACTAGTATCTTCAGCAGCTAAAAGTGGTTTTAAGTCAGTTATTTCTATCTTTTGCTGTAGTGTGTCAGTAGGAAACATTCATTTAGCCATTAATTGTAATAATCCAGTGAATAACGCACTAAAATTATTCATGTGAATAATTAAAACGGAAAAACTAAACCTATATAAGTAGTACTATAAAATCTAAAAACAAAAACGATAAAAATTCAATATAAAACTGGTTCTAAATATTGATAGGAATTGTAAAAGTTAACTTGAAGCAAAATAGAAAACCCTTTGCATTCATATGAATATGAATATTGAAGCATGCCACTTAAATAGTTTTAATAATATACAATATATATAAAGAGTTTATTTGCAAAAACAGATGACTCGTTTTTTTGTCACAAATCTTGTTTTTTATGTTATCATGTTTTTATTGTGTTAGTTAGCTGTATTTTTATTATTATTTTATAATCTAATCAAAACAACCCAACTGCAGTTTGATTGAGATTCATTGGAATGCATAACGATAAAAACATGATTTTGAAAATTTTTAAAAACGGAGTTATCTGATTTTGTAAATAAACTCTCTATATATATTAGTGCTGTCAAACGATTAATCGCATCCAAAATAAGTCTTGTTTGCATATATGAGCATTTACTGTTTATATTTAATATGCATATATAAATACACACACATACAGTCAATATTTTGAACATATTTACGTGTGTGTATATATATATTCTTATATTTGATATTATGTATATATTTAATATATAAACATAACATATTTTTCTTAAATATATACATGCATGTGTTTGTATTTATATATACAGTATATAATAAATAAACACAGCACACACACATATATTATGTAAACAAAACTTTCATTTTGAATGCGATTAATCGCGATTAATCATTCGACAGCACTAATATATATATATATTTATATTATTCTTAATAATTTTACTAATTGAAAGCAATGCATTTAACCTACTTTTCTCATATAACGCAGTTTTAAACTACCTATTGATTGTGATTTATTTGATAGATTGAGTTGATATCTGATCTCTTTCTGTCCAGATACACCATCCAGGACCTGCTGGAGCACAGCTTCTTCCAGGAGCACAACGGCATTTATGTGGAGCTGGCTGAGGAAGACGACGCGGTCAAATCCAGCCTGAAGCTCTGGCTTCGCATGGACGGCACCAAGAAGCTCCATGGGAAGTACAAGGACAACAACGCCATCGAGTTCCTGTTCGAGCTTCACAAAGACATGCCGGAGGAGGTGGCGCAGGAGATGGTGAGCGTTTCTGGAGGATCGCTTTAAACACTGATATTCCCCTCAGGCGTCAACAACCTGGACGGGTTCACAGTGTGTGGGTTGAGATCCTGAAGCATTGATATTCAATCACAAAGAACTATTAAGCAAATAAGGTGTATCTTAGTAACTTACATGTGTTTATTGTACATGTTACCACAACACAAGAGGACGAACCTTACAAAAACATTTCATATCATAAACTAATGGCGAAGAAAGGCAGTTTTATGGGACAATAGTTGGCTGAGGTGCAAAAAAATCTAAATATTGAGAAAATCACCTTTAAAGTTGTTCTTAGCAATGCATATTACTAATAATACATTAAGTTTTGATATATTTACGGTAGGACATTTACATGAAACATGATCTTAATATCCTAATATTTTTTGGCATAAAAGAAAAATGTATAATTTTGAGCCATACAATGTATTGTTGGCTATTGCTACAAATATACCTTATGACTTTTAGCAAATTCCTAATTCTAATGTAATTTCTCATTACTGTAATACTATATTTTATGTATTTTTTAACATTTCTAATAAGAATTGACAAATGTGCTTTACTGTCATGAAAGCAGTGTCAAAAGCTTCATAAATTCAATGTTCAAAAATAGTGTGAAGACCAAAATCTACCATTAAATTTAACGGCTCTGTACCGCTTTCAGCAGAAAAACTAGCAAAAACTATTAGAACGGTTTTATCTTAAATGTCTTAAATGTGGGTGTTTTTCTTAACTAAATATAGTAATAATAATACTTGATTTTCTTAGTTTTTCCAAGCTTTGCTCTGTGACCTTCACAGTGCTGGTCAGTCCCAGCAGTCCATCCTCACTCTGTAGATTACCGTGTCAGTAATATAGGACAGAACTGAACTCCTGATCATCTCAAACACACCTGTATCTGCTGGGTCCCTCCCGGACATCTGACCCTGCTGTGTGTTGCATAACGCTTTCAAGGGCAGAACTTTTTAATCATCGGCTGGAAATGTGAGAGCGGGGCCAAACGAGGAAGAGAGGCACGTGACCGGCGATAGAACGGTTTCAGGAGCGTGTTGTATAACTGGAGCCGTTCTCTTGTCCAGCCTGAAGACCGGACCTTCACAATGAATCTTTTATATCTCAACGTGTCTGCTTTTCATCAAGGACTAATTCATCATTGAGTCACATCGACGGAGGGTTATCACGTAGTTTGATTAGTCTTCAAGACAACATTGGCCTGCATTGTTTCAGTGGAAAAACAAGTCGCTTTCATAAACTTCATGCCAAGAACATTTGTGACTTAGATTGGCAAAGAATGCAGATTTTTTGGTACAATAACAAGCCACCATGCTTCACACTTGCATGTTTTTAACTCAAATACCATAGAGTGCATAATCCATAATAACTCTTCTTCCAGTGAAAAAGTGCATCTGTTGTTGTCTCTCACATTAAACCCAGCCACATATTAGTTTAGAGCTGTTTTGCTATCTGTGCAGATTTCTCTCCTGATTCAGACCACTTCTCACTGAGGAAGAGTTATTATGGACTGGAGTGCTGTGATGTTTTTATCAGACTGCAGTAGGTTTATGGAATTGTGTTAATATTTGAGAGCACAGTTCCTAGTCACCATGCGAATTAAAAGTGTGATTTGAATTCGATTAAAACCATATATCATCATACTAATAAAGTTTGATCTTTTCCAGGTGGTTCTGGGGTTCGTATGCGAGGCCGACTACAAGCTGGTGGCCAAAGCCATGCGAGACCGCGTGACGGCCATCAAACGCCAGCGAGAGAAACACCGGCGGATCGCAGACGAGCAGCAGAAGAAGAAAGAGGGAGTTTTTGAGGAAGAGCCTGAGCTGCTGTCGCCCAGATCTAGTGTTAAAGGATATGAAAGCCACGCTCCTTTTAATGTGCAGACTCCGCCCACTCCGGTACTCCCAGAGCCCATGTGGTCTCCCGTTACCGGATTGGTGGATTCTGGGATTAACGGCAGCTTCCCAGCGGAGTCGGAGGAACCGGAGGCAGACCAACACTTCCACATCCGCCACACAAGCGGCTCTTCAGCAACCTGTACGTTTAAGTGATTACAGTAACGATTAATCACATCCAAAATAACAGTTTTTGTTTATTATATATATATATATATATATGACACACATACAGTATATATGTAGAAAATATTTACAAGTGTATATATACTGTATATATTAGTTCTGTCAAAATCAGCTCGTACATTTTTTCTGTTTAACGCGTTAAATAAAATAATTTAACGCCGTTAACGCAGGGGCGGAGCCTAGGGTTGGCCACCCCACTCACCCCCACTTTTTTTCTTGAAAAGAAGTGCATTTATTCAGTCTTTATGATCACATCAATCTGGAGACGTTTCAGATGCGCGCTCCATCTTCACTTCAGCGAGTCAAACAGCACGGTAGCGGCGTGCACTATAGCCTGTATCAATTCATATGAATGAATGTTGCAATGTTGTGGTCGGTTAAGGCTTGAAGATACCAAAAAGGCGATTAAAGCTGCCATAAAACTGCATGCATGTAATATGTCATATATGAGGTACATTAAGAACATGCCTCTGAACTGAAATGGGTCCGAACTGAAATGGGTCCGAACTGAAATGTGTCCGAACCGAACTGAAATGGGTCCGAACTGAAATGGGTCCCCGAACTGAAAGGGGTCCGAACTGAAATGGGTCCCCGAACTGAAATGGGTCCGAACTGAAATGGGTCCGAACTGAAATGGGTCCGAACTGAAATGTGTCCGAACCGAACTGAAATGGGTCCGAACTGAAATGGGTCCCCGAACTGAAATGG
The DNA here is from genome assembly GCA_027564155.1 of Gymnocypris eckloni scoliostomus. Classification (NCBI taxonomy): domain Eukaryota; kingdom Metazoa; phylum Chordata; class Actinopteri; order Cypriniformes; family Cyprinidae; genus Gymnocypris; species Gymnocypris eckloni. Next base: position 10,927,113 of record CM050430.1, on the reverse strand, counting down.
GTCCCCGAACTGAAAGGGGTCCGAACTGAAATGGGTCCCCGAACTGAAATGGGTCCCCGAACTGAAAGGGGTCCGAACTGAAATGGGTCCGAACTGAAATGTGTCCGAACCGAACTGAAATGGGTCCGAACTGAAATGGGTCCGAACTGAAATGGGTCCGAACTGAAATGGGTCCCCGAACTGAAATGGGTCCGAACTGAAATGTGTCTGAACTGAAATGGGTCCGAACTGAAATGGGTCCGAACTGAAATGTGTCTGAACTGAAATGTGTCCGAGTTGAGAGAAAATATGATGCGTGTCAGATCCGCGTCTCGTTCAGCAGCGTCAGCTCTTAAAGTAATAGCAGCCAAAAACAACCTAATATCCAGCTGCTGTGACGTCTGTTCATCAAGAATAAAAGAGGAAATCAATAACGTTTATATAGCTGTGAGTATTGTATCTGTATTCAGTTTAGAATTTAGTGTTTGATAACTTTATTAAATCTCTGTATATTTCTGCTGAGGGGAACAGGTAATATGATATTTATAATAACGGGTCTATGTGAAGATTGTTTTAAGTTCACTTAAATTAGAAGTTATTTTATAGTTAATAAATGTTAAAATTGATACCTCTTAATGATAATGTGATGTATAAATATTAGGGGATTTTTTATATGGAAATCAGTATTGGTGATACTGGCCTTCAGTCATAAAAAAGATGATAAACAAATATAAAAAATGTTGTTTGTACATTAATTAGATTTTTGAATGTGAAATTATTGCAATATAAAAGTATATTTAAAAACTGTAATGTTAGGTGTCAGAAAACATTTGTGATTATTATTTTTTTATCGATTTATAGCACTAATATATTTATATTCATAAAATTTAATTTATATAAACATATTTAATATATAAACATAACATATTTTTTCTTAAATATATAAATGCATGTGTGTGTATTTATATATACACAGTACATATATATATATGACTTTGATTAATCATTTGACAGCACTAGATTACAGTAACGCTGTTATTGAGTAGCAACAGACCGATACATTAGTCAGGCGATACATTATTACTTCATTATTGGTAATTGAAAAGTCCATTTTGGAAAAGCTCTAAAGGTGTGTTCACACCAGACGCGAATGAAGCGTTACGCGCAAATGATTTACATGTTAAGTCAATGCAAAGACGCGATAGACAATCCTGCTGCGCTTTTCGTGCGAATGTGGCGGTGCGAATGGCGCGAATTACGCAACGTAAATTGAAAATTACTAAAACTAAATGTAACATTTCTAATTTTTATTTAGTTTAATTGATGTACTAAAATAAACTAAAACTGAAATAAAATTTATAAAAAACTCAAACTAATAGAAATGACAAAATCATGACAAAATTACTAAAACTAAATTTAACGTTTCTTATTTTAATTTAGTTTAAATTTATGTACTAAAGTAACAAACTATAACCTAAATAACTCAAATTAATACAAATACTATACAGACATTAAAACCGAATAGAAATGACAAAAGCACAATAAAATTACTAAAACTAAATTTAACATTTCTCATTTTTATTTAATTTAACGTGATGTACTAAAATAAACCAAAACTGAAATAAAATTGATAAACTCTATAGACATTAAAAAAACTTATAGAAATGACAAAATTACTAAAACTAAATGTAACATTTCTCATTTTTATTTTGTTTAACTTGATGTACTAAAATAAACTAAAACTGAAATAAATTAATAAAAAAACTCTATAGACATTAAAAACTCAAACTAACAGAAATGACAAAAGCACAATAAAATTACTAAAACTAAATTGAACATTTATCATTTTTATTTCATTTAACTTGATGTACTAAAATAATGAAACGATGCTACAATAAGACTGCCGTTATGTACTCCGCTTATGTTTTTCCGCCTTGTTTTCAAGGAAGCGAGAATCCTTCTTCTGAACACAGCATCTGCTTTAAGCTTTTAACCCACATCGATCCTGTTGTGATCCATGAATGCTAGTGTGCTTTGATCCAACTCAGCTGATGTGCGAGGCATCCGTGCTATTTATGAATGCTTAAAGACAGCAAGAAGAGTTTTTACTTCCGTAACATAATGTATTTTTGAGTGACGCAAACATAAAGTGGCACTTGATCTGATGCACTGAGCACTGATTGGATGGTGAAACGAGAGTTTTTAATGAAAGAATGCAAGGATCCAGAGGGATATCTATGAACTGTTTGTCTCTGTGTTTCTCCAGCCGACTGTGAGACGGACGGATATCTCAGTCCCTCTGGTTTACAGGATGCTCCCAAAGCTTCGAATGACACCGTCAGCTGCTCTCCAGTCCTCATCCCCCAACAGGCCCCGCCCACTGAGGCCCCGCCCACCTCCGCTCAGCCAATCCCGGCTCTCCGTTTCCCCTCAGTGAGTTTATAATTGGGTCAATGACGTATAAGTATTTTCGAAAAATACAAAAATAATATCAATTGCAATTGTTTAGGCATTAAGAATGTTGTGTGCACATAAATTCATATTATAATTTTATTTAAATTATTTTAGTGTTTTTTAATCTAACTGAATAAAACAATTGTCAGGTGGTGCGACCAGGATTTATCTTAAAATGAATTAATTTCCTTTAACATGCATAACATTTTTACAGTTCTCAATAATTAAAGTGTTTAGAAACAAAGTATTAATTTTTTTTTTTCGTTTTTGTAAATAATTATTATTCATTTTAATTGTATAATTTTTAGAACATTTTCTTAAAAAAAACAACACGAAATACTATGTTTCTAAACACTTAAATTACTGAGAACGTATAAAAAAATGTTATGCATGTTAAGTAAATGAATACATTTTAAGATATATCACGGTTGCACCACCTGACATTTTTCAAAGCTATGACCAGTTCACCTAGATGAAAAAACACTAAAATCACTTAATTTAAAAGTTTAATATGAATTCATGTGCACACAACATTCTTAAAGTTTGAACAATTGGCCTCGCTTGATCACGATTTAAACCCAGGAGAGCCATAATTCACGCAATTTACTGTCGTTAATTACTCCTGTTCCTTAATCGTCCCTCAGAGCATTGCTGTGTCTACTAAGAGCGAGAGAGGACCACTCAGCCTTTTCTCCTCACCTGTGGACAGGTAAAGACCTGCGTTCTTGATCCTCTGCTCTTCTCTCACATCTGTACTCTTTGAGGTTTGGCTTTAGAGCCAGATGTGCTGTTGTCTCAGTTGTTTTCATCCCGTCCTCGTAACAGAGCACATGTTCTATAGGATGCTGTTTACACACCACAGGGCTTTTGGACGCCGACCCTAGCCATTACAGCATAGTTTTCCACTCATAAGAACATCACGTTGCTCAGCAGGCAGAGGTCTTTGAAAAACAGCCCGAGTCTGCCAAGCGGTAGGCTTGCTATAAACATTTGTGGGCCTCGTAGGAAGCCAAGTGTTTGGATAAAACAGAGGCTTGTGTTGGTAAAAGACCTGGGAGACACAATTAGCTCAGAATGGACCAAAGTCAAACACGGCCTCAAACTGTGTGTGGAACTTCAGCGAAGATAAAGCCAATCCAAATACTGCATCGGTCTGTTTTTTCTCTTTGGCGTTATATTGGATTTGCAGAAAACAGTGCAGTTAAAAACACATTTTGCTGTCCAGCAGTGTAAAAAGAAGTATGATTTAGTGTCCTTTTAAAAAGAGTACTTATTACTGAAATAGTAGTATACTTTAAGAGCTATACTTATAGTAGTATATGTTAAGAGCTGTACTTATAGTAGTATACTTATAGTAGCTATAGTAGTATACTTTAAGAGCTATAATTATAGTAGTATACTTATAGTAGCTATAGTAGTATACTTTAAGAGCTATAATTATAGTAGCTATAGTAGTATACATTAAGAGCTGTACTTATAGTAGTATACTTATAGTAGCTATAGTAGTATACTTTAAGAGCTATAGTTATAGTAGCTATAGTAGTATACATTAAGAGCTATACTTATAGTAGTATACTTTAAGAGCTGTACTTATAGTAGTATACTTATAGTAGCTATAGTAGTATACTTTAAGAGCTATAATTATAGTAGCTATAGTAGTATACATTAAGAGCTGTACTTATAGTAGCTATAGTAGTATACTTTAAGAGCTATAGTTATAGTAGCTATAGTAGTATACATTAAGAGCTATAATTATAGTAGTATACTTTAAGAGCTATACTTATAGTAGTATACTTATAGTAGCTATAGTAATATACTTTAAGAGCTATACTTATAGTAGCTATAGTAGTATATTTTAAGAGCCATAATTATTGTAGTATACTTATAGTAGCTATAGTAGTATACTTTAAGAGCTATACTTATAGTAGTATACTTATAGTAGCTATAGTAATATACTTTAAGAGCTATACTTATAGTAGCTATAGTAGTATACTTTAAGCACTATACTTAAAGTAGCTATAGTAGTATACTTTAAGAGCTATAATTATAGTAGTATACTTATAGTAGTATACTTTAAGAGCTATAATTATAGTAGTATACTTATAGTAGCTATAGTAGTATAATTTAAGAGCTAAAATTTTAGTAGTATACTTATAGTAGCTATAGTATTATACTTTAAGAGCTATACTTACAGTTGTATACTTATAGTAGCTATAGTCTTATACTTTAAGAGCTATAATTATAGTAGTATACTTATAGTAGCTATAGTAGTATACTTTAAGACTTATAATTATAGTTGTATACTTATAGTAGCTATAGTAGTATACTTTAAGAGCTATACTTATAGTAGGTATAGTAGTATACTTTAAGATCTATAATTATAGTAGTATACTTATAGTAGCTATATAATTATACTTTAAGAGCTATAATAATAGTAGTATACTTATAGTAGCTATAGTAGTATACTTTAAGAGCTATAATTATAATAGTAGTATACTTATAGTAGGTATAGTAGTTTACTTTAAGAGCTATACTTATAGTAGCTATAGTAGTATACTTTAAGAGCTATACTTATAGTAGGTATACTTTAAGAGCTATACTTATAGTAGCTATAGTAGTATACTTTAAGAGCTATAATTATAGTAGTACACTTATAGTAGTATACTTTAAGAGCTATAATTATAGTAGTATACTTATAGTAGCTACAGTAGTATACTTTAAGAGCTATAATTATAGTAGTACACTTATAGTAGGTATAGAAGTATACTTAAGAGCTGTACTTATACAATATATGTAAAGCATAATGATTTTTTTAAAACTTCCAAATTGACATTATTACAATGTGCGCTATATAAACGTTTTTTAAGAAAAAGGGAATCTTTGAAATTAACTGAGGCCTTTTATTTCAATTATGTATTATCTTGTTTAGTTACACTTTAATTTAAGGTGTCCTTGTTTCAGTGTAATTATACATTTAAGTACAGAGTCATATTAATTAACTACATGCACTTACTGTATGGTTAGGGATGGGATTCGGGTTGTTTAGGGTTACTTGCATATAATTTATTGTTAGTATAAGGGTAAGTATATGTAACGTGTAACAAGGACACCTTAAAATTAAACTTTTAGGAGGGTTGAAGCACATTGCGATTGAAGGCCGAAAACTAAAAGAAGGACATACACACAGTGTGTTGAGCTACTTCAGACTTGTAAAAGCTAATAAGCGTTTGTTCCCTCAAAAACCTTCCCTTGAGATGATTATAGAGGGAAATTCCTCAGTGGTTTGTGCTTAGTGAACCGTTTTTATGGGCTCTGTTTAACTGCAGGTCTTCCAAACACCCGTTGACTTAACATGTTCACATTTGTACTTTTATTAGTTTACTAGCTTGTGCAATGTAGCAGTAAAGTTGATTTGACGTTAGCATAACAAACTCGGTGTGTTTAAATAGTATGTTTGCATGTGCACATTTTCTTGCAGTTTGGAGGAGTGCATATTCTATCCTTTTGTCCGTGATTTGTCATGTATTTTTCCTGATGATGTCTGTCTTCACAGTTATGCTTCAGATGTGACGTCAGGCTTGAGCGATGGCTACGAGGACTGTCAGACAGAGGGAGTAAGTTTGCCAGCAGACGGACAGCAGGGAAACTGTTCAGGAGGAGAACACGCTCCCGTCTGCGCATTACAGGGGTGAGGATTGTTTATTATTTTTAATACGGAGTGTCTATTTACACTAAGTGCAAATAGCCTGCCTTGTTGGCAGAGGCTATTTACACCAACTCCGCCCACCAACATGTGATTGGGCGAGTCACGATTACAAAAGACGATTATTAGTCGTTAGCTCCAGTGGCACAGGAGATGAAGTGTATGTCATACTTCTTTTAATGCAATTTTTCAAATCACACCAGAAAAGTATTTATTTTTTAATAAAAATGATGGAAATAATCAAAAAGTTTAAATTAAAGTATCGGGTAGGGTAAGAGGCTTTTGTCCCAATATTGGCATCCATTTAATAAATTAAAATTTACACTCAATAAAATATTATTGCCTACTTTTTTATAATGCACTACAATACTGAGGTGCAGATAATTGCCACTATTTGCAAAAAGTCGAATAAATAACAAAAAATCCTGCTATTTTAACATAGTGTAAATATAATATATAGCTATTTGCACTTAGTGTAAATAGCAGCTGCCTTTTTAATAACTTTAACCCTAACATCCGGTCACATACTCATCATATGTACTGGTGTTTGACCGATATCGGCTCTTTAATGTCTGATGCTGATACCGATAATCTTAGACAGCAAGTAGACGGATGACCGATATAAAGCGGATATACTGTATATTATTTCATGTTTAATTTTAAATATTTTAAATGCTGCAATGCTATTCATAATAATTTGACATGATATTATTCACTAAAATATTTTGACAAGCAGTCATGTGAAAAAATGTGTAAATGTGTTTTATTATGAAGTTAAAAATAGTGCTGTCAAACGATTAATCGCAATTAATCGCATCCAAAATAAGTTTTTGTTTACATAATATATGTGTATTGTGTATATTTATTATGTATGCATAAATTCACAAATACGAAAATAATTAGATGTATAAACATTTATATATGTATATTCTTATATTTTATATTATATATAAATATATTTAATATAAAAACATAATATACTATTCTTTAATATATACATGCATGTGTTTGTATTTATATGTACATAATAAATATACACAGTACACACACATATATTATGTAAACAACAAGATGCGATTAATCACGATTAATCGTTTGACACCGCTAGTTAATAACATTCTCATTTAAAAATTATAACTAATTTATTATATTATAAAAATTATATAATTTTGACAGCTCTTAGTGCAGTCAAAATAAAGGTCCCACTTCCTAAAGTTATCGGCCAAATAAAAAAACAGATGCCGATAATATAAAAAGATGCCAAATATCAGCCAAAATATCGGCCTTGAGAACAAAATAAAGGTCCCACTTCCTAAAGTTATCGACCAAAGATAAAAACAGATGCCGATAATATAAAAAATGCCAAATATCAGCCTTGAGGACAAAACATGAACACAATGAAGCTGACTAATGACTCTATTGCATTCTGCATATAGCTGAATTTAACTTGTTACACAGTTATTGAACTGAACTGAATTAACACTGTGACCTGAGCTGTAAAAACTATTGTCTTTTTAGAGTTGCTTTACAGCAGAAGTTTGCATTACTGATTTGTTTTGAAACAATGTATATTATAAAGCGTTATAGAAAAAAAGTGACTTGATTTGCCGATATATCGGTCGAGCACTACACTTAACCGCCCACCGGTCTGTTTCACTCCACATCTAAAAACAAATAGCATGGAATGTTATCGCATATGAACTCCAGATGTTTAGCAGTTGTGATCATTCTCTGCGCGGGTACGGTTTGTCCTCACTCGTTTGTTTCTTGAAGAGCCCTTTTGGCTTGCTTTGATTAGCGTTCAAAGGGCCAGAGAGATGTAAACAACAAACACATCAGCTCAGACACTCGCAAACCACTTCAGTCTGTGTTGTTGGTCACAGGTGTCTGATAAAGTGGACCGGGTGGTCGAGTGTCAGCTACAGACTCATAACGATAAGATGGTCACCTTCAAATTTGACCTGGATGGCGACAATCCTGAAGACATTGCTGCGGTGATGGTAGGTGCTTCAAATCTTAATTGCATTTGTCTTTTTTTTTTTTAAATAGCTAATTATTTGTATTTTTCAGAGTTAAATCGATCAGATATTTTGCCTGCTTTAGGGTTCCCCTCTCCTTATCTCAATCGCTTCGTGTCTCACATTAAAGCCAGAATGTCCAAAAATATTATTTTTAAAAACATTGAAATGGCAGATTTATGTTTTCCACTATTTAATTATTTATTTTTGTTCATATTTTTCTTTTTTTTTCTTTCTGTAAGATCCTTTCAGTCAACAAATAATTAATGCATTAACTACAACAATACATTTGTTACACTATTTATTAGTTTTTGTTAATGTTAGTTCATAAAATTACAACTGTTCATTGTTAGGTCACATTAGCTCAGGTCCACCGAATGATATTAACAGATACAACTTTTGATTTTCATTTCTTGATAAATGATAAAATTAACATTAACAAAGTTCAATAACTATTATCAGTTATTAGTTTTTTTGTAATTATCAGCATCGGCACTAAGTTTTTTATTTGGGCGATAGCTGTCAGAAGCAGGACTTTTATTTTGACAACACTGGCTTTAATTTTGTGCTTAGAACTGTCAACATAATATTATTATAAGAACTGTCAAAGTCAAAAACTCACTTTTTTAAATTCATATTATTATTATTATTTTTTACTAATAACTGTGATTAGTTAACATGAACTAACAATAAAACTGTTGTTAACAAATGAAACCGTATTGTAACGTATTACCTATGTTTTTCTTTTATGTAGCAATGCACGATACATGATACACAAGCTGACATTTTTCTGTCACATATCTGAATATTTCAGAGATATTTAGTTGTAATCTGACGAGCACATGCCCCGGATCACTCACTGTTCCAGACATCTGGTTCTGTTGTCCCTCATTAGAAGATGCAGGAGACCAGTTGCATTTCTGTGTTTTTTCTTGTTCTGGTTGATGTTATCTGATGCAGGGTGTAAACCAGATGGTCAGATCCTTAATGCCATAAACTAAACCAAGCACGAACTGAACAGGGCACTGAAGCACCAACATCTAGTCAATCGAAAGTAATCGAAAGTTTTGCATGTGGTGATAGAAAGTTGCCTGTTTAAATTGTATTTACTTCCAAAATCTGTACATTTAACTGTAAATTACATTAAAAATCCCTTTAAACTCTCAGAAAAGCTGTCACTAGAACTGCACCTTCTCGTAAGCTACAATTATGTGCATTTTATATACTAATATCTACAGTTTAGGTATTAATATGTACCTAAGGTGCTTATACACACACTTCAGGTGTTAAAATGGTACAAAGGTGCAACTTTTAACATGATACCGACCCATTAATTTTTTTTCTGATGGTGTAAATCTATTACAGTTTTTAACCATATAGAAACAAAATTGGTGTTAACCAATAGGTATTTATGCAATAGTCTTTTACCTTTAAATTCATTGTAGTCTGATTATGAGTATTTTAAAATGTATGGTATTTTGAATGCAACCCGAATTCCGGAAATGTTGGGACGTTTTTTAAATTTGAATAAAACGAAAACTAAAAGACTTTCAAATGACTCGAGCCAATATTTTATTCACAATAGAACACAGAGAATATAAATGTTTAAACTGAGAAATTGTAAAATTTTATGCACAAAATGAGCTCATTTCAAATTTGATGCGGTCTCAAAATATTTGGGACGGGGGCATGTTTATCGTGGTGTAGCATCTCCTCTTCTTTTCAAAACAGATTGAAGACGTCTGGGCATCGAGGTTATGAGTTTCTGGAGTTATGGAATTTGGTCCCATTCTTGCCTGATATAGGTTTCCAGCTGCTGAAGAGTTCGTGGTTGTCTTTGACGTATTTTTCGTATAATCTAGATTACAATCAGCACTGAAGAAGGAGCAGCAGTGTGTTTCAAAGGCGTTTCCAAGAAATGAGTTGAAAAGAGTGAATTGAGAATCTCAAAACAATTATAAAATTATGCCTTTAGCAGTTCAGTCAAAACATGCAAGCTGCCCATACCGTATGCACTTATGCACCCCTATACCATCAGAGATGCTGGATTTGAACTGAACGCTGATAACACGCTGAAAGATCTCCCTCCTCTTTAGCCCGGAGGACACGGCATCCGTGATTTCCAACAAGAATGTCAAATTTGTGCTCGTCTGACCATAGAACACTTTTCCGCTTTGAATCAGTCCATTTTAAATGATCCTTGGCCCACAGGACACGACGGCGCTTCTGGACCATGTTCACATATGGATTCCTTTCTGCATGATAGAGCTTTAGTTGGCATCTGCAGATGGCACGGCGGATTGTGTTTACCGACAGTGGTTTCTGGAAGTATTCCTGAGCCCATTTAGTAATGTTAATGACAGAATCATGCCGATGAGTGATGCAGTGTCGCCTGAGGGCCTGAAGACCACGGGCATCCAACAAAGGTTTTGTCCCTTACACACAGATTTCTGCAGTTTCTCTAAATCTTTTGATGATGTTATAGACTGTAGATGATGAGATTTGCAAAGCCTTTGTAATTTGACGTTGAGGAACGTTGTTTTTAAAGTATTTCACAATCTTTTTACGCACTCTTTCACAGATTGGAGAGCCTCTGCCCATCTTTACTTCTGAGAGACTCTGCCTTTCTAAGACATCCCTTTTATAGCTAATCATGTTACAGACCTGATGTCAATTAACTTAATTAGTTGCTAGATAGTCTCCCAGCTGAATCTTTTCAAAATGTCTTGATTTTTTTGCCCTTTGTTGCCCAAGTACCAACTTTTTTGAGACCTGTAGCAGGCCTACAATTTGACACGAGCTCATTTAGTGTATAAAAGTGTAAAGTTTCTCAGTTTAAACATTTGTTATGTTATCTATGTTCTTTTGTGAGTAAAAAATTGGCTCATGTGATTTGAAAGTCTTGTAGTTTTAATTTTATTCAAATGTAAAAAAAATGTCCCAACATTTCCGGAATTCGGGTTGTATATAATCCAATTACAGGTACTTCATTTTTGTAATCTGATTTTGTAATCTAGATTACAATCAGCACTGAAGAAGGCTTTGTGTGTGTGTGTGTGTCTGTGTGTCTGTGTCTGTGAGTGAGTGTGCGCGTGTACATGTGTGTGTGTGCGACTCAGTGCGAGTGCGTGCATGTACATGTGTGTGTGATTGTGTGAGTGTGTGTGTGTGTGTGTGCATGCATGCGTGTGTGTGTGTGTGTGAGTGAGTGTGCGCGTGTACATGTGAGTGTGTGTGTGTGTGACTCAGTGCGTGCATGTACATGTGTGTGCATGCCTGCGTGCGTGCGTGTGTGTGTGAGTGAGTGTTTTCTAGCAGCTCGTTCTCTCACACAGAAGCTCTTTGTTTGCTCTCAGAGTCTGGCAGTGTGCAGTGGCTCCTGCAGTGTTATTGGTGGAAGCATGCTATTAGTGTTGTGTAAAAGCTCAGCTTGTGGACAAACTTAATTAAAGCCATCTTGAATCAAAAGAGTGTCCACACGCCCAATTTAAGCACGTTTCACCTTAAGTAGTATAGGGCTAGTGTGCATTGCACAGAGAGCCGCTTGATCCCGCATGGCCTACGTGTGCTGCGTGTGTCGCCGGGCTTCGTCACTCAGGCGCATTTGCTTTTGTTTATGGTGATTTGTTTCTCTTGCCCCCTCAAGGTGCATAATGAGTTCATCTTGCCCTCCGAGAAGGAAGGTTTCATTCACCGCATCAGTGACATCATTAAGCGAGCAGAGTCTCTGATGAGGAAGGATTCATCGGGTCTCCATGAGAGTCCCTCGTATATCAATGCTATCAACTCACTTGTGTGTGTGTGTGTGTGCGTGGGTGTGTGTGTGTGTGTGTGAGTGAGTGCGTGTGTGTGTGTGTGTGTGTGTGTGTGAGAGTGAGTGTGCGCGTGTGTGTGTGTGTGCGTGTGAGTGAGGAGTGTGTGTGTGAGTGTGAGTGTGTGTGACACACAAAATACACTGCACTGATAACTACCAAAAATCCATGCTGTTTATTTGAATAATTATTTAATTTATTATTATATTATTTATCATAATTTCATCATTAATATTATTCAATACTATTTTTTTTAAATATATTTGATTGTAATTTATATTATTGGAATATATTTTTATTATTCATCTTTATTTTAAGAAGTCTCTTCTGCTTGCCAAAGCTGCATTTATTTGATCACAAATACAGTAAAAACAGTGAAGTATTATTACAATTTAAAACAGCTGTTTTCTATCTGAATATTTATTAAAATTTAATTTATTTCTGTGATCAAAGCTTAATTTTAATTTCATAGCATTTCTGATTATTATCAATGTTGAAAACAGTTATGTTTTTGCAGAAACTGCCATACACTATTATCCAAAGGTTTCGAGTAAGTAAGAATAAAAATATATATAATATTAATAATACTTTTATTCAGCAAGGACACGTTAAATTGAACATAAAGACATTTATAAAGCTACAAACTATTTCTGTTTCAAATAATGCATTTTTTATATTCTGCAAATGTATTGTGGTTTTCCCCAAAATATTAGGTAGTGTATATACTATAATTAATCAATAAAATGCATAATTTGAATAATATAGAGTATGATAATTAGTGTAAAATCACTGATTTGTGTTCTTTACACATGCTTTTATTCTCTGGTTTGTTTGAAGCAGGGTTTCAGAGAGTTATTGTGGCTGTAGATGAATGATGGTTATGCTCTCTTCTGTTCTTTATTGTTGTGAGCGTGTTTCGAGAAATAATCGGTTTCAGGTTTAGCTGACGATCTTGAGGCGTGTTCTGTTCTGACGTTCAACAACGAGCAGCTGCTTTAGATCTGTGTGCTCTTCAGTATCCTCTGATTACCAGGCAAACGATCCTGCCTCGTTAGAAAAGATAAAGTTGGACTGACGAAGACTTACAATGGATAGTTCTCATTAATAGTTTTTGATACTCACTTAAATTGCATGATGATATGTACTGTGTATATACAATCACCGGCCACTTTATTAGGTACAATTGCTTGGTAACACAAATAGCTAATGAGCCAATCACATGGCAGCAGCTCAATGCGTTTAGGCGTCTAGATGTGGTGAACACGACTCAAACCGAGCATCAGAATGGGGAAGAAAGGGATTTAAGTGACCTGAACGTGGAATGGTTGTTGGTGCCAGTCGGACTGGTCTGAGTATTTCAGACACTGCTGATCTACTGGGATTTTCACTCACAACCATCTCTAGGGTTTACAGAGAATGGTCCGAAAAAGAGAAAATATCCAGTGAGCGAGAATGAAAATGCCTTGTTGTTGTCAGAGGTCAGAGGAGAATGGACTGGTTAGAGATGATAGAAAGACAACATTAACTCACAACCAAGGTCTGCAGAACTGCAGGGTATTCTAGTACCAATTGAGCATCGTTTAAACGCCACAGTCTACCTGAGTATTGTTGCTGATAATGTCCATCCCTTTAGGACTACAGTCCTACTTCCAGCAGGATGATGCACCAAAGCTCAAATCATCTCAGACTGGTTTCTTGAACATGACATTTACTCACACGTCCTCCAGTCTCCAGATCTCAATCCAATAGAGCACCTTTGGGATGTGGTGGAACGAGAGATTCTCATCATGGATGTACAGCCGATGAATCTGCAGCAACTGTGTGATGCGATCATGTCAATATGGACCAAAATCTCTGAGGAATGTTTCCAACACCTTGTTGAATCTATGCCACGAAGAATTAAGGCAGTTCTGAAGGCAAAGGAGGTCCAACCCGGTACAAGCAAGGTGTGCCTAATAAAGTGGCCAGTGAGTGTGTGTGTGTGTGTATGTGTGTGTATATATATATATGTATATATATATATATATATTAGTTTGTCACTTTTAACTGAGTTTCACACTTTTCATCTTAAACCATTATCGGTTAGAGTATATATATATATATATATATCGGTCATATATATTATCTCCAATAACAATTTAAGAAGAAAAATGTGAATATTGAAAATCAAAAAGTCCAACAAAACAGTTAAATCATTTCAAATATAATTTTGTCTTTTTTTTTTTACCGATATTCACACTTTTATCTCAGTGCCAGCTCCTCGACAGCATTCTCCAGTGCCCGCCTCTCCAGGGCCCATCCCTCCAGTGCCCGCCTCTCCAGGACCAGTCACTCAAGTGCCCGCCTCTCCAGGACCAGTCCCTCCAGTGCCCGCCTCTCCAGGACCAGTCCCTCCAGTGCCCGCCTCCAGGACCAGTCACCAGTGCCCGCCTCTCCAGGACCAGTCCCTCCAGTGCCCGCCTCTCCAGGACCAGTCCCTCCAGTGCCCGCCTCTCCAGGACCAGTCCCTCCAGTGCCCGCCTCTCCAGGACCAGTCCCTCCAGTGCCCGCCTCTCCAGGACCAGTCCCTCCAGTGCCCGCCTCTCCAGGACCAGTCCCTCCAGTGCCCGCCTCTCCAGGACCAGTCCAGTGCCCAGTTCTCTCAGGACCAGTCCCTCCAGTGCCCGCCTCTCCAGGACCAGTCCCTCCAGTGCCCACCTCTCCAGGACCAGTCCTCCAGTGAGTTTCACCCCAGGACCAGTCCTCCAGTGCCTGCCTCTCCAGGACCAGTCCCTCCAGTGCCCGCCTCTCCAGGACCAGTTCCTCCAGTGCCCGCCTCTCCAGAGCCCGTCCCTCCAGTGCCCGCCTCTCCCAGACCAGTCCCTCCAGTACCCGCCTCTCCAGGGCCAGTCCCACCGGTGCCTGCCTCTCCAGGGCCCAGTCTCTCCAGTGCCCACCTCTCCAGCGGCCCGTCCCTCCAGTGCCCACCTATCTAGGGCCCCTTCCCCAAGAGTCCACGCTTTCAGAGCACCCACAAGAGTCCGCACTTCCAGAGTGCCCCCTAGTGCCCGATCGAGCCTCTACTTCCCCCAAGGAAATTTTAGGGGGGTGTAGTAGGGCTCCAGCCGTAATGGCGGGGACTGGGGCCATGGCGTCGGAGACGAACTCGCCATGGCCGCCCGAATCCCCTGACCTGCCATGGCTGCCCAAGCTCCCTGATCCGCCGTGGGTCCCGGAACGGGCGCCGCCCTGAAGTCCTCCTGTCGTGTCTCCGTGTCCCTTGAGGCCTCCAGAGCGATAACCCCCCGGATGTTTCATGGCGTGGACGTGCCTTTGGGAAGGGTGGAGTAATGTCAGTCCTGTGTTCCCCGTGTCTTGTGTTTCCATGCCCATTTTAGTTTTTTCCTGTTCTGGAGTTTATTAGTTTCCAGCTGTGTGATTACTCCTCACCTGTTTCTGTTCTTCCTCGTTTGATTTCCTGCTGTTTATAAGCCCTGTGTCTCCCTGTCTTCACGTCCGCTGTTAAATATCTTCCTTCGTTGGATACGCTGTCTACATTATAATTAAAGATCCTTTAATGTTCAAGAACTCCACGTCTCCTCGTCTCCGCATCCACGGGGAGTGTGACAACGTGATTAAATATGAACAAATTAAGTTCACTTAGAGTTAATTTAAAATGTATTTTAATTTAAACAAGCGAAGAGTTTAAAAAATAGGTATGATATATATATATTTTTATACAGTGTAAACTTTATCAGCAAACATGGTTCAAATAGAACAACAACAGTACAGTGCAGACACATATACAAAAATAGAAGAAAACAGAAACAGATAAATATCATATATTAATAATTCAGTCGAGTCAAAAGATCACAATGATTACATCTTGGAGGTATACAGATTAT
Organism: Gymnocypris eckloni scoliostomus; assembly: GCA_027564155.1. Classification (NCBI taxonomy): domain Eukaryota; kingdom Metazoa; phylum Chordata; class Actinopteri; order Cypriniformes; family Cyprinidae; genus Gymnocypris; species Gymnocypris eckloni. Next base: position 10,911,263 of record CM050430.1, on the reverse strand, counting down.
TATTTTTTTGTAAATAAATTACAAAAATACAAACTACATGCAGTGATCATATTCCTAAGTGGGCTAATGTAGGTTTCCAAATTCTGAAATAGTTCTGACTTATTATTGTTTGCAATAAATCATAATCTGTTCATCAGCTTGATAAGCAGCCATGCATTAATGGATATGTTACAAAATATTTCTATTGCATATAAATACTGTTGTTTTGAACTTTATGTTCATCTGTGAATCCTGAAAAATAAAATGCATCACATGTTTCTCCAGCAGCAAATCATAATATTATTATGATTTCTGAAGATCATGTGACACTGAAGACTGGAGTAATGATGGTGGAATGATCACAGAAGTAGATGATATTTTAACAGATATTCACATATAATATTTTTGATCAATAAATGCAGTCTTGCTGACCTCTTTCCGAACACTCTCCCGCTGTATATGAAGTCTCTATAACACCAGATTTAAGTGTTATTAATGCTATATCACACACTGTTGTTCACAGCTGGCTCGAGCTCACTCCTCGTCCTCGCTCCCAGGTAAGCTTGAGTAAACCGTGTCTCTGTGTACTGATGATGGCAAACTCAAGCAAGGCTCTCTTTTCTCAGCAGAGTTTGGAGACGTTACCTCATCCACGCGTCCGCTCTTACGCTCGCAGTCTTTCCATGGCGGCACAGGTGAGTGAAACTGCTTTAGTGTTGCCAAGTCTTCAGTCTACCCCAGAAACTCTTCCCAAAGCACCTAGCAACACATGTAGATATTAATATGCCAACTTTTAGCAACTTTTGATTTGATCATCCAAATCACACAAAAAGAGGAAACTAAAGACACATCAGTTGAACTGAGTTAGCTGCTGTTTGCAGTTGTTCAGGTTAATAATAATAATAATTGTTCATTTATGATGGACGTCGTTAGTAGCTTGTACCTGCGATTGTTGATGCTGTAAGAAAAATGGAAAAGATATGAGAACATTATCGTTATAATCTGAAAACATTGCGTAATTTAAAATGCAGGTAAAATATTATATATATTATATTTAGTCATTTAGAACAACAGGAGCAATCAATTGTAGTATTAAAACAACTAAAAACAGACCCAAAGCTAAAACTTTATAAATACTATAAACACCACAAAAAAAGACAAATGCATGCAAATTTAAATTTAAATATAAACAAAAATAAAGCTCAAAACTATTTAAAATATTAAAGAATAAAAGGTATGAGTATAATAATGATTCTAACATAACACTAAGCCAAACACCAAAAAACCTATATATGTGTATGTACAAGCATGCATGCACACACACACACTCACACATGCGCACGCGCACGCACGCACGCACACGCAAGCAGGCACACACACACTCACCACACACACACACACACACACACGCATGCACACATGCACACGCAACCACACACACTCACTCACTCACTCACACACACACACACACACACACACACACACACATACAACACACAACCACAGACACACACCCACACTCACGCACATAACTAAAACTTTATCAAAAAGCCTATACAGACATAATAAAAAACGATTAAAGTGACAAACATTACTCCAACTTTAACTAAAATATACAAATACAAATCAAACGACATTAGTTTATCAGTAATTCCCAAAAATAACACCGACCCAAACACACATGCTAAAACAACAACTTACACACAGTAAGACATGTTATAAACCGTAACAAGTCGTAAAGAGGAGAAATAAAATTATACTTAAAGTAGATTGAGTCTTATTTTTACAGCTTTTCTTGGAGTGTAGCACACTAACTAACTACTAGTAATGAGTAGTATTACTAGTTTACAAGCTGTTTAAAAATGAGTCCGTGTAAATGTTACATTGTGCATGTTTTGCTGAGATTTGATGCAGTGACACAATGTTTCGTCATGATTGCGCAATGAGGCCACAACAAGTTCATATAGCAACAAATCGAGTCAGAGCTCGAAGGTGTGGTGTGTGTGTGCGTCGCTCGGGGGGGAAAGCTGGATGATTGCTTTAACTGAAGGCCGCTTGTTTGTGAGCCGTTTTTCAGGGAACCGCTCCTAAAAGAAAAACGTTTTATTCACCTTTTGTGAATGGAATGGTTCTGTGGATGTCAAAAGTTGCTCATGGAAACCACAAATGATTATGACATTTATTTTTAAGACAGTGTGAATAGAGATTAGATTTGATGCTGTTTAATAAACTGCATGACCAGATGGCATAATAACCCATCAGATATATAACAATAAAAAATTGTAATTGCAGTTTTTAATCTCGCAACTCTCACATTTGTTCTTTTATATCTCACAATGCTGACTTTTTATGTGCAATTATGTGCAAAAATTCTGAATTGTGAGATATTAAATCACATTTGTTATATATATATATATATGTTTGAAAAAAGTCAGAGATTGTTTGTGGCAAACTTTGAATAATAAACAACATTTTTGTGTTTTTATCTCACAATTTTGACTCGTTTTTCCCTCACATATCCGAGTTTATATCTCGCAAATCTGACTATTTTGTTCTGGAAAAAGTCTGAAACATGAGATACAAATGTTAAATACCTTGTTTATTTTTTATTCTGTGGGAGAAATAATCTTCCATAATTATCTTTTTCATATTTTAATGTAAAAACCAAGAACTTGCACCATTTTTTCTTTCTGAAAATGAGAAATGTCAAATGTTACACACTCTTACAACTTAAAATGTGTTTCAAATGCAATGATTTTAAATGTATATAGTGTTGTTGTGACCCAATTAGCATTTTAAACATTACAGTGACACTTTAGTTTAGACCAATTCTCACTAGTTGCTTATTAGCATGCCTAATATTAACATAATAGCTGTTTATTAGTCATATTCTGCATGAGCATATTCTACATCCCTACCCAGTACCTAAACTTAACAGCTATATTATTACTATAACTATTAATATGCAGCAAATGAGGAGTTTATTGAGTTTGTTTGTTTTTAAAAAATTAGTTTTTTGAGCACTGTGCTGATCTGCTGAAGTCAAAATCTTAGAGATATGAGAAAAGTATATATAAGCGAAATTATGCAGAAATTACCGTCAGCCTCCATTACAAGGAGAGCTTTGAGGAAAGGTTTGTATTTTCCTGAACGTCAGGCTCACTGGCTCCATCCGTGTCAGATTCAGAGGTGTTAGAGAACACTCTGTGTGAACTTCATTGTGCTGACAAACGCATAATGCGAGGTGATGGGACGAGCCCATGGGTGTGTGAGAGCTGCTTCTGTACAGGAGGAACCTGTTACACTAGTTCATCATGACCTGTATTCATTCATCATGACCTGTATTCATTCATCATGACCTGTATTCATTCATTATGACCTGTATTCATTCATCATGACCTGTATTCATTCATCATGACCTGTATTCATTCATCATAACCTGTATTCATTCATCATGACCTGTATTCATTCATCATGACCTGTATTCATTCATCATGACCTGTATTCATTCATCACGACCTGTATTCATTCATCACGACCTGTATTCATTCATCACGACCTGTATTCATTCATTCATCACGACCTGTATTCATTCATCATGACCTGTATTCATTCATCATGACCTGTATTCATTCATCATGACCTGTATTCATTCATCATGACCTGTATTCATTCATTCATTCATTCATCATGACTTGTATTCATTCATCATGACCTGTATTCATTCATTCATCATGACCTGTATTCATTCATCATGACCTGTATTCATTCATTCATCATGACCTGTATTCATTCATCATGACCTGTATTCATTCATCATGACCTGTATTCATTCATCATGACCTGTATTCATTCATCATGGCCTGTATTCATTCATTATGACCTGTATTCATTCATCATGACCTGTATTCATTCATCATGACCTGTATTCATTCATCATGACCTGTATTCATTCATCATGACCTGTATTCATTCATCATGACCTGTATTCATTCATCATGACCTGTATTCATTCATCATGGCCTGTATTCATTCATTCATTCATCATGACTTGTATTCATTCATCATGACCTGTATTCATTCATTCATCATGGCTTGTATTCATTCATCATGACCTGTATTCATTCATTCATCATGACCTGTATTCGTTCATCATGACCTGTATTCGTTCATCATGACCTGTATTCGTTCATCATGACCTGTATTCGTTCATGACCTGTATTCGTTCATCACGACCTGTATTCGTTCATCACGACCTGTATTCGCTCATCACGACCTGTATTCGCTCATCACGACCTGTATTCGCTCATCACGACCTGTATTCATTCATCATTCATCACGACCTGTATTCGTTCATCACGACCTGTATTCATTCATCACGACCTGTATTCGCTCATCATCATGACCTGTATTCGCTCATGACCTGTATTCGTTCATCACGACCTGTATTCGTTCATCACGACCTGTATTCGTTCATCACGACCTGTATTCGTTCATCACGACCTGTATTCGTTCATCACGACCTGTATTCGTTCATCACGACCTGTATTCGTTCATCACGACCTGTATTCGTTCATCACGACCTGTATTCGTTCATCACGACCTGTATTCCTTCATCACGACCTGTATTCCTTCATCACGACCTGTATTCGTTCATCATGACCTGTATTCGTTCATCACGACCTGTATTCGCTTCATCACGACCTGTATTCGCTTCATCACGACCTGTATTCGCTTCATCACGACCTGTATTCGCTCATCACGGCCTGTATTCGCTCATCAAGGCCTGTATTCGCTCATCACGACCTGTATTCGCTCATCACGGCCTGTATTCGCTCATCACGACCTGTATTCGCTCATCACGACCTGTATTCGTTCATCACGACCTGTATTCGCTCATCACGACCTGTATTCGCTCATCACGACCTGTATTCGCTCATCACGACCCGTATTCGTTCATCACGGCCTGTATTCGCTCATCACGACCTGTATTCGTTCATCACGACCTGTATTCGCTCATCACGACCTGTATTCGTTCATCACACCTGTATTCGCTTCATCACGGCCGTATTCGCGTTCATCACGACCGTATTCGTTCATCACGACCTGTATTCGTTCATCACGACCTGTATTCGTTCATCACGACCTGTATTCGTTCATCACGACCTGTATTCGTTCATCACGACCTGTATTCGTTCATCACGACCTGTATTCGTTCATCAAGGCATGTATTCGTTCATCACGACCTGTATTCGTTCATCACGACCTGTATTCGTTCATCACGACCTGTATTCATTCATACTGTATTTTTTAACGGTAGAATTCCATTGCCATTGTTTTACCGTATATTTTATGGAATGTTTTTGTTTACAGTGCATGTATATGGAGCAAGCTGTCAGATGTTCAGGAGTTTGTTTTATGTTGTGACTGTAGTCGTGAGCGTCTATAAAACTCATTCTGATTAGTGACAAATGGCCGATATTATTATGATGCTGTTGAGTCTAAATTAATTAGAATTAAAGTACAAACAAAGCTAAATCATTTGCTTTAAATTCTGCTTGTATGTTCATCACAACATTATATTGCACAGTATGAAAAATGGATGTTAATGTAGAAAATGTTAAAGATTACAAATAACAGTAGTGTTAAATAATAAGTATATCTATATACACTCATAAATCAATATTAGTCCATAATAGATGTAGCACCAAAATATTTTACATTTACATTTTACATATGCTTTACCATACACATATTTAAAATATAAAATATTTAATGTTTAAAAAACAAAACAACTAATGAGCAATCTCACGGCAGTGTTATTTTACTATCAATGAGGTTCTAATATAGTTTATATCTATTTTTTTTTTTCGTTTTATTTAATTTTTAATTTTTAATGTCATGTCGTATTTTGTTCTTTTATGATTTGCATTTTTTCAAATGCCTGTATAGCTTTAAATACTTTATATTTTTAGAGTTATTTTAGTCTCAACAAGGTACTAATATAGTTTATTTCAATTTTTTCCATTTTTCGTTGTATTAAATTTTTCCGTTTTTTATTTTAATTTGACATTTTTAAGTTTTAAAAATGTCGTGTTTTGTTCTTTTATGATTGGCATTTTTTCAAATGTCTGTATAGCTTTAAATATTTTTAATTTTTAGGGTTATTTTAGTGCGTCGAGTTATGTTGCTCTAGCAACTACCAGAAATAATAAACACTTGTTGTCACGTGTATGTCACGTAATACATCATGGCGTTGGATGTTTGCTTGCTTCTTCATCCAGATCTCTAACAAGCTGATGATGTTTCTGTCATCTCCCAGGTTCTCCTCATCCTCATCAGATCCCGTCTGCATCCGTCTATCCTCCTCATTCCACACCAGCTCAGATGCATCAGTTCATTCCCTCACACTTCTCCTTCCCGTCCCTTTCGTCGGCCCCGGGCTCCCCGAGTCCCCTGGGCTCCAGTCCTGTTCCAGACGTCTTCCAGACGTCTCCGGTTCACCTCAGTCAGCCGCTGTTCTCTCTGGCTCATGTGATGTCTATGGCCATGAGCATGGCCCAGTCCTTCATGCCCGCTCCGAGTCTGGTGCAGGCTGGGTATCCCGTCCTCTACACACCCCAGTATCCTCCGGAGGCGCAGTATAGCCCTGAGTATTCCCAGCATCGAGACGCAGCTTCTCAAGAGGGAGCGCTGTTCACAAGGGACTATCCTCACGGATACAGAGCGGCTTTCCCCAGACACTTACTGGAGCAGCGGAGCAGCCCCGGCTCTTCATCGGGACAGTCGTCTTCCTCACGAGCCAGTCCAGACAGCAGAGTAAGCCTTGCATATCCCGATTCAGTGAGAATAAAACCAAAACACAACGGCACAAGCACAGAACAAGCAAAAAGCGCGCTATATTCTTGCAGCGACTGAGTGCTTTATATTAATAATCAAACAAATACTTGTGTAACAGTAAATAGGGTCCGTGCGGCTCTTAAAGAGACAGCGCTATATTCCTGCAGCGACTGTGTGCTTTATATTAATAATCAAACAAATACTTGTGTAACAGTAAATGTTCACGATTTGTTTCTCTTAAAGAGACAGCGCGCTATATTCCTGCTGATTGTGTGCTTCATATTAATAATCAAACAAATACTTGTGTAACAGTAATACGATCCGGCTCTTAAAGAGACAGCGCTATATTCCTGCAGCGACTGTGTGCTTTATATTAATAATCAACAAATACTTGTGAAACAGTAAATAGGATCCGTGTCTTAAGAGACACTATATTCCTGCAGCGACTGTGTGCTTTATATTAATAACCAAACAAATACTTGTAACAGTAAATAGGATCTGTGCGGTCTTAAAGATAGCTATATTCCTGCAGCGACTGTGCTTTATATTAATAATCAAGCAAATACTTGTGTAACAGTAAATAGGATCCATGCGGCTCTTAAAGAACCAGCGTGCTATATTCCTGCAGCGACTGTGTGCTTTATATTAATAACCAAACAAATACTTGTGTAACAGTAAATAGGATCCGTGTGGCTCTTAAAGAGACAGCGCACTATATTTCTGCAGCAACAGTGTGCTTTATATTAATAATCAAACAAATACTTGTGTAACAGTAAATAGGATCCGTATAGTTTATTTAAAGAGACAGCGCACTATATTCCTGCAGCGACTGTGAGCTTTATATTAATAATCAAACAAATACTTGTGTAACAGTAAGTAGGATCCGTGTTCTTAAGAGACAGCGCTATATTCCTGCAGCGACTGTGTGCTTTATATTAATAATCAAACAAATACTTGTATTTTTAACAGTAAATAGTCCGTATGTTGCTCTTAAAGAGACAGCCAGAAATATTCCTTAAACACTGTGTTGTGCTTTATATTAATACATCAAACAAATAGGATCCGTGCGGCTCTTAAAGAGACAGCCATCCTATATTCCTGCAGTGACTGTGTGCTTTATATTAATAATCAAACAAATACTTGTGTAACAGTAAATAGGATCCGTGGTAAATAGTATCCGTGCGGTCTTAAAGAGACAGCGCTATGTTCCTGCTGCTACTGTGTGCTTTATATTAATAATCAAACAAATACTTGTTTAACAGTAAATAGGATCCGTCCGGCTCTTAAAGAAACAGCCGCTATTCCTGCAGCGACTATGTGCTTTATATTAATAATCAAACAAATACATGTGTAACAGTAAATAGGATCCGATGCCCGGCTCTTAAAGAGACAGCGTGCATATTCCTGCGTGTGCTTTATATTAATAATCAAACAAATACATGTGTAGCCCAGTAAATAGGATCCGCAGCTCTTAAAGAGACAGCTGCTATATTCCTGCTGGCTGTGTGCTTTATATTAATAATCAAACAAATACATGTGTAACAGTAAATAGGATCCGTATGGCTCTTAAAGAGACAGCGTGCTATATTCCTGCTGGCTGTGTGCTTTATATTAATAATCAAACAAATACATGTGTAACAGTAAATAGGATCCAAAACACAACGGCACTGTGTTAAAGAGACAGCTCAGCATATTCCTGCTTTTGCTGATGTTATATTAATAATCATAACAAATACATGTGTAACAGTAAATAGGATCCAGAAGAGCTCTTAAAGAGACAGCGTGCTATATTCCTGCTGCTACTGTGTGCTTTATATTAATAATCAAACAAATACTTGTGTAACAGTAAATAGGATCCGTGCGGCTCTTAAAGAGACAGCGCATATTATATATTTGGCTACTGTGTGCTTTATATTAATAATCAAACAAATACTTGTGTAACAGTAAATAGGATCCTTGAAATCTGGCTCTTAAAGAGACAGCGTGCTATATTCCTGCTGCTACTGTGTGCTTTATATTAATAATCAAACAAATACTTGTGTAACAGTAAATAGGATCTTTTGTTTATAAGAGACATATATTCCTGCTGCTACTGTGTGCTTTATATTAATAATCAAACAAATACTTGTGTAACAGTAAATAGGATCCGTGCGGCTCTTAAAGAGACAGCGAGCGTTATATTCCTGCAGCGACTGTGTGCTTTATATTAATAATCAAACAAATACTTGTGTAACAGTAAATAGGATCCGTTAAAGAGACATATATTCCTGCTGCTACTGTGTGCTTTATATTAATAACCAAACAAATACTTGTGTAACAGTAAATATTTTGGATCCGTCTCTTAAAGAGACAGCGTGTAATAAATTCCTGCAGCGACTGTGTGCTTTATATTAATAATCAAACAAATACTTGTGTAACAGTAAATAGGATCCGTTTAAAGAGACAGCGCTATATTCCTGCAGCGACTGTGTGCTTTATATTAATAATCAAACAAATACTTTGTAACAGTAAATAGGATCCGTCCTTAAAGAGACAGCGTGCTATATTCCTGCAGCGACTGTGTGCTTTATATTAATAATCAAACAAATACTTGTGTAACAGTAAATAGGATCCGTGCGGCTCTTAAAGAGACAGTGCGCTATATTCCTGCAACGACTGTGTGCTTTATATTAATAATCAAACAAATACTTGTGTAACAGTAAATAGGATCCGTGCGGCTCTTAAAGAGACAGCGCGCTATATTCCTGCTGCTACTGTGTGCTTTATATTAATAATCAAACAAATACTTGTGTAACAGTAAATTGTATCCGTGCCGCTCTTAAAGAGACAGCGCGCTATATTCCTGCTGCTACTGTGTGCTTTATATTAATAATCAAACAAATACTTGTGTAACAGTAAATAGGATCCGTGCGGCTCTTAAAGAGACAGCGCTATATTAGGTACATTAGTTTATTACATTTCTCTTGTAGGCTGTTAACTGAATACTTTAGACTTGCATTAAAACAACTTAAAGCACAGTTTATTTAATTTGTATCTTTTTTATTGTAATGTATTCCTTTGCTTTTATATTACTGGCAGTTTAATAATTTTGAGGACTTTTGTTTTTACTAATATTAGTTACTCTGAGAATCGTGACATTTCGTTGGTCTCTAAAATGTAGATAGCAACCTTATTTACAGAAAATATATATCTGATATATATCTTTAAATAAATCTTTCATATAAAGTTTTGGTCATATGGTCCACTAATAATCGTTTTAAATAATCCTGATTGACCAAAATAATCGTGATTTATGATTTTTGTCATAATCGAGCAGCCCTGCTGTGTTTGCTTCCGTATGTTTAATATGACTGAATTTACTCGTCCTCGCTTATGAAAGCCACATGTGGAGGTTTGTCTGAATAAAGCGCTCTTGTGTTCTCTCCAAGGTTTCATCATCCAGTCCTCGTTCATCATCCCCCCCGACCACTAGAGACTACCAGAGCATCCCGCTGCCAACAAACCTCCTCTCCATCTGGTAAGACATTTACCCCAAAACACACACATGTACACACACTTACACTACTCTCTCCTTACATCATGTGTGCAGCCGCACTAAAGGGTTTGGCCACTGGACAGCTGTTAAATAAGCTTGTGGGAGCAATGCAAAACACAAACATAATACTTACTGTATCAATACTGCCTATTGTCTGTTGTTTAGAAACATACAGTTTTATCTATTTATTGTATCTGTCCCTAACAAATAAAAGGTGAAATAAAAAAAAAAATGGTTAAAATAGCATCCAAAACCAGAAAGATGTGGAAGAAAATGGAAAACTACTATATAATTTGCCAAAGAACATATTTGCTGCGTCCCAATTCGCATACTATCCATCCTAAACAGTATTCGAAAATATAATTAGTGTGTCCCAAAATCATAGTGTGTTTAAAAAAGTATGCCAAAGGTTTCCTGATTGTCTACTACACACGGGGTGGACGGGGATTTGATTAGAACTACAAACACGCATAACTCATGTTAAAAAACTACAAACATAGCGGAGATATGCGCGACCAAGGGATTTGAGTGATAAATAATCAGTCTAACTTCATTAAAAAACATTGGTGTTTAACTTTGAAATGCATCATTAGTTCTCGGCATGATCAAAGACTCTTTATTTCTCTCCAATACGTTTAAATGAAATTAAACGATATGTGGATGATGTTATTAAGATGATTGACAGGCGGTTTAACCTGTGACAGGATGAGTAACTAAGTAACAGAGCGTCTGTTAAAGACACTGCTACGTCCCAAAGCGTGCACACTATTCTGCTACATACTCAAAAGTATCTTTTTCCTTCACAAAAAGAGTTCATACTTTTAGGGTAGGCGAAAATTTACTAGAAATGTCCACAGTGCACTGTGAAGACATGGTGGTGCATGCATCGAGATGGGGGGGGGGGTTCTGTGTGTGTGATCAAGTGATCATGTACCATTTTGATACCACCAGAGGGCTAATACATGCTAGCGCAGATGTGATGACAGAACTGTGACTATCCTCTCTCACAGAGTCCAAGTCTGCTGTAACCGTGGGCCGTTTTCACGTGTCCCCCAGTAAAGACACACCGAGTCCTGCAGAGAAACCTCAGCGGGCTTTAGTGAGTTCTGCTGACCGGCCCGAGACACAGAGGGATCGTGAAGGAGAGCGAGAGGCTCAGATGGATGATGATGATGATGATGATGATGATGAAGAGACATACAGGAGGAGGAAGGGCCACAGAGCGGATCTCACGGGCACGTCGGTGGACACTGTTCCTCTACACAACCTCTGGATGAGCTACACCCGCAGCTCCTCCTACCTCAGCAGCGACCAATCAGAGAGCGAGGACGAGGAGATGTGGGCGGAGCTGCAGGAGCTGAGGGAGAAGTACGAGTCTTTCAATCACACGAATGCACAAAGCTGTCTCTTTAGTTACTAATATGGACACTTTTATCAATAATATGCACCTTTAAAGCAGTAATACGCAGTCTAATGAGGTGCAGCAGGCGTATACTGTTTGAGAAGCCTTTCTGTCTTACATAAAATTATTTTCTTTAAAAATATGGCATCTTATGCTTCCACGAGGAGCCTTTAACATCACTGTACTTATTTTTATCTTTAATGTTTTATTCAAACTATGAAAAAATGGTTCTGTAACACTTTCCTCGAAGGTGATTTTAATGCATTATTATTATTAGGTTATTGTCTTTTATTGCACTTTATAATGCAGTGTATGATATCAAAGAATCTAGAAATATTATAATGCATTTTGATTAGTTATTTATACAAATATTAGTGCTGTCAAATGATTAATCGCACACAACATAGAATATGTATTTATAAATACACACATGCATGTATATATTTCAGAAAAAATTTATGGTTAGATATTAAATATATAAAATTAATTTAAATATATGCATGTAAATATTTCAAAAATATATGCTGTATGTATGTGTATTTATTTTGGATGCGATTAATCGTTTGACAGCACTAAATATAGATATAATGCATTACAACATAATTAACGAAGACCTTTATAATGCATTCTTACTAATATTTATTTTAATAACTGTTCGCTAAAATAACTCGTTTATTTTCTGGAAGCTTTATTTTTAATAAAAATAAACAGTTTTATTGTATATCGCTCAAAATCTAAATCTGTCAAGTCTGTCGTTATCCTGCATATTGCATCGTAATTTAACCGGAACATTTGTATTGAAATATTTTACATAATTTAATATGATGTAAATTATTAAATTGTGCGAGATGATGGGTTTTGTGCACCTTTATGAATACAGACTGTGTTTGTGATTATGACTATATAGTGAGCACTAAAGCAGTCATAAGCAGTGCAGGTATATTTGTAGCAATAGCCAACAATACATTGTATGATTAAAAATTATAGATTTTTTTAAGCAGCGGCTATTTACACTAGCTGTAGATTATATTTACACTGTTATTTATACTACTTATTGCCAATAGTGGCAATTATCTGTACCTCAGTATTGTAGCACATTATAAAACAGTATGCAATAATAAGTGTAAATTATAGTTTTAATTGAAATTATTAAATGGATGCCACGTTATTGGGACAATAATGCCCTCTCCTAACCCTACCCGATACTTTATTTTCAATTTATCGAATTTAAAATATTGAAAATAAATGCAATTTGAAAAGGGAGAAAAAAAGTCTGTCAAAAGGCGGGTTCGAACTCGGGTTGATTGCGTCAAAAAGCATGTTTTACCATCAACGCCACTGGAACTAATGTGATACAAGTGTCTTTAGTCAGTCTTGGATCGCCCAATCACACGTTAGTGGGCGGAGTTAGTGTAAATAGCCTCTGCCAACAAGGCATGCCATTTGCATTGTTTTCTTTTATGCCAATATTAAGATCATGTACATTTCCTACCGTAAATATATCAAAATTTAATTATTGATTAGTAATATGCATTGCTAAAAACTTAATTTGAACAACTTTAAAGATGATTTTCTCAATGTTTGGATTTTTTTGCACCCTCAGATTCCAAATATCGTCATCATAACAAACAATACATCAATGGAAATCTATTTATCCAGCTTTCAGATGATGCATAAATCTCAATTTCACAACTCATGACTGGTTTTGTGCTCCGGAGTCACACGCAGTGATTTGAGATTATACTGCATTAGAAAGGCACGGCTGTATGGGGTCACCGGTGAAGTGTTGGTCAGACTCTTCTTCTCTCTGGCTCTCAGACACCTGTGTGAGGTTCAGTCTCTGCAGACGCTGCAGAAGCAGGAGATGGAGGAGCTGTACTCCAGGTTGGGGAAGGTTCCTCCGCCTTGCATCGTGTCTCCGGCTGCGATGCTCTCCGGCCGCCAGCGCCGGCTATCTAAAGCAGCAAACTTCCCCTCGTCTCGCAGAAACAGCCTCCAGAGAGTCGACATTCTGCCTCTAACAGGTCAAACACACTTCTTTATTCTCTTTAATATGACGCGACTCATAGAGTATATCTATATATATCATACAAAATGCATGTTATTTTTGAATTTAGAAGCTGTCCTTGAAAAGGTGAGTATTTAACAAAATGAAGAGAAACACCTGTGATTGGTCCACAATATTTAACACCTGTGCTGTGATTGGTCCACAATGTAGAACACCTGTGCTGTGATTGGTCCCTGTGCTGTGATTGGTCCACAATGTACAACACCTGCGCTGTGATTGGTCCACAATGTACAACACCTGCGCTGTGATTGGTCCACAATGTACAACACCTGTGCTGTGATTGGTCCACAATGTACAACACCTGTGCTGTGATTGGTCCACAATGTACAACACCTGTGCTGTGCTGTGATTGGTCCACAATGTGTAACACGTGTGCTGTGATTGGTCCACAATTTGTAACACCTGTGCTGTGATTGGTCCACAATGTATAACACCTGTGCTGTGCTGTGATTGGTTCACAATGTACAACACCTGCGCTGTGATTGGTCCACAATGTATAACACCTGTGCTGTGATTGGTCCACAATGTACAACACCTGTACTGTGCTGTGATTGGTCCACAATGTATAACACCTGTACTGCTGTGATTGGTCCACAATGTATAACACCTGTACTGTGATTGGTCCACAATGTATAACACCTGTGCTGTGATTGGTCCACAATGTTTAACACCTGTGCTGTGCTGTGATTGGTCCACAATGTATAACACCTGTGCTGTGATTGGTCCACAATGTATAACACCTGAGCTGTGCTGTGATTGGTCCACAATGTTTAACACCTGTGCTGGTCTGTGATTGGTCCACAATGTTTAACACCTGTGCTGTGCTGTGATTGGTCCACAATGTTTAACACCTGTGCTGGTCTGTGATTGGTCCCAATATTTAACACCTGTACTGTGCTGTGATTGGTCCACAATGTATAACACCTGTACTGTGCTGTGATTGGTCCACAATATATAACACCAGTACTGTACTGTGATTGGTCCACAATGTTTAACACCTGTGCTGGTCTGTGATTGGTCCACAATATTTAACACCTGTGCTGTGATTGGTCCACAATGTTTAACACCTGTGCTGGTCTGTGATTGGTCCACAATATATAACACCAGTACTGTACTGTGATTGGTCCACAATGTTTAACACCTGTGCTGGTCTGTGATTGGTCCACAATATTTAACACCTGTGCTGTGATTGGTCCACAATGTTTAACACCTGTGCTGTGCTGTGATTGGTCCACAATGTTTAACACCTGTGCTGTGCTGTGATTGGTCCACAATGTTTAACACCTGTGCTGGTCTGTGATTGGTCCACAATATTCAACACCTGTGCTGTGATTGGTCCACAATGTTTAACACCTGTGCTGGTCTGTGATTGGTCCACAATATTTAACACCTGTACTGTGCTGTGATTGGTCCACAATGTTTAACACCTGTACTGTGATTGGTCCACAATGTTTAACACCTGTACTGGTCTGTGATTGGTCCACAATGTTTAACACCTGTACTGTGCTGTGATTGGTCCACAATATTTAACACCTGTACTGTGCTGTGATTGGTCCACAATGTTTAACACCTGTACTGTGCTGTGATTGGTCCACAATGTTTAACACCTGTACTGGTCTGTGATTGGTCCACAATGTTTAACACCTGTACTGGTCTGTGATTGCTCCACAGGGATCATGAGGAGAAACTCCCTGAGCGGCGACAGCAGCAGTAGTTCGCAGGACGGTTCACGGCCGACAAAAGGAGTGACTTTCGCTGCTGATTTGATCGGAAAGGTACGATTCTTCTGCTGATTCAGACAAAGATGCTTTCATTTGCATCTCCTTTCATGGAACAAACATTCCTGACATTTAGTCAAACATAACAGAAAACATTAAATTAATGTTAAATAAAATGCATAAAATAAAATGTGTGTTTGTCTGTGTGTAAATATTCAGATGTAATCCTCTTTGTAATCATTAACATTTTCATAAGTAACTACCATTTTTTCCCAGTAACTGATTAGTTAATTTATTGTGTAATTAAATGACATAATGCAGTTACATGTAACTAGTTACTCCCCAACACTGAATATATTGCATATATATATAGTGAATATATCCCCATGCTTCATTAGTAGCGCGTAATCATACTGTACTTGAATCAGCTCTTGGGAAAAGCAATGCATTGAAAGGTTTCTCTGTTGTTTCAGTAAGAATCCCGAGCCTGCTGCTTCAGACTACCTCATCCATTCAGACTCGCTCCGGTCGGATCCTGTAATATAACGTAGTTTCTGGTTTATGATGCTGTGATGTTTTCTCTTTGCACTTTCTGACACTCGGACCTCAGACGCCATGCGCTGGAGAAAGCTCTTATCTGATAGGGTCTCTTTTATAGTCCAAATGTGAATAAATACAAAAAAAATATTTTTGGGTGGGTGGGATAAATGTATATTATTTTTGCATTGATTATGCCAGCTTTGAGATTTTCATCCGTTGATGTGCAGAACTTGTTAACTTTGACGTCTATGTTTGTGTATATTTACATATATTTTATCAGTCTGACTTCATGTTAAAGGAATAGCTCTCACAGATTTGCTGGTAATATACTCACGCTCAGTCCATCTTTGTTTGTTTCTTCATCAGGTTTGTAGAAATGTCTCAGCAATAGATGAATGGGTGCCATCAGAATAAAAACATCACAATAATCCACAGCACTCCAGTCCATCAGTTAACATCTGGAGCTAAAACAAATCCAGATGTGTTTTTACTCATTCTGACGGCACCCATTCACTGACACTGTTGCAATCCCAGGTGAAAACAAGTGCACTTCCATATTGCACTTAAAGTGCTCTAATTTTGTACTTAAAATGATTCTTTAGTACTGCGTAAGATCATATAAGTGTACTCAAATGAGCTATTTTGGGACACCATGAATATGAACTTAAATGTGCTTTTAATTTTGTATTTGTAGTACACTTGAGTGTTCTATATAAGATGGGTTCAAGTGATAACTTAAAACATTTTTTAAATACAAAGATAGTTAAAAGCGCATTATAGTCCCGAAATAGCACAGTTGAGTACACCTATATATGATCTTAAGTACTAAAGAATCATCTTAAGTACAAAATTAGAGCACTTTGCATCAGTGTCTCAGGAGTGAATGGGTGCCGTCAGTTAAAAACATCTTAAAGCTGGATTTGTTTCAGCTCCAGATGTTAACTGATGGACTGGAGTGCTGTGGATTATTGTGATGTTTTTATTCTGACGGCACCCATTCACTGCAGTGCATCCATTGCTGAGACACATTTCTACAAACCTGATGAAGAAACGAACTCATCTTGAATGAACTTAACGTGAGCACATTTTAGACTAACTATTTTTCAATGTACTAACTGCACCAAAACTCAAAGCAAGTATCAGCCGTGAAGCTGAAGACGGATGTAAACGCACACTGCACTTCGGCACGAGGTTCAAAGTCCCAGGGACAGTACAATAGAGTCGGTAATACGTGATTGACTGCTGTTCAATAAAGAGCGGTCAATAAACCTGCAATATTAACAGATTTTACACAACATGCATGCTTTAGTGTGTAAACAACATTATGTACGGCATATTTTATAATTAACTTATGACACACACCAACTTGCATGATTCAGAAATAGATGTTAAAGCCGTATTAATAAGCTGGCTTGGGTTTTGCCATGATATGCAATACATATTTCAGAGTTTCAAACAGGATCTTTAATATGAAAACCCCAAAATATCATCAATTCATGGCACATTGAAAACAGAAGAATCATACGAATGTGTTTCAGATCAATGTGACTTTATACTGTGCCTTCTCTATCTTATAGTTTATATCATATTTGTACAATAAAGTCATAAATATATAGAAGACTGAGTTGAGTATTCATTTCTGACAATCTAACACACATTTTTATTGAGTTCATAAAAAAAGACAGACATGATTATGAATCCATTACTGTAGTCAGTGTTGATGATTTTCAGTCTCAGAAACATGTTTTATAAGTGCAGGATCAGATCTGGAGGCTCTGGCGCCCCCTGCTGGCCGGGTTCAGTTGGCGCCGGTCTTTGGGGCCCGTAGTTTTGCAGCTCGGGCTTCTTCATCGATTTCATCCATGACTTTCTCTTGAGATACGGAGAAGAACGTGTAGCCGTCTGTGCACGGCTGGTGAAGGATAATGTCGACATATCTCTGAGCATAGTTAAAGGGACAGTACGCACAAAAAATTACATTCTGTAATGTAAACGATGTTTTGAAGAACGCTGCTGGTAGTAGTAGTTTTTGTTTTCCGTACTGTGTAAGTCAATGACTGTTCAGGGTTGCCAAGTCTGCGGTTATTGCGCTGAGGGATCTCAAACCCACCCTAGTGCTATTTTGACAAAGCAGACCAACGACAGAAGGGAACGCACTCGCACTCTCTCTCGCACGCGCACACACTCTCTCATTCACACACACTCTCATTCACACACTCTCTCGTTCGCACACACTCACACACACACACACACACACACACACTCTTTTACACACACACTCATTCACTCTCTTTCTCTCACACACACACTCATTCACTCTCTCTTTCTCTCACACACACACACACACACACTCATATTTATATGTATTATAAGAAATAATCATGCAATATGTCTCCAATGTTTTAATTGTAAAACATTTTTCCCCAAAAAACAAGATTAGTTTAATTTTAATTTATTAAAATATAAATTAAATGAATGTTTTTATGATTGTTAGGGGAAACACTAGTGTTTTTAAATTATAATGGATAATGTTCTCGTATCTTTTCCATTTTTCTTACAGCATCAACAATCGCAGGTACAAGCTACTAACAACGTGTATCATAAACGAGCAAATATTATTATTAAACTGAACAACCAACCAGCAGCTAACTCAGTTCATCTGGTTTCCTCTTTGTGTGAAAATGTGCCTTTTATCATCAAAAGTTGGCAAATAAATAAATAAAAAAGGCTACATTTGTTGCCAGGTGCTTTTGGAAGAAAGCTGCTAGATTTGGCAACCCTGTTCGACACAACTGTTAGGTGATAGCGCCCCCTACTGTACACGAGTGTGTAGCTACATCACCTCAGAGTGCTGAGTGTGTATTACTCACAGCAGGAGAGGCCGATAGTTCACTTGCTTTGGTCCGGACCGAAGGAAAATCAATTATACGTTGTAGCTATATTATCCGTTTTGGTTCCTTTCACACACACTGTTTTTAACTTTGCATCACGTTCCACTAAACAATATTAAGCAGCACAACATTAATAATAAATAAGCATATTATGATTTCTGAAGATCATGTGACTCTGAAGACTGGAGTAATGATGCTGGAAATACAGAAATCATTTCGTATATTAAAATAGTAAACCAATATTAGAAATTGCAATAATATTACAAAAAAATATCTGATTAAATAAATACATCCCTGATGCGCCGAAGACACTCAACATTCAACACCATACTGATCCCAAACTTTTGAGCGGCGGTGTATTCATAATAAATTCTGGGATATGTATTCTAATATGGATCCATCAGTATACATTGAGAAAATTATAATAACTGTTTCTTAGTAAGTAAAAGTGATGTATATAGCAGCTTTCACAGACAAGGAGGAGTCACAAAGTGCTTTAAAGTAAAGAAATTAAAATCGAAACAAGACTCAATAACAACCAAACCATACTCGTAATTGAAATGTGTTCTTAAAGGGACAGTTCACCTAAAAATGCGTAGTTATTTTGCCCCCCTCACGTTGTTTCAAATCTATATAAATGTATTTCGTATGTTGAACACAAAAGAAGATATTTTGAAGAAACATTAAATATATTTGTATAGATTTGGAACAACTTGAAGGTGACAAAATAACGACGCATTAGTAATTTTTAGGTGCACTGTCCTTTAAGGATCCCTCAGCACAGCTCGCATAAACACAGATAAACGCTTGTTTTAACGCAAGGCGTCATTTAATCATATTCCAGAGTTTGACCGCTGATAGTAGCCACATCTGTTTTAATCCCTCACAGCTGTGCAGGACACGATCAGGTGAATATATAACGCACTAGTTGTTGTGTAATGAAGGATACAGATGCCGAGGACCACGGCGCCGATAGCGAGTCCCGTCGCGACGTTCCTCCCGCGGAGCCTGCCTGTGTTCTTCTTCCACTGCGCCATCTCCACTTGCCGGATAAACTGCATCTGATCCCGGCTCAGCTCGTCTTTTAAGGGTCTATTCTCTTCGCAAACTGCGCTTCGGGTTTGGGCTCCCCTTGACCGCTCTTGTCCGCCATGTTTGAAGCGCCGTTTGCGTGACGTCACGAAACGCGACGTGAGTTTGCGTCGACTTTACGCAACTCGTTCTTTTTTTTGTTGGCAATGTCACTTTTATTTTTTATTTTTTATTAATTAACAGAATATCAACACATTCAATTCAATTACGAAAGCACACAATAATTTAAAATTCTGGTGGGAGATTTATCGACATCATAGGAATGCATTAAAGAATGCACAATTCGAACAGCTTTTAATGCTTCACTTCATTTTTAAATGCTATAAAACATGGATTTTTTCCCTGAAAATGTACATGTATGAATATGAAACTTGGCTATTAAAATAATAATAATAATAAAGTGTGTGCCTGTTTATTTCTAGAGGTCTTGTTTTTATCTTTTAGGTCACTTTACAAGTTCTGCGTCGAGAGTTGATGATGTCATTACGTTTTATTTTATTTATTTTTTATTGCAGAGATATAATTAAATACAAAATAAACAAGGAACATATGGGGGAATACAGCCCTTAAGAAAATTAACCATGACTTTATTTATTATAAATTATATATATATATATATATAGTAAAACCATGGGTAATTTTCGTAAGGAAGAGAGAAAAATAAATAAATAAACAGCAATTGATTTAAAACCCGTTTTATAATACGCGATGTTTTAATTGAAGGAGACTTTTTGAAGTTATGCCAATAATAAATGTAGATAAAGCTAATATTTATTTTAATGTATCTGGCTTTGTGGATATGTATTAACCCATCATACATATAAAGCCAGTTTACATGTTAGCTTTACTATTTTTTTTTTAATTTAAGTTATACAAATTATAACTAAGTGTCACGTGGAGTTATTATTTAAATGGGCTAAATTTAAATAACTTTTAATTAATCTAACCACGTGATCGATGAACACACAGATCACTGCAGCTATCTGCTGATCATTTCGAACAATTACGTATAAATACAATCAAATTAATTTATTTAGTTAACGTACTGATGTTATATTTGCATATCGTATACAATTATAGAATAATTTTATTTAGAATAAAAACGCGCCACTTTGTATGTTTGTTCGTTGATGGCGTTGTCACGTGGTTCGTGATACTTTTCTCAAAGCCATCACATTTGGCTTTACGGCGCTTGATTAAGAAGAATTGTATTTTTTAATTCTTATAAAATTATATATTGTGGTATAAATGTCTAAGTTATTCCAACAAAATAAAGTAAGCTAAAAAATAAATCGTGCTGAGGTTAATCGAGCTTCACGAGCGGGTCTTGGCTTCGTGCCATCTGGAGGAAAATTAACCGTCGATTTTTAAACCTGAGGGGAAATGGCGGGTAGGGCTGCGTTTTCGCAGGTGACCCCCAGGTTTGGAGAGGTGTCTTTAGACATTTTAACCGACATTTTGACCAACCTCAACAAGAGAAACAAGATTCACCTGGAGAGTGTGTCAGATCTGTGCGGATGCCTCAAAGACAGCAGGCTAGTGGGTGAGTGAGTGCTGTGGCCCCTAACTAGTGCACTAGCCGCTATTATCGTGCGTTTCTGTGATTGAGTTATTACCAGATGACCATAAGAGTTTTGAACAGTTTACTAGTTTAGAAAGCATGATACTATTCAGTGTGCAATCCTTCTGTTGTCGCCTTGATTTAATTATTCTCAATATGATGAAATTAATTTTCTTTCTTTTTAACTAACCCCTCCCGTAATTCATTATGAGGGTTTTTATTATGCTATAAATAAACATATGAACTGTTTTGTTGTTGTATAGTTTGGGACAGCTATATTCAGTTAGAGATGTTTAAAAAAAGTTGTCTTAAATTATTTAATACAAAAATGCAATTTCATACTGTTTTCTAAATACTCTATCAGGGCCGTTTTGAGCATATTTGACGCCCTAGGCTAAATCCCTATTGGTGCCCCCAACCCCCTAAATTATATATGTGTGTGTGTGTGTGTGTGTGTGTGTGTGTGTGTGTGTCTATATACACGTACATATATGTATGTATGTATGTACGTACATATATATTCTTTTCAGACACCAGTTTCTTGTCACATTTAAATTGGTCGTCGTAGTAACGATAATTTGTGGAGATTCAGCACATTTGTGAGTTCCACAAATCTGAATTCATTATTTGTAAAGATACTATTAATGGCTACTTTTTGCCTTTCAATACAGCTACTTAATCCTTTGCGACTAATTAAAGCGTGAACTTCCCCTTTAAATAACATAACGCTCTGCCTTCTATGTGTATGACGCTGCTCCCGTTAAGTGCTGTGTTAGAAGTGAATGAATTGATTCAGCATTTCGACACCTCCGTGATCTTGTGAATTAGCGAATTGTTCTATACCAATATTTTTTTATCGGCTTTTAAAGTTTATATGGAAATATTACATGACACGCTGATCCCATAACAATGCATTGGCGCAAAATCGCACATCTTTTGGACAAATCTAGCAACTTGATTTATCAACTGCCACAAATACTGCCTAAACAAAATACAGATTTTGTGCACTTTATTTACTACATCAATATTTTAAATTGGCCTTTGAACTTAGTTTTATTGCATGGCAACAAAAAAAGCGTTACCTTGCCAAAGCACTGACAGAGCCCATTGATCTAATGGCATTGATGAGCTCTCCAAATACAAGCACTCAACAATCAGGCAGCAATGACAGCGCTCTGATCCAATGGCATACAAGCATCGTCAGATTGACAGCGCTCTAGCCCAATGATGCTGGCGATCCAGTGGGGGTGGTAGTTATATTTCAGGGTGACCGTGCCACTCTTTATCACAACCCTGCTTCAATGTAGAGCCAGTACGTGCGCTCCTTCAAGCTGGGCGCCCTAGGCCACCGCCTAGCTAACCTATGCCTAGAAACGGTACTGCTGTCTACAATTGGAAAATATTATTACATTTAGTCATTTAGCAGATGCTTTTATCCAAAGTACATGTACCACGTTTTTTTGTTTAAAAAAATCTACGATAAATAAAAAGAAAACAGATAGAAAGGAGCAAGCTAGTAGTGTTTAGGGTTGCAAAGGGGTGGAACATTTTCTGAAAGTTTCCCAAAACCCCTTAAAGTTTCCCAAAACCCCTTAAAGGTTCCCAAAACCCCTTAAAGGTTCCCAAAACCCCTTAAAGGTTCCCAAAACCCCTTAAAGTTCCCAAAAACCCTTAAAGTTCCCAAAAATCCCGGAACGTTTCCCAAAACCCCTTAAAGTTTCCAAAAATCCCGGAAAGTTTCCCAAAACCCCTTAAAGTTTCCCAAAACCCCTTAAAGTTTCCAAAATCCCTTAATGTTTCCCAAAACCCCTTAAAGTTTCCAAAAATCCCGGAAAGTTTCCCAAAACCGCTTAAAGTCTACAAAAACCCCTTAAAGTTTCCCAAAATCTTGGAAAGTAGTGCTCGAGGCCTTTTTTGCTTTTTGTTAATTAAATAATAAATACAAAGAAAACGAATAGAGAAGCTAGTGTTAGTTTAGTTTTTTAAGCAAACGAAGCAGTTAATATATTAATAGAGTGCAAGTCTATTTAGTTTTTTTTAAGAATATAATTATAATAGAGTGTGTTTGGGTCAAATAAAGATGGAAGAGATGTGTTTTTAGCCGATTCTTGAAGATGCTCGGATTGAGTTATTGTTTATACAGTAGACACAATAAGCTGTATATGACCTGTATGTATTCAGTTATGACTGTGATGAATTATTATGATTATAGAGCATGTGTTTCATCTGTGTGAGGAGCTACGACTGAACCCTGTGGTCGGATACCAGGCCATCGAGATACTGGAGAGGTACTCTAAATAATATGGAAATATTATGGATTATTCACTGTTTAATGCTCCTTCACCAGAGCTGGGTTGATTACTTACTAATTATAATCCGTTACTGATTCAATATTGCATCACAAAAATTGTAGCCAGTAACGTAATCTGTTACATTACACAATTTAGGCAATATAATCAGACTACTTTTGACCTAACTGGTTTATCACGCACCATAATGATGTAAAAATACAAAGATATGTTCTTTAACAACATGAAGTGCATTAAACGTTATATATCATCAAGGTTTCCCAAACTAGGGAGCTGCAGGGGGTTGTGTGCTAACATGTAATTAAATAATAACTAATTAAATAACAATAAAAATAATTCACTTATTAAAAAAGATGAAATATGTTATGTTTAGATGAGCGGCATGTGATCATAAACCAGTGTCAGAGAACCGTGAACATGCAGATGTAATACAAATATTGATTTTAAAATAAACTTGTTACTTGATTATGATTTCACTTTTCAACTTCAGTTAGTGTGTCGCTGTTTGTGCATAAATATTTCAGTGTGACCGTGCCACTCTTTATCACAACTCTGCCAAAATGTGGTGCCAGTATGTGTGCTCATTGGTGCTCCTTCAAGCTGGTGCCTCCAGTCTACAATTGGAAAATATTATTACATTTAGTCATTTAGCAGATGCTTTTATCCAAAGTTTCCCAAAATCCTGGAAAGTTTCCAAAAATCCTGGAAAGTTTCCCAAAACCCGAAAAGTTTCCCAAAACCCCTTAAAGTTTCCAAAAACCCCTTAAAGTTTCCAAAAAACCCTTAACGTTTCCAAAAAATCTTTAACGTTTCCAAAAAACCCTTAACGTTTCCACAAAAATACTTAACGTTTCACAAAACCCCTTAAAGTTTCCAAAAACCCCGGAAAGTTTCCAAAAAAACCTTAAAGTGTCCCAAAACCCCTTCAAGTTTCCAAAAACCCCTTCAAGTTTCCCAAAACCCCTAAAAGTTTCCCAAAACCCCTGAAAGTTTCCCAAAACCCATCTACTTCAAACGCTGTAAAAGCAGAGCTGCTAAAATCCTCAAAGATTCAACTCACCCCGGTAACCATCTTTTCTGTTTACTGCCATCTGGCAAGCGCTTCAGGAGCATGATGGCAAAAACTGAGAGACTGAGGAGGAGCTTCTTCCCTCAGACCATCAGGCTCCTTAACACAAACCCAGTCTCATAAACTCATAAAATCCTTAACTCTGTTGTGAACTCTGTTCTTCTAAAGTGTAGAAAACTCAGAAGAGAAGACCAGGAGACTTCGGATTCGATCGTAGGATTCTTTATTGAAAAACCCCAGTGTGATGGTAGGCTGCAGTCATCGAAATCTCTTAAGTAACTTTACAAGGTTATTTTATAGGCATTTTGGAGGAGGGACTTCTTGGAGGTGGAGCCAAATTCCAACAAAAGCAAGCACATGTTGGTTTTGTTACCAGACTTCCCGTAATCAAATCTCATCAACATCATCAAATGCATAGACACTAATTCAATCAACCTAAATGAATCAACGTCTGGCAGGGGTTCTTTGAATCAACATCTGTTACCAGACTTCCCGTGGTTCTAATCTCATCAACATAATCAAATGCATAGACACTAATTCAATCAACCTAAACGAATCCACATCTGGCCAGGGGTTCACACCAATCAACGTCTGGCAGTCAACATGACTTGATTGAGACAAAGCACAGTTATACATTGAGTTAAAAAGTGGATAATAATAATCTAAATTAAACATGTAAATACAATTTGTAATCCTTCAATTCCCCCTTTGAGAGTTCTAATAACTCTCACTAAATACAAATTTAGACACTTAAAAGTTAATTCTTGTAACTTGTAATCGTTACAGGCACATTGTACATGTTCTGTGTTGCTTATATGTAATTGCATGCTGACACAGAAACCAAACATGCAATTAGGGTCCGTGAAGTTCTTACGGGTAATAATCTTTTCTGGTTGGAACTGTCATTTCCTCGTGAGGCGGGCGTCATTGCTAACAAGTTTCGAAACATGAAGAATTATCTTCAGTCATCTGGTGTAATTTTGCTGAAAGATCAAGATGGAAATCTTGATCATGTTGATGGATGACTGAAGTTCCGTATGTGAGTCTCTGCGTTGTGCATTTTTTTCTTTTCTTGTGTGATAGTCAGCTCGGCAATGGGTCTAGTTGTCTTCTAGAGGTTGTGGTTTCATCCGCAGGTGAGAAGGGTGGTGCATATGGATCTCAGGACAGCCATCAAATGGTATCTGCACAGAGGAAGAAAGAAACACAAACAAGAGAGAACAACGGCACAGAGCAGTATTTGTAGAGTCTGCAAACATTAGGGTTGTATCCTCTGTTCAAAATATAGTCTGCTATGGTTGTTCCTTCTTTCCCTATTTCTTAATTCCTGCGACACCTAAAGAAAAGTGAGGAAAGGATGGACTAATGGAGGGGAAAGGCCTATGAGGAAATCTTCACCTCAGGGTTGGCCCCCGAAGCCTGTTGCTTTGGGTTCTTCCCTGGGCTCCTCACTGGTTCTTGTGTCTGCCCTATCCTATCCCTGCAGGGGGAGGAACAACCTTACAATGTGACACATGAGTCCAAGTTTTCCTTCCCTGACACAATACTGCAGCTGCTGTAATCAGCATCACTTGATGTGGTCCGTACCACTTAGGCTCTAATGGCTTGTTTTTGAACGCCTTTATCATGACCCATTGACCTGGGACGATTGTGTGTCCACCTTCTGGTGGAGTCTGCCAACCCGACTCAACTCTCTCTTTGGTACTCTGCACTGCCTTTGTGAGGTTTTCACAGTAAGCGATCAGGGCATCTGAAACAATGTGCACATCAGCATTTCTAAGATCAACCTGTCCTGATGCTTGTGGCCTATAGGGACAGTGAAGGTTCCACTTAATCTTCAACATTCTAGACACTTCCTTGACTACCTGTCCTGTGAAGTGGCTACCTTGATCTGAGTCAATGCAATCTGGTAATCCCCATCTGGGAATGAAATCAGTGACAAGACATTTAGCAGTATGTGCAGCTGTAGCACCTGTTGGGTAAGCTTCTACCCATCTTGAGATCAATGTTCTTCTAAAATCAGTTAAATGTGTGCGTGCTGCCGGTAAACTCTGAGATAGTCTCTCTATATCTTTAGGACATAAAGCGTTGGCAACAGTTTGTATTTGCACAACAGAAGAATTGGGAGGAACACTATCAGTTTCCTCAACATTGACTGAATTTACAGACACATCAGTTACTGATTGGAGAGCTACATCTGTTTCAGAGAATGCTTGTAAATCAGGGTAAATGCTATCAGGCTGACTTACTTCCACATCAGTTTTTGCTTCTTTCTTGAGGTTCAATTTCTTGGTCAAAGTGGATATTCTAGCACGGAGTTCATTGTTCTGTTTCTCTAGCTCTGAGTTACGCTGAGACTGTTGTGTCGCTAGCGTTACACTGAATTCTCTGTAACAACAGATAATGCCTTTCACATTGTTCTTACGAATACTTGCTCCTAGTACCTTTTTACACTCATCTACTGACCAAGTCTTGTCTGGATGAATCTCATATTTCGTTAGTTTTTGTCTAACTTTTCAGTGACTATTAGGTCCATTTGTTCCCCTAACAGTGTTTTGAATTCACTATCTGACCTCATAAGACCCATCTTTTCTGTGGTTGGAATCAGCCTAGCATTCATTCTAACCATTTTGTAAGTTTCTTCGGTACCACACAAACAAAACAAACACTTCTCTGATCAACAGAGGGTACACTTGTAAAAAAAAAAAAACTTAACTATTGTTAAATTTCCAAATTACCAACACTTCACACTTAACTTCCCTGTCTACAAAAAAAAACTGAGGATAAAACTAAATTATTAGCACGAAAATGCTAACCTTCCCTGCCTGAAACAGAGGATAACTCATTTTTAGCACGTAATGCCCAAAATCTTCCCTGCCTGAAAGAACAGAGGATAAACTTTCATCTCTAAAATAAAAACTTTAGAGGATAAACTCTTCCCTGCCTGTAACAGAGGATAAACTTCCCTGCCTACAAGAACAGAGGATACTTTCATCTCTAAAATAAAAAACTTTAGAGGATAAACTCTTCCCTGTCTGAAAACAGAGGATAAACTTCCCTGCCTACCAGAACAGAGGATAAAATTTAGTTAAACAAACCCTACAGATGTATGTTAACTCTTCTCTGACGGCACAGAGGATACAAAAATTTGTACTGGTCTTAGGTTCTTTTGGATTAGAGACAGCACTCACCAGAGAGAAAAATTCAGTCGTCTGGGAATCCTTGTTCAGCTTGAAGTTTCGCTGGATTCCAAAAGATGCAGATCTTTGTTTGAGCTTGAAGTTTTTCAGGTGAGGAAGCTGGAACTCTATCCGGGTCACGGCACCATCTGTTGTGAACTCTGTTCTTCTAAAGTGTAGAAAACTCAGAAGAGAAGACCAGGAGACTTCGGATTCGATCGTAGGATTCTTTATTGAAAAACCCCAGTATGATGGTAGGCTGCAGTCATCGAAATCTCTCTTAAGTAACTTTACAAGGTTATTTTATAGGCATTTTTGGAGGAGGGACTTCTTGGAGGTGGAGCCAAATTCCAACAAAGCAAGCACATGTTGGTTTTGTTACCAGACTTCCCGTAATCAAATCTCATCAACATCATCAAATGCATAGACACTAATTCAATCAACCTAAATGAATCAACGTCTGGCAGGGGTTCTTTGAATCAACATCTGTTACCAGACTTCCCGTGGTTCTAATCTCATCAACATAATCAAATGCATAGACACTAATTCAATCAACCTAAACGAATCCACATCTGGCCAGGGGTTCACACCAATCAACGTCTGGCAGTCAACATGACTTGATTGAGACAAAGCACAGTTATATATTGAGTTAAAAAGTGGATAATAATAATCTAAATTAAACATGTAAATACAATTTGTAATCCTTCAACACAAACCCAGTCTCATAAATTACAAGATTGTTAACTGTAAAACATCCATATTCTCATCACCCATATTGCTGCTATGTGTACATACCCTGTACAACCCGTTTGCACATCCCTCTTGCACATCCCTCTTGTTCATATTACTATTTATTAAGCCCCAGTATACTGTTTTTTGCACATCTTATTGTTTTGCACTTTTTATTCCATTGCACATTTTACTCTTATTTCTCTTTTTTTACCATATATATGCTCTTGTGTTGTTACTTTTATATAATTTAAATTTTTATTCTTTTGCACTGTCCACTGAGCGGACCTGATTTCATTTCACTTCTGATTATACTCTGTATAATTTGTTATGTGACAAATAAAGAAACCTTGAACCTTGAAACCCCTTCAAGTTTCCAAAAAACCCTTAACGTTTCCAAAAAACCCTTAACGTTTCCCAAAACACCTTAAAGTTTCCAAAACCCCGGAAAGTTTCCAAAAACCCCTTAAAGTGTCCCAAAACCCCTTAAAGTTTTCCAA
This sequence comes from Gymnocypris eckloni scoliostomus, assembly GCA_027564155.1. Classification (NCBI taxonomy): domain Eukaryota; kingdom Metazoa; phylum Chordata; class Actinopteri; order Cypriniformes; family Cyprinidae; genus Gymnocypris; species Gymnocypris eckloni. The sequence continues at coordinate 10,881,851 of CM050430.1, read as the reverse complement.
AACCCCTTAAAGTTTCCCAAAACCCCTTCAAGTTTCCCGAAAACCCCTTAAGTTTCCAAAAATCCTGGAAAGTTTCCAAAAACCCCTTAAAGTTTCCAAAAATCCTGGAAAGTTTCCAAAAACCCCTTAACGTTTCACTAAAAAACCTTAACGTTTCACAAAAACACCTTAAAGTTTCCCAAAACCCCTTAAAGTTTCCCAAAACCCTTAACGTTTCCCAAAACACCTTAACGTTTCCCAAAACCAGATGAAAAAAGAAAAGTACCGGCACCACATTTTTGCAGGGTTGTGATAAAAAGTGGCACAGTCACCCTGAAATATTTATGCACAAACAGCGACATCACACTAACTAAAGTAAAAAGTGAAATCATAATCAAATATCTTTTATTTTATTTTTTATGCATGTACACGTTTCTTTGACACTGGTGTATGATCACATGCTGCTCATGTAAACATAACATATTTCATATTGTTTTGTGTGTCGTTGTTTGTGCATAAACAACATATGCAAAGGGAGATATTGTCTTTTACAGTATCGCTGATTGACCACATCTTCAAATCTTAAAGTAAATATATTAGTGATAACGGTTCAGGGGACAAAACCTTTGAGATTGTCTTAATGAGAATTTGTGCATTTTAATGAGACAAACGCCTTTTAATGATACACAATAAGTGCGATAATTCAAATATACTGTAAATGAATGTGTTCATAAATAGTTGATGCAACTTATTAAACCTGGAATTATTTTTGTAAATGCATCGATCAAATGCTGAATGATGACTAGTTTGTGTGTGGAAATATATACACAAAAATGGACTTTCTGAGAGTATATAAGCCGTAGACTATTTGTAGCAATAGCCAACAATACATTGTATGGGTCAAAATTATACATTTTTAAGCCAAAAATCATTAGGATATCATGTTCCATTAAGATATTATATATATTTTCTACCTTAAATATATCCATTTTTTTAATTAATAATATGAATTGCTAAGAACTTCATTTGAACAACTTTAAAGATGATTTTCTCAATATTTAGTTTTTTGCACCCTCAGATTCCATATATTGTCATATAACAAACCATACATCAATGGAAAGATATTTATGCAGCTTTCAGCTGATGCATAAATCTCATCTTTGAAAAATTGACACTTATGACTAGTTTTGTGCCACATTTTAGAAAATATTCGAGGAATTCAAGAGAATCAATAAATGATGAATAATTGTGTGAAATCCAGGATAAAGACTCAAAATATAATAAGTTTGATTTCAACCATTAATTTCTTTGACATGAGTCAATATTAAAGCTTAAATTTTCACAATGTTCTTAAGGATGATTTTTTAGAAAACGTCTCGGGTTACTCGCGTAACCCTTATTCTCTGAATAGGGAACGAGACGCTGCGTGAGCTTTCACGCTTTGGGAACGCCCCTGGGCGTGCCGATTGTCTGAAGCCCTTATAGAATCACGCCAATTCATTGGCTGATGGCGCGGCGCTGCCCCTGACACACTCACGTCGTCAGCTTATACTGGCGAACGCGCCATCTGCTCCTCAGATTTCTCTGCCGAAAAGAGCCCTGTCGGCAGCGTGAGGAGCTTGGCAGCAAACGCAGCGTCTTGTTCCCTATTCAGAGAACAAGGGTTACGCGAGTAACCCGAGACGTTCTCTATCATAGGTTCACTTAACGCTGCGTGAGCTTTTACGCTTTGGGAACGATATACCAAACACGCCAAGCTAAAAATGCTGCCTCACCTGGTCCAATAACGAACCAGCAACATACGGCTGGTTCAAACAGATAAAACCTGAGAACCTGGAGCCGTATCAATATCAAAGTTGTAGAACCACCAAAAGTGTGCGGAGAGGACCATCCTGCCGCCACACAAATATCCTTCTAAAAAGAGCTTGAGAGGAGGCTACGCCCCTAGTAGAATGCGCCCGAAGACTAAGAGGTGACGGAAGACTCTGCGCCTCATAAGCCAGCGAAATGCCGTCTCTCACCCAGTGAGAAATCCTCTGCTTTGACGTGGCAAGCCCGCGGCGGCCAGCACCAAAACACACCAGCAATTGGGAGGATTTTCTCCAAACTTTGGAGCGATCCACATACAGCTTCAATGCCCATACTGGGCAGAGCATGTGAAGCTTCACATCCTCACTCGAAGCAAAGGGAGGAGGATGGAAAGAGTGAAGTGTGACCACCTGAGAGCGAAACGATGTGGACAAGACCTTAGGAATGTAACCAGGCCTAGGCCGCAGGGTCACCTTAACTAGACCCAGGGCAAAGTCCATACACATCTCACTGACAGAGAGGGCCTGCAAATCTCCAACTCTTTTCAATGACGTAAGCACCAACAAAAGAGTAACCTTAAGAGTCAGTATCTGCTCTGGAGCTGACTCTAGGGGCTCAAAATGGGCTGTCACTAGACCTTCGAGGGCGACTGATAAGTCCCAAGAAGGAACTGCCATCGGGCGAGTCGGCCTTAAGCCGTCTGACACCACCCCAATCCAATGCCTCCCCAGGGTGACCTCATCAAGCTCTCTCCGGGCTGCAATGGCCGTGACGTAAACCCTTAGGGTGGTAGCGGCCGCCCCTGTTATCAGTCTCTCTTGCAAAAACTCCAGCACTAGACCAAAAAGGCAGTTAACTGGGTCTATTGAGCGTGCCAAACACCAGGACTCGAAGACACCCCACTTGGAAGAGTACAGCTTCCTAGTAGCGGGGGCACTGGCAATGGTCTCCTGAACCTCGACAGGTAGATTATTCATTAAAGCCCTTGGCCCCGTATGGGCCATACCCACAACTTCCAGAGCTCTCGCTGAGGATGCCAGATCCTGCCCTGAAGCTGGGACAGCAGGTCCCGCCTGATCGGAATCTCCCAAGGGGGCCGATACTGGAGGGGAGTTAGCTCCGAGAACCAAGTCTGGGAGGGCCAGAATGGGGCTATGAGAAGGAGACAGGCACCACTCACCTTTACTCTGCATAGGACTGCCGGAATCAGCTTTACTGGGGGAAACGCGTACAGACTTACATTCGGCTACGGATGGGCGAATGCGTCTATGCCCAGAGTCGTCGGGAAACTTAGGGAGAACCAGAGCGGGCATTGGGATGACTCTTGAGAAGCAAAGAGGTCCACTTCCGCTTCGCCAAACAGATTCCAAATCTGGGATACCGTCTGACGGTTCAACATCCACTCTCCCGGCCTGAGTTTCTGTCTCGACAGAAAATCGGCCGCAAGGTTCAGTATTCCTGGAACGTGAACTGCCCTCAAGGAAAGGAACTTGCCCTGGGACCAAAGGAGAAGACGGGGCGCAAGGCTGTCCAGGGTGCGCGACCGTGAAACCCCCTGACGGTTTATGTGGGACACTACCGCCATATTGCTCCCCAAGAACGGGGAGAAAATGCATCAAAGCCAGGAAGACAGCCCTGAGTTCCAGGCAGTTTATGTGCCAGGAAAGGAACTCTCCTGTCCATTCCTCGCGCGCCTTCGAAGACCGCGCCCCAGCCCGTCATTGACGCGTCCGTCGTGATCATATGGCGACGGTGAATCGCACCCATTCTGACCCGCTCTGAAGAAAAGCGGGGTCCTGCCATTGTAAAAGGGGTCGAGAGCAACTGCGCGACACCCTGATTAGGCGAGTAGCTGGTATCGTGGGGAGTAATCTCAGCTTTTTCATCCACCAAAGGAACGGCCTCATGTGAAGCAACCCTAGGGGCAACACATGGGAGGCCGCTGCCATGAGGCCTAGCAACCTGCGGCAGGTACTTACTGAGACATGATAGTCTAGCTTGAAGCGGGCCAGACATGCTGTGAAATTGGATATCCGGGCAGGAGCCAAACGGGCCTGCATCTGAACGGAATCCAAGTGAACCCCCAAAAACACGGTTCGCTGAGAGGGGAAGAGAACACTCTTCTTGGCGTTCATCCTGAGGCCAAGAGAATGAATGTGGCGGAGAATGATATCTCTGTGACGACTCACTAACTCCCTGGAGTGGGCCAGAATGAGCCAGTCGTCTAAGTAGTTCAGAACACGAATGCCCTGGAGCCTCAAGGGGGCCAGTGCAGCATCCATGCACTTTGTGAACGTTCTCGGTGCCAAGGCCAGGCCGAAGGGAAGGACCTTGTATTGGTAAGCCTTCTCTCCAAAGGCAAACAGAAGGAACTTCCTGTGTCGCTGGACAACCTGGATGTGAAAGTATGCATCCTTTAGGTCGATAGTGACAAACCAGTCCCCTCCTTGAATCTGAGACATGATCGTTTTCATCGTCACTTGCCCACCGTGGCACCGTCCCTCACCGTCGTTTAGATTTTTTTTATAGTAATAAAAATAATTTCGTTCAGTTAGGACACTACAATTAAAACTGAACACTGCTGCTCAATGCAGCGCACCGACCGACCGAACGAGAGTCGTGCATCACAGCAGTCTACGTTTGTTCCGACCAGATTTCTTGCGCCACGGGATTAATTTCCCGAATACAAAGCGGTAACGGTCGGTAACTCTGGTGCAATTTGAACAGGAGCGGGCGGTCTAACAATATCCCGTTCCCGATGTCTTTTCAGAACAGAACAGACAGAACAGAAAGTTCCTGTTGTAGTACAGAAGCCTTCGAGGTGCTGTTTACTACTGTCAGCTGAACTCCGTCGAAGCAGGGGGGGGGGGGAATTCCTCCCAAACTGAAGTGTGTAGCCGGGCCGAACTGTGCGGAGAACCCAAAGCGATACCCCTGGTAGGCGCTCCCATTCGTGAATGAAATGCGATAGAGGAAGCAGAGTGTCGTGCTGAGGAAGACATACCTGACTTGGGATGTCGAGAAGGCCTGGAAGAAGTGACACCCGCCACCATGAAGGAAAGCCCTTTTCGCAAAACCTCAAGCCGAAAGCGGAGGGTTCTGAGACTGAGATCCTCACTAAATTTACATTTCGAAATCCCATAAATCGCCTCGCGTGCATGCGAAAACCCCAAACATTTAACACACTTACTGTGCGGGTCATCGCTCGCGATAAATCGAGCACACGGCGGTTGACAACGGCGATATTCCATGGCACTTCACCGCGAGGAGAACAAAGTTCCGCTGTATGCAGTCGCCGAAGTGCAAATGGAGAATCCGTGTCCGAGAAGTTATATTGGGCCAGAAAAATCGCAACAGAAGGGCAGTATGGCCACTTCGTGAAGGCAGAGAAATCTGAGGAGCAGATGGCGCGTTCACCAGTATAAGCTGACGACGTGAGTGCGTCAGGGGCGGCGTCGCGCCATCAGCCAATGAATTGGCGTGATTCTATAAGGGCTTCAGACAATCGGCACGCCCAGGGGCGTTCCCAAAGCGTGAAAGCTCACGCAGCGTTAAGTTAACCTATGATAGAGAACATCAAATCACAAAAAGACTTTAGCTGGGTTTTCACAGAAAGGGTCATATATGTAATCAATAAAAAAGTATCTGTAGTCTGAGTGCTTCATTTTTATATGTGATCAGTTGCTACCGCTCTGTGACGCTCTAGGTTTATGTCCAAGTATACTGAAGATCTGATCCGCAGCCAGAAAAGCCAAGGAGCTCCGTCTGAGGAGCTCATCTTCCAAACGCTCAAGAACAGCTTCTTTCTCTCCATCCTCTCGAGCGTCCAGATAGCCAGCAAACTGGACCTGTACTCCCATGTACGTCTATCTCATGAATTATAACCTAGCCTGTATGGTGTATACGATCGGCTGTGTTTGTTCTCATCCAGGTCGTAAACAATGAGACTGCGATGAGATTTCTGCAGGCTGCCGGTTACTCCTCCAGCAAAGAGCAGCTCTTGGAGTCTGAGATTCTCGTTTTAAAGACCCTCAACTTTAACTTGAACATCCCGAATCCTTTAACGTACGTGGAGACGCTTTTGGAGGTGCTGGGTAAGTGATTGTCTCACATTTTCATAAGTTCATAAGAGACTGCACCAAAACGCATATCTTGTCACAAATGCATCTGAAAAGAACACATTTGCTGTAATATATCAGTTTTATATTTTATTATATTTTAGTTTTTTTGTGTGCTGTTAAACGATTAATCTCGTCTAAAATAAGTTTTTGTATAATATATACACACTTATGCATGTGTATATATTATATTCATAATATATATAAACGTAATATTTGTTTCTTAAATATATACATGCATGTGTGTGTATTTATAAATATACTCAGCACACATTATGCATATATTATGTAAACATAAACTTTATGTTGGATGCGATTAATCGTTTGACTCCACTAATAATAAAACAATTAAAATAGCCTAAGATGCTGACATGGCATTATTAAATATGTACTATTATATTGTTGGATATATCATACACACAGTTATTAAAACGTAAAGCTCTTTTAAGATTGAAAGTAATTGATGGAGAGATGTTGAAAAATTTATGGTAAAGCAAACTTTTTTAATGTAAGCATTTATGGCTGTGTTTATTGATTGGTTGGTGTTCAGACAAACAAACCTTGCCAAAAAGGGAATTAAATATTCCATGGAAGAATTTATGAAGTATTTAATAATAAATACGGTGGTAACTCGAAGCGAGGGTTTACAGATCTCAATGCACGCAGGAGTAGTCTCATATTACAGTCGTGGATGACAACATGCACATCAACACTGTTCATGTATCACAGGGGACGATTAAATTAATGTACATTTAACCAGATTAATATAGAGAGGCGCTGAAATGTAGACCTTCGTCAGAGAACAGTCCGCTGTACATTAGCATGGACTCACTAACTTTAACACTAGCTAGTTTTATCCAGAGATGCCTTGCTGAAGCACAAGATAACATTAACGTGCTTGAGCAGATTGTAACTTAATGAGTTTAACATGACCAGAAAATGAAAGTTTTTGTCTTCATTTGTATTGGGACTGAATACTTATGGACATTTTGCTCTGTTTAGTTTTGATTCAGGACATGTAATAAATAAATGATATTGCCCGTCTTCTCTGGATATCTGGAATCAGTGTTACAAGTACCCCGTTTTTCCATTTTTGAAGCATAAACCCCATAAACCAATGCGAGCTTCGGATCCTCCAATGTTTCTCTTTGGCGCTGAAACCTAAAGATGTCCGAGTCCCGCCCCCCGTGCAGCTGATACTCAACTGCCATTGGCTAGTCTGTGTTCGAGGGGAGGGGCTTACCGATAGCTCAATAAGTGTCTGGTTTTGCAGATTTGGTGTGTTTGAATGACGGCTTTCAGAAACCGTGACAAGGAAAGATTTAGTGTGTAAGCAGCTGTGTTGTGTGCTTCCTCGCAGGCCGTAATGAGGCGAGGGTACCTGTGGCTCAGCTGCATCAGCTGTGTGTGTGTGTGCTGCAGTTTGTTTACCTCCAGAGGGACACGATCTACCTCTCTCTGCTCGTATCTGCCACCGGACGCTCCAGTCCTTCCCATGAGCAACGGTGAGGCTTTTGTGTTTAGTTAACCGGGGGGGGGGTCATATTGAGACTATAGAAATAGAGAAAGAGAAACCTCATCTACAACAAACACAATAACATAACAGCACCACAAAAACCATACGACAACAAAAATTAAATACAAAATATAACACAAAAATATTGTGCAGACTCAGGACTCCAAACGAATCTCTACTGTGCAGACTCTGGCTCCAAACAATATCTACTCTGCAGACTCTGGCTCCAAACAAATCTCTACTGTGCAGACTCTGGCTCCAAACGAAACTCTACTGCGCAGACTCTGGCTCCAAACAAATCTCTACTGTGCAGACTCGGACTCCAAACAAATCTCTACTGTGCAGACTCGGACTCCAAACGAATCTCTACTGCGCAGACTCTGGCTCCAAACGAATATCTACTCTGCAGACTCTGGCTCCACACAAATCTCTTCTACGCAGACTCGGACTCCAAACTAATCTCTACTCTGCAGACTCTGGCTCCAAACAAATCTCTTCTACGCAGACTCGGGCTTCAAACGAATCTCTACTACGCAGACTCTGGCTCCAAACAAATCTCTACTACGCAGACTATGGCTCCAAACTAATTTCTACTGCGCAGACTCTAGTCAATCAATAGGTTTTACATTTTTGTCAGTTTTTAATAATTAAAAAATATAAGAATGATAATTTATTATTGGATATATTTACTATAAACACTAGTCGCATTAACGCATTAATAAGTAATGTAATTAGTTACTTTTTTGGGAGTAGCGCAATATTGTAATGCATTACTTTTAAAAGTAACTTTCCTCGACACTGTTTGTAGTTCACGCTTATTTATTAAAATGTTAACCTAATGCTGCGTTCCAGACAGCTCGGATATAATATAATATAATATAATAATAGTGGTAAGTATGATATTAATCTACTATATATAATAATATTACATATAGTACATTGATATTATTCTTGTAGATTAATATTATATTATATAATATCTCTAGAGTCGTTATTTCCAGGTCCAATACATGGCTGGTTTTTGTCATTGACGGATTATAATTTTTTATTTTGAATTTATCCTTATTTTTTCCCGTCTTTGAAGCATATTTCCTACATTATTTATTTTACTTGTTTTTTTTTGTTCAGTCATTTCATTTAAATGAGTATTTCATTTTTTTTGTTTAATGCCATTTTTAATTGTTTCATTTATAAAGGAATTTAAACTAAAAACCGAGTATTTAAGTGTACAATGAAAAGCTTTAATTATAATCAAATTACACTTGGAAATAAAGTTAAAGTTGCAATCTGAACTCATAACTCAAGAAAGTCTTCTTACGAAGCACGTACGGCTTTACGATTACTCCAGAGCACTCGTACATCTACCTAGAATTTCAAGAACTACTTAAGTTATGATGCTTTTGGGATACGGTCCGCAATATGATTCGTGCAATTGTTTTTATAATCAACGCAAGCTTAAAATGCTTTTGGGATACGGTCCGCAAGATGCGATCGTTTTTATGATCAACGCAAGCTTACGATGCTTTTGGGATACGGTCCGCAAGATGCGATCGTTTTTACGATCAACGCAAGCTTACGATGTTTTTGGGAAACACAGCCCAGAGCGTTTATAGTGACCTTTTTTAAACTAGGTGTTGCCATTTTAAAATACTTCTCACCGGTCCAACTTCTGGTTCAACCAATAGTATGAGTTTCCTGCCTAGTAACATAATAAATTACCTCATAAACCAACCACTCCGCATCAGCAGTGTGTTTTGTGCTCACGTCTCCTTCTGGAGAATATATTTGCTGTTTGTGTTCGGTGGCTTCAACAGGTTCATTGGTCACAGAGGGATATGAAGCATGTCTTGTGTTTGCAACAGAGCCAAGTTTGTGTCTGTGACCGAGGACTTCATGCTTCTGGGAGTTGGAGTCATTGCTGTGGCCGCCTTCATTCATCACATCTCGACATGGGAGAAGGTACAGAATGGCTCTTGAATCCTGATTGCTATTCAGTCAGTCAGCTGTGAAGCGTTTAAGTGTTTATGATGGACTCGGAGTTTCTAGTGAGTTGGCTTTTGCGCTGCAGGTCGTAGAAGAGCTGACGGGAATAACTGGTATTTCAGGCCAGAGCATCATGGAGTTTGCGTACGTAACCCTGATGCACATCACCAAGACCAGATCCGTCTGATCATGTTAGAAATATGATGAACAATGTAGAGCTGGAGTACAAATAGAAAACGACTCCTATAAGAAATCCACACCTATTTGATTTAGATTCATCTCCAAATTCTGTTGTGAAAGTACAATGTAAAGATAAAACATTAAAATGAAAGAGGAACTTGCCATTCACGTTTCATTATGCAATGATTTCTAACCTGTTAACTGTCGGTTCCCCTTTTTGACCTGAAAATTTGATTTTGAACTTAAACTTAAGACTTAAGGTTGGTCTCTTTTTAATTAAGACACTTGGCAAATTATTGTAAAGTGAAAAATGTTATAAATATTATAACAAAAAAAAGTTATGGAACTTTAAGTTTATGAAAATATGAAACATTCCGCGTCAAAGCAGAGCGGGGTCAGTCAATGCCACGATAATAAGTGATAAACAGCGCAAGACGCTTGATCCATTCACAGAATTGTTATACAGTCGTGTGATATGAGAAAGATTTGTGATGCTGGCTGAAAACAGACACGACAATGAGGTATCTTGGAAAACACTATTTCAGCAAGATAATTTAACTTTACATTATTAACACAAATTTTATAGAAGTTATTTTGTAGTTTCTTCATGTTTAGTTTTTTTACTACAAATTGTATAGTTTATTTAGGCTACTTATTATTTAAAAAAACATAACATGGTAATAAGGACAATGGTTTTACTTCTTGTGACCACCATCTTATATAGATCAGCTAAACTTTGGATTTAGTTGTAATGAATTTTAATTGAAGCAAAATGTTAATTCAATAAGGGCCTGATTAAAGATAAATTAGGTGCTTGTTTACAAATTATAAAGTTCTTAAAGGGAGATTCACCCAAAAACGAAAATTTATGTAATTTAGAAACATAACTTTCTTCTGTGGAACATAATTTGATAAATTCAAGAAATTCTGGTCTATAGAAATCAAGGGTAAGCAAAATGGCTTGGTAACATTCTATAAACCCTTGTTTTGTGTTCAACAGAATGAAGTCGTTTGGAATGAAACAATGAAATAATTGATTAGCAGTAACTTTCCAGCAGTCTAACTCAAAACCAATGCTTTACTGTCAAGTGTTTTTCTATGTGACAAAAATGCTTTATTAAGTTTGTCGATAATTCAGTCATTTCTATTAGTATTAATTTCTGTCCTGTTTTATTTACTCATTACATTTAGATTTATGCATTTAGCAGACGCTTTTATCCAAAGCGACTTACAGTGCATTCAGGCTATACATATTTTGGTCAGTACATGTGTTCCCTGGAAATCGAACCCACAACATTTGCGCTGCTAACGCAATGCTCTAACCACCCCCCAAAAAAACATGATTTTGAGGGGGCCCAAATAGCACAGGGCCCAGAATTCCTAGCGACGGCCCTGTGTAGGTGACTTTGTTTCTTCGGTAGAACACAAATGAAGATTTTTAACTCAACGGTCATATAATGCCAGTCAATGGGCACACAATCTTTGAGAGTATAGAAAACAAACACAGACAAAACCAAATTAAACTCGTCTAGATACACTGATGTCCTAAGACACGAAACGATCAGTATGTGTGACAAACTGAACAGTATTTATATAATTTTGTACCTCTGATACAGGCAATGTCCAACTGTCCTGAGCTCATTCACAACATCCGGTGCGGGACGCGTAACGTGCTTCGGCACATAGATATATATACATAGATGCCTCATTGTTTATATGGTCTGCGATACGTAAGAATCTACATATATTCATATATAGAGAGATATGTTCCAAATTAAATGGATTGCACTCTCACACAATTGAGTGGATTATTGTGATGTTTTTATTCTGACGGCACCCATTCACTGCAGAGCATCCATTGCTGAGACACATTTCTACAAACCTGACCAAGAAACTCATCCTGATCTCTGATGATCTGAGGGTGAGTACATTCCTAACAAATTTTAATTGAATGTTTATTGAATCTGATATTTTTTTGTAGGTAAATGTTTGAGTTTAGTGACATCCTCAATCATTTGAAACACTGAGCTCGGCTGGATTACCATACAGACAAATCAAATCTCTGCATCTTGTTCGCTGGCAGCATCGATTATTTGAATCGAATACCTGTCAGGACTATAGCCTTTCATGTCTCTCTCTCTCTTTCTCTTGCTCTGTTCTCAACTGTCTCTCTCTCTCGTTCTCTTTCTATAGCAGACACGGGCTCTGACTCTAGATTTGCCTCGAGTCGCTGAAGTATATCCATACTTCCACCAACAATCGTCTTTTCTTCCTCTAAGACTATTTCTCTGCTTGCTCGGGAACATTTGTAACCATTAGCAATGAATCATTATTCAAATGCAGCATTAGAACGGTGAACCTATTTTGCGTATCAATAAAAGGTGTTATTATTTGAATGTGCATGTGATTAATGGTCTTGGGTTATCTGGTTCCTCTGATAACACGCTCTGGGAGAATATCCACCCAGTCTTACCAGATCCTGGCCTCTCTCAGTCCTGCTGAGATCTCAATATTAATTAAACTCATTATGGCTCTGTCACTGATCCAGCAGAATACTGTTGACCCTGCTGCACACAGATATTATTCTCCGTACAGTTTAGCACTGACCTTATTCTTATCGTAGGCCAGTTCAAGTCTTAGGGTGAATCCCATTTCTCTGTCTTACCCCTTCCCCTTCGTCTTACCCCAGCCCTTGTCCCTCGAAACCGAGTGGTAAGCGCTAGGGGTGAAAACACCCCCCTATGAAACGAGACACCACTTGGTTACTGTTACGTCATCATACATCGTTGCTAACCGGCTGCTACGTCACCAGAGGCGACAGGTGTTGATCACAAACGTCTGTGTGATAGACTGGAAATGTGACAGTGAAATATAAAAGTATTGAGGAATTCTGGATACCCAAAAATTATTTTGTTATTTTGTCCTCTTTCTTCAGATTCTTTAAGAGACTTTAAAAATGTGTTCAAATGTTACATTAGTTTTAGTGTCTTCTATAAAATGCCTGTAGGTGGCGCATTACACTAGAGTGATGAGGATTTTACATTCTGGTCAAAGGGCAAAGCCATTAAAGAAAGTGCCAGAACGCTGCAGATTCTAATCTGTGTGTATCTCATCATTTCCTACAGGTATGTAAAAATTTTTATAGACCAATATTTATCAATATTGAAACTTAAGAGATTCATAAATGTTCAGAGATTATGTTTTTACTGAAAAAGTGATTGTCGAGTTTTAAAAGGATTACTTTAATCGCGATTCGGTCAATGTAAATCTGTGTCGAGTAAACAGTTAAAATTTCATGATACTGTTAAAAATGTGAAGTTTAAGTGAGAGATGTGAAACAATCTTACTATATTCCTTGTACAATCTTGATAACTTTCCCAGATTGAGCTGGATGATGTACTATATTGAGTTGAGTCATTACATTTTGGTTCTGTGGAAAAATTGAAACATTAAATGGTGGTTTTCTCTAAAATGTACACTTGTAAGGGTTGAAACATCATACCTGCATCGATTAAGACTGTTGATTCTCATTAATTGTTTATTCCATCGAATTGATTGTGTTGTTACATTGTAGTGATTAACATTTCACTTTGTATAGAACTTCACTATATCTAAAATAGACAGAGTGATACATTAAAGACAAATTGAAGTGTTGAGTGAACACATATAGTGATGGTGAGAGACAAGACACATGTTTAGTTGTATCTAGATGTTTATTGTTGCTTAAAAATGTACAACCAAAGAGAAATGTTAAAATGTATTGCATTTGCAGACTTAAGGGATACATTTAAATGCTGTGAATTGAATTGTCCCAAAAGCATGACCTGTGAAGGAATATTGTTATAGTTATGATTTCAAAAGTGTTATACTTGACTGTTATTTGCAAGAAGAAAAAAAGAAAGAGAAAAGCCATTAAAGAAAGTGCCAGAACACTGCAGATTCTAATCTGTGTGTATCTCATCATTTTCTTCAGTTACTAGCTCTCATCCTTCCCTGTTTGAGACCGGTAACATCTGCAAGTGTGTGTGTGTCGATTGCGTGGGTTTTAGTGTTGTTTTCTCTAGTCAGAGAAATGCGGGACTGTTGTGTAAATCAGCAATGTAACGTTAGCGTGGAAAAATACGTTTCAATTAAGAACATGGTTGCAAATATATATGTACAGGACTGTGTAGAGCACAAAACAAGACAGTCGTAATTTTTAAATCAATTATTTAAGCAGAAAATACTTACATTTATGGGACTCTCTGGATGATCTGGCCACAGTGTGTTCTGGTACCCCTTGGTTTCAAGTAAGCTCGTGAAAATGCTTGGTTTTAAGGGGTATCTACCGCTTCCCCTTACCCCTACCCCTCAATCAAAATCAGAATTGGGACAGCCCTTACTCTCACGTGAACGCGCAAAACTAAGGGGAATTGGGATTCACCCTTAGTCTAGACTTCTGCTAACACCATGAACCACAACACTCCACTCCACAAACGTGATTTTTCAGTTGTTGTCCATTCCAGCTTTAGTAAGCCATGAGAAGGGCGTTTTGTTGATTGTTAGTTTGCTTTCTGTTTAGTGCACAACTTTTCACCTTGTAGCCCCGCCCACCGTAAAACCTCATTGGTCCAAAATCAATATGCAAATTGTTATGAATCTTCCGACGAGCTGTTTAGAAATCACATCTATCTATTGTTCTATAGTTTTCCGTCCATCCATCCATCCATCCATCTCTATCCGTCTGTCCCATCCATCCATCCATCTCTATCCGTCTGTCCAGTCCATCCATCCATCCATCTCTATCCATCCATCCATCCATCCATCCATCCATCCATCTTCCATCCATCCATCCATCCATCCATCTCTATCCGTCCGTCCATCCATCCATCCATCCATCCATCCATCCATCCATCCATCTATCCATCCATCCTATCCATCTCCATCCATCCATCCATCCATCTATATTCCATCCGTCCGATAGTTTGTGATGTTTTTTAGGTGCTCTCAATATGCTGATATTCAGTAATATAACAAATATGCTTCTATAGCAATTAGATATCTGATAATAGGAAGTAGAGTATATGCATCTGTGTTTTCCCAAACGTACTTAAATGTGCTGGAATCCTGTTTAATGTGTGCACACCTACGGATGCTAATGAGATGGGGGGTGGTTTAAGCAGGGCTGGTAGTACTGCTGGATGATTTGGTTTCTGCGGCTTCTTCTTGACAGGTGTCTCCAGTCCCTTCAGCTTAAGGGACTGAGGGATTTGGTTTGATTCCTTGTTCCAAATCAGCTGTGACACTTAAATTGCTGCGGGTGTTTCAGAGGGAACTACTCCGCTTCATGAAGAGGAAAAGAGCCAAATGAGATCTGACAAAGTGAGAAAGGAGAGAGAACTCGTGTGTGTTCGCTTGTTTAGTTAAACATGAGACGTGACAGGTGACTAAAGGGTGACCCCAGTGTTTAAAAGGGTCATGCTGTGTTTCATTTGTTCACACAAAATCAGCTTATATGTGACACTGGAGCACAAAACCAGTCACGAGGGTCAATTTCTTTAAATTGAGATTCATGCATCATCTGAAAGCTGAGTAAATAGCTTTCCATTGATGTATGGTTTGTTATGATCGGACAATATTTGAAAATCTGAGGGGGCAAAAAAATCTACATCCATCCATCCATCTGTCTATATATCCATCCATCCATCATCTATCTGTCTATATATTCATCCATCCATCCATCATCTATCTGTCTATATATTCATACATCCATCCATCATCTATCTGTCTATATATTCATACATCCATCCATCATCTATCTGTCTATATATTCATCCATCCATCCATCATCTATCTGTCTATATATTCATCCATCCATCCATCATCTATCTGTCTATATATTCATCCATCCATCCATCATCTATCTGTCTATATATTCATACATCCATCCATCATCTATCTGTCTATATATTCATCCATCCATCCATCATCTATCTGTCTATATATTCATACATCCATCCATCATCTATCTGTCTATATATTCATACATCCATCCATCATCTATCTGTCTATATATTCATCCATCCATCCATCATCTATCTGTCTATATATTCATCCATCCATCATCTATCTGTCTATATATTCATACATCCATCCATCATCTATCTGTCTATATATTCATACATCCATCCATCATCTATCTGTCTATATATTCATCCATCCATCCATCATCTATCTGTCTATATATTCATCCATCCATCATCTATCTGTCTATATATTCATACATCCATCCATCATCTATCTGTCTATATATTCATCCATCCATCCATCATCTATCTGTCTATATATTCATCCATCCATCATCTATCTGTCTTATATTCATACATCCATCCATCATCTATCTGTCTATATATTCATACATCCATCCATCATCTATCTGTCTATATTCATACATCCATCCATCATCTATCTGTCTATATATTCATACATCCATCCATCATCCATCTGTCTAAATATTCATCCATCATCCATCATCTATCTGTCTATATATTCATCCATCCATCATCCATCTGTCTATATATCCATCCATCCGTCCATCCATCCATCCATCTATATATTCATCCATCCATCCATCTGTCTATATATTCATCCATCTATCCATCCATCCATTCATTCATCTATCCATCCATCCGTCTATATATTCATCCATCCATCCATCCATCTATATATTCATTCATCCATCCATCCATAAATTAAGTTTTGATATATTTACGGCATGAATATCATCATTTTATGAATGCTATATCACAGTTTAATTCCAACCAGCTCCAAATCACACCTACTTGGAAGTTTCTAGTGATTCTGAGAGCTTGATTAGCTCGATCAGGTGTGTTTGATTAGGGTTGGAGCTGTGGCCCTCCAGGAATTGAGTTTGAGACCAATGGCTTAAGGTCTGGTCTGCATAGCAGCTCATTAACTGCTGTCATGATCGAAAAGATGTCCAAAGAAGGACTTTTAAGTTACTTAAGCTGAAGTGAAATGTTGTTGTTCTTGTGTCTCCTGTAAAGTACGTCTGGAGAACGCTGTGCTGCGAGGTTCACGTCTGTCCGGTGTCTGGTGGGAGCTACTGTGTTTGCTCACCTGAGAAAAGCTTGGCTTTGACTAAACGAGTCCAGGTCTGCTTCCCACTCACAGCCACAGACCTCTGGCAGCGTGTGGAGGTGTAAGTTTGATTCTACTCGTCTCATTTATTAGAAGACTGTTTTAAGCCCAGATGAGTCACATTTCTTTCCTTTTATACCTCGGAGGATAAACTAAACACACTTGACAGACTTTTGTTTTCACACTTCTATAAACTGTGATGTGGTTTCTAATGTACTTACTGTGTGCAGTATTATCCATCGTCCGTCCTTCCGTCCATCAGATCTCTGTTGGAACTGTGTTTTATTCTGCAAACACCTTATATAACCTCCAACCTTCAAATCTGTCCTGAAACTGTCTACGTTTGGTTATGCTTCAGAACAACCTACAGTTGGTTTTAAGCTGTGTAGCAAGTCTTTCAGTAATAATATGGTTGTGCCAGAACTCAGCATTACCTACCATCAGAACAGCAGAGCTCTGCAGTGATTTCCCCAGAACATGCTGTTCACCAGAAGTGGTTTTGTTATGCACCAAATAACACTTATCTGATGAATCCGTGACTTTTTGACTAGAGTTCAGTTAGAAATGAGCTACTGCATTTGCAGAACACTAGAGAATAACGAGCGTGTGTTTTGGTCATAAATACACCACTTACCTTCTCCAAATGTATTTTTAAGAGAGACACAAGGGCTCTAATTGGGCTTGGGTTTAATGCGCGTTATTTATGATGCATTACAAGGCGGTGGCATCTAAACGCTGGTAATTGTACAAAGCTCCCCGAGCCTTGCTCCAGTGATTCAACTGCTCTTCACATTCACACAAAGCATCATTTGGGTCTCATTCATTTTGTCATTTGACTTTTTGTAACATCTAATGCAATTAACTAATTACATTATGAGTCTTTATGAACAAAAATGTATTCATAAAATCCACTAATGACTCATTTTCTTTAAAAACGAACCTCTGATGATCACTGGGGATAATCACTTGGGATAATAAAGTGTACAAATTATTTGGACCACTGTTGATAGCACTACACTGATGTTCCTCAAACATTCTAGTTTGGGTTTGTTTAAAACTCCAATTAAACTTCTTTTATAGATTATTTTAGGCTATCTATATTGAAAATGTTATGTTTAAAAAAATATATATTTGCAAATCTCCAGTCTTCCCCTTCAATGCATCAATTTACTTATTTTTGATTGTTCTTGCAAGAATTGTTCTTGCTACAACAGAAATCCCAAAATTAACGAATCAATGGATAAATGAATGAGTGAGTGAGTGAATGAATCAATGAATGAGTGAATGAATTAATGAATGAGTGAACAAATGAATTAGTGTATGAAAGAATGAGTGAATTAATTAATGAATGAGTGGACGTGTGAGCGAATGAATGAGTGAAGAAATGAGTTAGTGAATGAATGAATGAATGAATGAAAACATGCATGAATGAATGAGTCAATGAGTGAATTAATTTATGAGTAAATCTGTGAATGAATGAGTGAACAAATGAATCAATGAATGAATGAGTGAACAAATGAAGGAATGAGTGAGTGAGGGAATGATTTAATCAAAATAGTGCAATGAATGAGTGAATGAATTAATGAATGAGTGAACAAATGAATTAGTGTATGAAAGAATGAGTGAATTAATTAATGAACGAGTGGACGTGTGGGCGAATGAATGAGTGAAGAAATGAGTTAGTGAATGAATGAATGAATGAAAACATGCATGAATGAATGAGTCAATGAGTGAATTAATTTATGAGTAAATCTGTGAATGAATAAGTGAACAAATGAATGAATGAGTGAACAAATGAAGGAATGAGTGAGTGAGGGAATGATTTAATCAATGAATTAGTGAATGAGTGAATTAATAAGCGAATTAATGAATGAGTGAATGAATGAATGAGTGAACGCGTGAGTGAATGAATGAGTGAATTAATTAATTATTGAATTAATGAGTGAGTGAGTGAATTAATGAATGAATGAAGCCCTGCACTGATATTCCTCAAAAATTCTGGTCTTAAAACAGACTCCATTCAAACCTATTTAATAATGTGCGCTATCTATTTTGAGCTCTGAAAATGTTATGTTTTTTAAGTAATGTTTGTTTGCTTTCCATTGACAGATTATTAAGCATTCAAATGTGTTTGCCCTTCTACTTAGCATCTATTAGCATGTTGAATTGTGATAATTCTTGCATATATTTGAACATTTATAGCTGTCTGTGACGGCGTGGTGACGGCGTAGGTTCTTTGTTGAAGAACACTCAACATTATATTAATATTATATATTATCACATAATTATAATTTACACACTTTCTGCTGTTTTCTGTGCAACCCCCCAACCTTCCTGCCATTATTTAAATGTAATTTAATATGATAATCTGTTATTGTGGTTTCGTTTATACCAGCTTGAAGGTATTGCACATCAGTAGGTTCTTGGCCGGAGTGGATTAAGAGTTTCATTAAACGTCCGGCTGAAAGAGACTCCGCTTGATTGAAGGTTTCATGAAATTTCATTAGCTTCTTACTTCTGTGATGAAACATATTGCAACTCGTGGTACATCCAGGCCTTCACTATAAGCTCAACAGAGGTGTATCATGGGATTCCCACGCTTCCGAGACTCTTAAAGGAATAGGTCACCCAAAAATAACATTTGATGAAAATGTGCTCACTCTCAGATCATCCGAGGTGAAGATGGTGCTTTTTAAGGATACAATCGTTGCAAAGCAGCTTTACAGGAAATTAAGTTTCTACAATAGATTTATATAGTTCAGAAACGTCATATATGTAACTTATGGCAAAATGTGGTTAATTCTATATATTGTCTGAGTGTTAGCATCATCTCTTCTCAGGTGTTCGGTCATCTCGGATCATTTAAGGGTTGGACCCTGGCTGAAGCTTGTGTAATTATGGGATGTCAATCCAGAAACAGAAACAATAGAGACATAATTAGCATAGCTGTTGTTCAACCCAAGCTAAAGCATAATAATGTGCGTTTGATCAGATATACCTGCAGTACAAGATTATGGGATGCATTATATGAATGCTTGATAAAGAGATGTGATTTAAACAAAGTGAGTGTGTCTGAATCCCGAATGAATGAAGACATTATTCTTTTAAAACCCCAGTGTTTGCTAAAGCACGTACAGTAGGGATTTTTCTGTAAGTTTATCCTATTGTATCAGGCTTACTGTAACTGATCAACTGGATTATTGATGTACAGTATTGGATTTCTCTTTCTGTAGTACAGTATACCAGACATTTGTCATCTGCCTGCTTGGATGCATTCATGTGGGTTTCTGCCAGGGATTGCCATGTGAAGTTCAGTGTCTCTGAACGAAGAGAGAGTGTGTGCGTGTGTGTGTGTGTGTGTGTGTGTTTGAGTGTGTGTTTGAGTGAGTGTGTGTGTGTGTGTGTGTGTGTGTGTGTGTGTATTTGTGTGTGTGTGTGTGTGTGTGTGTGTGTGTGTGTGTGTGTGTGTGTGTGTGTGTGTGTGTGTGTGTGTCTCAGTGGTAGAGCATTGCGTCAGCAGCGCAAAAGGTTGTGGGTTCGATTCCCAGAGAACACACATACTAATGAAAATGTATAACCTGAATGTAATTATAAGTCGCTTTGGATAAAAGCGTCTGCTAAATGCATAAATGTAAATGTGAATGTGTCTGTGTGAGTGAGTGTGTGTGAGTGAGAGTGAGAGTGAGAGTGAGTGAGTGAGTGAGTGAGTGAGT